>JAJOZX010005258.1:185000-333812 GCA_023014485.1 Bathynomus jamesi
TGAATGGGCCTTATAAGCTACTTTATAAGCTAATTTAATTGTAAATTGCATAATTTATTAGAAGTAATATCCGCAGTTAGAAGTGCGGATGCGAATGTTAAAAATGACGCGGATGCGGATATCCGGTCCACCACTAATATATATATATATATATATATAGAGAGAGAGAGAGAGAGAGAAAGAGAGAGAGAGAGGAATAAAATAAACATGGAAATAATATTCTATAAGAGCGATAGATATGTAAACAGATGACTGTGTTTATATACTGTACTTATGTATCCTTTCCACGTGCTTCAAGAAGGTCTTGGACACGTTGTGGCATCGATGCAATGACATTTTGGATGACGCTTTGGTCCCGACTTTGTCAAAGTCTACTTAAATATTCCCTTAAAATTCGATAGCAGATGCGAGCGGAGAACTTGTTTTCCACAAATGACGAACAAGATTCTCTTAATTGTGCTTAAATAGGATTCATATCCGAGCTTTTGCGACACCGAAAAAGAACTTTCCCATTTTTTTGAACTCTTGCACTGAGTAGTGTAGTGCGAGGTGTGACAGGATGCACAGTCTTTTCGAAACATACGTGTTGAACTGAGATTTTCCTTGATGAAGCAATGGAAGAAGATGGTTCTTAACGATGGATACATATTTCTTGGATTCAGACCACCCTTTCGTCAAATACCAGGTCTGTCGTTTTGTCTTATATTCCAGTATTTTTCATCCATTATTTTATTGTTACGGACAAATGAATGCAAATAAGAAATAACTGTTTACATATGTGAGTCTTCCTCTCCCTCTGGCGTCTGCAGTCTGAAGCAAAATCTGCTACTATGAGTCAGTAGTTGGTTGGAGCGCTTAAAGGGAGGGTGTGTTTTTGCAGTACGTCTAAATCTCAGAAATGGAGCAACGCGCGTTCGGAGACGAACGAAATGATTAAAACAGCTTTTGGAAATGATGCTCTCAGTGTAGCTAACGTTTACAAATGGCACAAAAAGTTTAAAAATGGAGAAACATTTTCTCGTACCAGAAATCGAATCTGTTGGACATTTTCATCCGTAATGAGAAGTGGAAGGGCGGCCACTGCGTTCCTTGTCTTCAAGCAATATTTCTCCATTTTTAAACTTTTTGTGCCATTTGTAAACGTTAGCTACACTGAAAGCATCATTTCCAAAAGCTGTTTTAACTTAGGGTTAAAGGTTATTTCGTTCGTCTCCGATGCAGATTTTCCAAGTTTGGCACGCACGTTGCTCCATTTCCGAGATTTAGACGTACTGCAAAAACACACCCTCCCTTTAAGCGCTGCGACCAACTACTAACTCATGGTAGCAGATTTTGCTTCAGACTACAGACGCCAGAGGTCAGGAAGACTCAATGTAAATGGTTATTTCTTATTTGCATTCATTTGTCCGTAGCAATAAAATTATCGATACTTTTTAATCACTCCTTATATATATATATATATATATATATATATATATATATATATATATATATATATATATATATATATATATATATATACTGGTCAAAAAAGAAACGCAATTTTTGAGATTTATTAATAAACATGAGGACTCAGTATATAGTAAATGATTCTTTAACATAACAAACAGTCAATAACGCGTATGGCCACCCCTAGCCACAATGCAGGCTTGGAGTCTGGCCCTCATCGACCTCAACAGTCTCTGCAGGAAAGCAACAGGGATGGCCCTCCACTCTTCAATAATTGCATTGGTCAGTTCCCTGATGTTCTGCGGCTGATGCTGACGTCTGCGAACTCGCCGTTCAAGTTCATCCCATGCGTGCTCTATCGGTGACATGTCTGGGCTGAAGGCTGGCCATGGTAAGGTCTGCACCTGTTGTCCCTGCAGGTACGCCTGCACTATCCTGGCTGCATGAGGTCTGGCATTGTCCTGTTGCAGGAGCACCAATTCTGGATGTTGCCTCATGAATAGAAGAACATGTGGGTGAAGAATCTCATCCCTGTAGCGCTGGGCAGTCAGAGCGCCATCAACAACCACCAGCTCAGTTCTTGAAGCAAAGGCAATTCCTGCCCAAACCATGACACTTGGTCCTCCCCATCTGTCATGCTCCACTACTGCAGCATCTGAGTATCGCTCCCCTGGTCGTCTGTATACCCTGACACGGCCATCAGAATTGGACAGTCTGAAGCGAGACTCGTCAGAAAAGAGGACTTGGTTCCACATTCTTTGTGTCCAGTCACGGTGCTGATAGGCCCATTGCAGGCGTCGTTGCCTTCTTGCATCAGTGAGAAAAGGACCTCTGTAAGGCCTGCGGGATCGGAGTCCTGCATTACGGAATCGGTTTCTGACGGTCTGGTCACTAATTCTGTTGTTGTGGATACCAGGTGTCTCTCTGGCTGTCTGACGAGCATTCCGCTGCCGATGACGCAGGTGCTGCAGTACAATGTGGCGATCCTGGCGTTGGGTCGTCACACGAGGTCGCCCACGTCTTGGCAGGTCCTGAACACTTCCTGTGGCATTGTACCGTCTAACAAGCCTAGAGATTGTGCTGGGATGCACGTGCATTCGTTGTGCAACTTGGACAGCAGACATGCCTGCATCCAACATGCCCAAGGCACGACCTCTGTTGACCTCTGAGAGTCGTGGCATGCCTCAATCGCGGGAAAAAGTTTGGTTTTCTCAACGGGCAGTGTGTATTCTGTGAAGTCAAAGAAAAAATGCATGCCTTCATAAAGAATACATTCAATTTAATCTCTGTTTATTGTTTGTAACAAAATGGCGTCTTAGCCGGGATTAGTCAGGTTTAAAAACATGCACTAAGTGGCTTTAAAAGATTTGAACAAACATTTAACCATAATCTTGAAACTGTGATAATACCACTAACAACTTAAATTTTACACCATATGCAAGGTAATTGCGTTTCTTTTTTTGACCAGTATATACATATATATATATATATATATATATATATATATATATATATATAAAACTTATCGTGTTATTTTATTTTAAATTTAAGAGTATAAGTTAAACTGAACTGTAAATATATAACATCTAATATATATATATATTATATATGAAACCGAATCCTTCTTCAAATTTTATACCTGAAAGCGATATAATGATTTTAATATATGTAATAATAATAATGTGTGATTTTTATATTATATGTAATATAAATAATTAATAACTTAATTTTATACTTAATGTGCATTCCTTTAAAAGTGTATGACAAACAATACCAAAGGCGTAATATATCATTAATTAACCAAAGAATATTATACAAGTTTCTACCCGTAAGTAATAAAAAATGTGAAGCAACATAGTGGTGGACCGGATGTCAGTTTTTCAACATCCGCGGATGCGGAACTTTAATTTCAATATCCGCGGATGCGGATGCGGATATTTAGTTAATCTATCAATATAATATAGAATTATGAATATATGACATAATTTTTCAAATTTCGTGATATTATTATTATTATTTATTAGAGGTAATATCCGCATAACATCCGCAGTCAGAAGTGCGGATGCGGATGTTAACAATTATGCGAATATCTGGTCCACCACTAAATATATATATATATATATTATATATATATAATTTTATGTATTCATTGATTGATGTGATAAAATTTTCTTTAAAAACTGTCATTCTGTATATAACTGTATATATAATATATATATAATATTATATATATAATATATATATATATATATATATATATTTACTAATATGAATTAAATATCTCTTAATATTGTATTTGTATTTCCTTCGTAATATTACAATTATTCTTATGTCTTACTTATGGCGTAATAAAATTGTCTTTACAATTAATGATTTCGATGGAACGTTTGTTTCTCAGGAAAATAAGGCAAGGCAAACATTCTCAAATATTAGTTACGCCTCAAGCATTCTTAATTTACGATCCTTAAGCAGTAATAAAATCATCCGTAAACAATGAAAAATGTTACGAAATTAATTAATAATAACTATTATCACTTATTACGTCTTATGCCATAAGGCATAAAATTTACCGTATTTCCCGGCGTATAACTCGCACCCTAATTTTGAAGAGAAAATTTAGGAAAATAAAAATTTAGGAAACAATATATACTTCCTACCTCACTTCACATGTACAATTTTAACGAGTTAATTTAAACGCAGGGTGATTTTTGGAGTATTTTGGGGGGAAAAAAAAGTGCGCGTTATACGCCGGGAAATACGGTAAGTTATATACACAGGGTTGGTTTTTACGAGTTAAAAGAAAGCTTAAAATTAAAATGATTTATAAAAATTCTCATTCCAGAAATATTTTATATGAAAGATAACTGATAATATTTCGTCCACATGACATTTGGTTTCGCAAAAAAATACTGCACGCTCGTTTTCAGTGCATCCGCGATGAAACATGTTTTCTAATATCCCAAACATGTTTGGCGGATGTTCCAAGTGATGTATGCAGTGTTTCATTGCAATTCGATCAAACCTAATTTAATAATGGACGATGTTTTGTTCTCCACTCAATTTCACGTTTCATGTAATTTACACACACACACACACACACACACACACACACACATATATATATATATATATATATATATTATATATATATTATATATGGTGGCACAAAA
This sequence comes from Bathynomus jamesi, assembly GCA_023014485.1. Taxonomy (NCBI): domain Eukaryota; kingdom Metazoa; phylum Arthropoda; class Malacostraca; order Isopoda; family Cirolanidae; genus Bathynomus; species Bathynomus jamesi. Next base: position 189,620 of record JAJOZX010005258.1, read on the forward strand.
TTAGCGCATCATAGGAATTTTCGGTGTTGATTATATTATTTTTTTTCTTTTAGGTCGGGGATGGCTGCTAAATTAATAATTAATAGACGAGAGGGTGAGCTTAGTTTTAATGTATGGAATACCAGGTATTACAAATCGATGAATCGGTACAGAATTTAAATTCTGTACCGATTCATCGACTTCTTGTTCCTGATATTCCATACATTAAAACCAAGCTCACCCTCTCGTCTATTGTTAATTTCGCAGCCATCCCCGACCTAAAAGAAAAAAATAATATATTATTGTCAACACTGAAAATTCCGATGATGCGCGACTTTTGCGCCACCCTGTATGTTTTATATATATATATATATATATGTGTGTGTGAAAAATTATTTCACGAAAGTGTGTGTGTGTGTGTAATGGGAACGACATTAAACTTTGAGCATTTATATGCTGTGTAAAGGTGAGGGACTGGAAGGGAGCATGGTCAAACGTCGTATAAATATTGGCTTCGCTCGAACGGATCTTTTTTAAGGTCCAGGTTGGCGCCATCAATAAGACAAATAACTTTGAAACTACACTACTGTAGCGGGTTCAATCCACATTGCCCCCAGTTACCCTTTCAATTGCCTTTTCACTTTTTTCACACACACACACACACACTCCACAGTCGGAAGTGTTCTTTAAAAGAAAAAAAAAGGTTAACCAAACTTACACATGAAATGACGGCGATTTAAGTGAATTGTGAAGAATTACGAACTCTGCCGTGATTGTCAAAACGAGGAAATTCAGGGCATTTCGTGACAAAAATGGAATATTCTAAGTATCAACCCCCCCCCACCCCCCCCACCCATTTGATTCTGACAAAATATACAAAACCACAATGGAATAAATAGGACTGAATTTCGTGTGCGTATAAGTTACATAATAACTTGAAACGCATCTGTTGAGTCTGGAAATGGCTTAAATACAGATAAAATTTCTATTTAATAAAATAATTTTACGAGAACGTAAATATATGAAAACAATTATTTTAATGCTTAAAAAATTTAAAGGAAAGCGTAATACTAATACTACTATTATTATTATTACTACTACTACTACTACTACAAAATAATAATAATAATACTATATACACGAAACACCACAGAAGTGGTGAATAACTGTACTCGGTTTCGCTTCAATCCGGAAACAAAAGAACCAAATTGAAAATTCCAAGAATTGCGTGAAAATAAGGTAAAATTCAAAGGAACTTTCTTTACACATTAATTTCTGCCAACCGTGCAATGAATAGTTTACGTAATTGACTTAAAAATGAATGGCATCACACCGCACAACTGTAAAAAAGAAATGAATGGAGTGTGCAGTGTGTCATGTTCATGTTTTAGAACCGCAATAATGGTACGTAAAAAAAAAAAAAAAAAATTTTGGTATCCACCGTAGTAGAGGGTTTTGCATTTTTAAACTTTAGGTATAGTTCATAAGAGCAATTGGCTTTCGCTCGTAGCTAGCTGTATGCATCATCACAATACATATATACAAACCAATTTTGTTTTAAAGCCTGTATATATAACATTTTTAAATATAGTACGTGTCCTTGGATCAATACCAGCTAAAATCCACTTCAGGTGACGATTTGCAATGCATATATTATTTCATTATTTATTTGATGTTCGAGAATGATTTTATTCCTTCGCCGTTTGAGTGATATAAAACCACTTTGAATAAATTGCTTAGAATTTATTTCTGTATGCGGTTTTGTTTTTTAACTTCTACGTTCTTAGGACAGTGGACCGTGTTGTGTAAGTAGGCATTTTCATATTTATTTAAGCCTTTAAAATTAATGTACCATTTCCTTACACCATCATTCATCATTTATATATATATATATATATATATATATATATATATATATATATATATATAATTTGTGAATCTCTAAACTAAATACAAGACCTGCTTTTTCCCACCAAGAAGAACTTCTGCAAAAGAAAAGTTCGTTCCAAGTACTTTAGCCAAATTAAGGCAATTTCGTAACAAAGTTGACACTTCATGAAAACTATTTTGTCGACTGGGCAAATCGAAACGAACTTCTCCAAAATTAAATACAAAATGTTTACTAACTCTTAGTTAACATAGATAATTAACTTAGGAGTTAAAGTTAAATGAAGTTATAGACTAAACAGTCACAGATAAAGAGTTTAGTGAAATAACATTTTATATATATATATTAAAAATTCTTGCTTTAAGTAACTATATTTGGGCAATTCGACGATGTAGGAATAAGTAACTGAAAAAGAGAGAGAGAGAGAGAGTTACAAGGAAAAGAAGTACCTCAAAAGGCCTTGCGGCACATACCGAGAAGAGAGAGAGAGAGAGAGAGAGAGAGAGAGAGAGAGAGAGATTCTCCTCTCTTCATTTTCTTATTAACTTTATGTGAAAAACTTTTCAAAAAAATTACAAAATTTAATCCAATTTTTTTCTTAATTCAAAAACTTTGAAATGAATTGGAAGGAAAAATTCTACTAATTACTAATCATAATGTCTTATTTGCATTTTTTTTTTTAAACTTAACAACTAAGGAATGTGTTTTAGACACAAAAATTCGATTATGAAGATGAAATACACATGGAATTACATTTTTCTACTATAATATTATAAAAATATTATATTACATTCATATTAAAGTATATTAATTAAATGGTAAAGGAAGTTTATAATATAGTATACTCCCTGAAACCATAATATTATATATATATATATATATATATATATATATATATATATATATATATATATATATATATATATTCTTTAAGAGGAAAATGCTTAATTCAAACAGGGTCGTCTTTACATGAAAACAAAATACTGTTAAAGCAACCGAAGAAATAAATGGTTGCAACTCTGCCAACTCAACCCAAATAGTTAGTCAACCATGCGATAATTTCGCTTCATAACGGTGTTATTTTTATGGTATAACAAACTTAAATATAGCGCAAACATACATGATTGAATGAAACATTTAGAATGGGTTGCGAACACTTATATACGGTACACTTTAACAGTTATAACAACAAATATTTTACTGTGTAAACAAAAAGCAAATAATGATAATGATAAGCTTTATTGGCAGGATATAAATGCCATAAAATAGTACGACATTCTTGTAGGTAATAAACGATAAAAATCCGACAATAAAACACTTAAAAACAAACAAATTAAAAATTATGACTAAAAGAGATAAAATTAAGACAAGTACTGAAACAAATAATAATAATAATAATAATAATAATAATAATAATAAAACCTACCCACTGCTAAGACTACAAAAAATTATGATAATAATAATTACAATAATGCTGTTTATTGGCAGGCGACAAATCCCATAAATTAAAAAGGTACAGTATTTAGCAAGGTAATCAACGACATAACTAATTAAACACTAACCTTAAAGAGACGAAAAATAATAACAAAAAATAGTAATAACAGTTTCATAAAAATAAAAAGTACATGTAAGGGGATGGCTAATGCGAAAGTTAAGTGGAACTATGCGAAAGTTAAGTGGAACTATAAACACACATTTTCATACCAGGAGGTCCGCAGTCTAGAAGACATAAAGCAGGACTGATGAATAGCTTGGACAATTGGATTGTCTTTGTTTTTAATTCTTCGCGTTAGACTGTATTGAGCGCGTCTTGTTACCTACGGGAGGTTCGGAACGTTGCGGTTAGCGAACATTTGAGAGGCTGAGTGAGCATCTTGGAGATAACTTATGTAGCAGTCTACAGAATCTGTTGTAAAGCAAATTGAAGGTTTTGCAGGAACCTTTTACCGAAGGGCTTATTAACGCCATATATTATCGGCAGAGACCAAGTTATTTATCTTCATGTCATAAATAAATAAATAAATAAATAACTAAATAAATAGAAGGTATAATGGAACAGAATTACTTCAACAATGAAAACATTAAGCGAAAAATGGAATTCAATTCCCAATTCTCAAAATTAGTCTGAAAAGTCTCGATCTCACATTCTGCTGACGAAAGGGTAACCATGTTAAATTAAGTATTAAATAATGAAAATAGGCATTTTTAAATCTTTCGATCTAACCACACGTCACGCGCTAATGTTAAATTTATTTTTTATAGTTTTCATTCTCTCATTTTAAAACAGTGTCAGTGTTTTTTAATACCTTAGCAGTAACAAATCTATAGCCGTTCGTGAAATTTTGGTATAATGGCTCGAGTTCTTCACGCCTTAAATAAGACATAAAAAGATTTGGAGTTAAAATTAAAAAGTTTTTTATATATATACATGTATACACACACAATGCCCTACCAAAAGAAGTAAGGAATCTTCAGCAGACCGACCTGAATAACTTCAATTACAAGCTGCACAGATTCCTGTGTAAAGTCCCTGACCAGCCATGCATAGCTGGCTACGAGGGCAGGAGGAAATCAGACAGCAATTCCCTCCTTCACCAAATCCCGCAAATGGGGCAAGATGCTGCAGAGGGGTCGACCGCAGGTTGATCCTGAACCGTCGTTCGAACTCACACAAAGTATATAAAGAGAGAGAGAGAGAGAGAGAGAGAGTCTAAAAAAAATATAAACTACATAAGAATGAAATAGAATGTTGATCAATTGAAAAGGTAAAAAGGACGTTGCAATCAATGACATCTTCATTAATTAAGTTTCCATGTCGATCTCAACTTCCTTCAACTTCTGTCTGACTCTAATGCTCAATCTAGACACGAGCAAACTCTCTTCCTTATTCTCCGAATTCCTCTTCCTTTTACAAACAGAAGACGGGAACATTGGAAAGAGGGGAACGTGCGCAAGATGTTATGTAAGGGGACCAGCCCCAACTCTCTCTCCAGGTCCCCCTATGACCTAAGACCCCGTATAATAAAATAATTTTAGCATCTGCTGACTACTGAGTGGCGTTTCGTGTTCGTTCGATACATCTCTTTGGTTTTGTGTGTGTGTGTGTGTGTATATTGGTTGGCAGATTAAAACACTTATATATATATATATATTAGTGGTGGACCGGATATCCGCATCATTTTTAACATCCGCATCTGCACTTCTGACTGCGGATGTCATGCGGATATTACCTCTAATAAATTATGCAATTTACAATTAAATTAGCTTATAAAGTAGCTTATAAGGCACAATCATGCACATTTCATGTAAAGTATCAATTATTAATGAACAAACAAATATATAAACCTCAAAATATAAATACCATTAAATCAACAAACACTGCCTGTGCCGCTGTGCGTACTCCACTGATTTTTTTTTTTCACAGCAACACAGTAACTTTTCAGAATGAAATTGTTTGTATAAGATCATGCAGTCTATCGCGTTTCGAACAAGATTATTGTAAATAAATACAAAAAATAGTAAATTCTTTAGCAAAAATAAAAATGCTACTTTTCTATAGCAAACACATTGCAAAATTTGCACAGTTTCTAAAATTAGCAACATCTGACAACTCTGCCCGGTTGCGGCCGACTGGTGAGTCAAAAACTAAGAACGACCATCCGTTGATGTCAGTAGCTGTTGAGTGCTCATTCATAGTTTATATATTAGTATTATTATTATTATTCATAATTATTCATCCCCGTACACTATTGCATACTTACAAAAACAATGTCTCCATTTCATAGCACCAGAAGATCGGACACTGAATAGTCCGGATTTAAATCCATTTGACTATTTCATAGGGGACGTTTAGTTGACAAAGTTTACAGACAAAATACTCAAGATGTCAACTTCGAGAGTGCATTTTAATAACAGCATGGAACGAGCTTGATTAAGACACTATTTCTACGTACATTCTAAATGGTACAAGACGTTTGGTTATCTATACTATAAAAAGGTAGTCCTGTCCGTTCGTCCGTCTGTAGACGCCATGTATTTACTATTAAACGATTCTGAACATAGAAATAAATGCGCTTTGCTTTCTTTCAACTTTTTACTCTCGCGCGTTAAGATTTTCATTGGTGCGTCCTTTTCAATTACTCGGTCAATAAAACTATAGAAAAGGACGCAGCAATGAAAATCTTAAGTTTCACATCCGAACCCATTGTCAAGATTTGTGAAGCTTGAGATTTTCATGGCTGCGTTCTTTTGACCAGAAACTATTGACTACCCAGTAATTGGGGGCCCTGCGGTCCTCCAATTACTGATGCCGAAGGCTCCGGCACCGTAGGTCTAGCTAAATGGGCCCGTAGGGCCCACTTTAGCTAGTATATATAAAAGCGTAGAAGTTAAACATTTCATTTATATAATAAGTTGGTTTTCTATTCTTTGCGTCTAGACGCATGCGCATTATGGTTAAAAATATTTCGAAATTGTGATGCAGTTTATTTAGTGTTCGTATTTATAGGCTATCTCGAAAAGAGGAGAAACCAGTTATTATATAAGCTAGGGTTGCCAGATCAGATGGTTTCCAAATCCGGAGATTTTACCTACGAAGCTCATCATTATTTGTTTTTGTAGCTAAACCGATATATAAACTTCCTCATTTTTTAGAATAATAATTATCTTGCTAAAAATCTGTAAGAAAAGAGGCAAATTCTACTTTTAATGACATTTTTACAAAGCTCAATTTCCGGAGACACCGGCCCAAAACCTGAGACCTGGCAACCCTAATATAGGCCTATGTACATTTATTCATTTATCTCATGTAGGCTTAGGTCTTCTAAATGTCTTTCATGCATTTATTAATTTTGTTTATTTGGCAAAGCCTTAGCTAGTAAAACCTTTTAAGTTTAAAACCAGCCTGTGACTCTGAGCCTAACCTTAGAACTAGACCCCTTGATAAACAGTAGGCCTACCCTAGGTTCTATAAATTAGACATCCCTACAATTGAGAAAAGACATTGATAAGTTAGAAAAGGTTCGGGCTAGAACAATCAAGTGAATCCAGAGTCGAGAGGTAAAATATATGAGGAAAAATTAGCTGAATTAGCTGAATGCTGTGAATAAATTCTTTTCATATTAACTTAAACTCGTTAAACTTTCATGCATTAGACATTTCAGAGTAGTCTTTTGAATTCTTTAAAAAAATTGGGTCAATTCAGACATTTCAATTGACTTAGTGAAATGTCTAACTTATGTGAAATGTTTAACACTTCAGACATTTCAAATTTCACAAAATTGGGACAACGAAACGTCAAACTCTATTTAGAGTGTACAAGGCTACAATTCGTCACTGATAATAACGGAGGACGCATTGAACACTTGCTGCGTTAATGTTTTATTCAATTTGTTTTTGTTCATTGTAAACTTCTTTATTGTTCAGCTAAGTCTCTAATTACTCTTTCTTTGTCAACTTCATTTTTTAACAACTATTGTTCAGGTTGAATTTGTAAAGAGACTCCTCATCCGATTTAAATAAACTACCTCTCATGTTAACGTCAATATGAAGGGTTTAATATGACTCCTGTTTTATTTCATTCTCCTTGGAATTGTGGTTTTGTTGGCCCGGTGAAAAAGACTATACAGGGTGTCCCGTAAGTCTGGACCCATAGGGCAAAATTAATAAAATTACAAAATAGTCCCAGTTTCGCTGGACATGCGTCGAAGTGACTTCTTGGGACTGACAGCGAAGCTAGCCAACACATTGGTACTGGTTTCGTCTTCCGTAACAGTCCTTGAAGGTCCTCTGCGAGGCTTGTCAGCTACGGATCCAGTTTCCTTAAATTTGGCTATCAACTTGCCAACACATCTGTGTGTGATTGGTGCGCGGTCTGGATGCATATTGTTGAATTCTTCGGCCACTTCCCGGTGACTGCGGGTCCCGACCAGCAAAATAACTTGAACTCTCTCCTCTCTAGTCAGTGACATGATTTACCTGCAACATAATAAAAAAATATATTATAAATCCCTATGGGTCCAGACTTACGGGACACCCTGTACTATATACAGTATATATATATATATATATATACGAAACGCCTTGAAAAAATATGTAAATAGGAGCTATTTGCATCCTCTTAAACAAATTGGCTACCTCACAACGTCCTAAAACATATCAGAAAACAGTAGCCATGAAAGAGGATAAAAAAAAAAAACAATGAAAAAACCTCAAATAGACCTCTTAAAAAAATTGTTAAAAAAAAAGGAACCTAAAACCCCTATAAGAACTCTCTAAGAACCCTCTAAAACCTAACAGAAATCAAGAAAAAATAACAAAAGAACACTAACAACAGCAACAACAACAACAAATGGAGTCATCGAAAAGAAAAAAAAAAAAAAAAAAAAAAAGAAGAAAATCTTGCGAGTGGAAGGAATTCTGAATGTAAGAAAAAAATGGCATTTTCGGAAACAGAAGCATTTCCATTTTATTAAATTACCCTGTCTCACGTCCGGGCTTTGTGCTCTCTCTCAGACCATTTGTTTATTATATATATATATATATATATATATATATATATATATATATATATATGTTAGATCCAAAAGTTTAGGCCTATGTGCGTGAAATAGTTTTTAATTTAATAAAAAATACGTCAGGAATGGCTGAAAGGATTCGTTGTATAGTTTATTTTAACGCGAGTTAATCTCCTTTTGTTCGTTTACTTTATGGATAAAAGTCCTTTTTTTTTTTTACTACAACGAACCCTTTTAGCCCTTCCGGACATAATCTGAACATGGATGTGTGCAAGACTCTAACACCAGTAGAGTTTTTTTTATATACATTTCCGCAACCAGCGGGTAACTTGGGCATTTAATATAACATATTCGAATAGTTTTGATGGCCTTCCGTGGGTCTACTCCCGTAATCACTCGTTTCAATTTCACCGTAATTTTATGATGTTATTATAGCATGATCTCCTTCATAATAGTGCGCTTCGAACCCATATTTTGTACTTCAGATTAAAAACTTATAAAAATTAATGAAAATGAACATTGAAGCAAATATTTTATAGAGTAAAATATTGGCTTTAACCAGCACTTAAATGTTTGTGAACTTCGGCGTAGATACACAAAAGGCAGTATAGAAATTAAACCATTGTGTGTGTATTATATATATATATATATGAGAGAGAGAGAGAGAGAGAGAGAGAGAGAGAGAGAGAGAGAGTCCAAGTATACACTTGGACTGTAAAACTTGATTAAGATTCTTTATGGCATAAAATTATTTTATTTGTAGAAACGTCCTTTCAGTGACATGAGAATTTGGGTTTTACTGTATTTCAACGAAGAATATTTTTTTAAACGATAAATTTTACTGAATTCAAATCATCATTTGTATAATAAAACACCAAGTGACCTTTTGCACACTCTCTCTCTCTCTCTCTCTCTCTCTCTCTCTCTCTCTCTATATATATATATATATATATATATATAGTAAACCCTCGTCCAACGCGTGTTTGTCCACGTCAATTTGCTTATACACGGAAAAATAAATGGAACAATTATTTGCCGAAAGCGGAAAATTTTATTATACACGGTCCGCTAAACACGCTCTAATACAGTAGTACTGTGCGCGTGCCAATGCACGCTCTAGTGTTTTCTCCTACACTCCCGCATCTCCCTCCCTCTCGCGTCACCCTCGCATCACCCTTTGTCTCAGTCCCGCTGACGAGTTAAGTTCAGTGAAGTTGCGTTGGATTGTTTTTGTCGTATTTTGCCGTTGTTTTGCTATTACCCTTAAGCGGCCCCTAGACGATCAATATTATTGCACAATAACTCATATTACGCAATATTATTGATTGTCTAGGGTGAATATTTAAGATTAACTCAATATATTGAAGAAATCAAAATCTGTCTGATTTTTATTGTGCACTAGAAATATTGCGTCATCTGAGTGTGTTATTGCGCAATATGCTTTCAGTTTGCTTCTTTCACTTCTGGCGTTAACGTGTCTGGTAACGGTAAACTTGCTTCTGCTTCGAAAGATGAAATACGATTTATAATCGAGTATATTAGAGTATTTGAGAGTTGCCAGTTCTTTGGAAGGTTAAATCTGAAGAGTATAGTGATTGACAAAAGAAAAATGATGCCTATGATATTTTGTTAAGAAAATATAGAGAAAAATACCCAGATGCCGGACGAGATGAAGTTAAGAAGAAATTTAATTCCTTGAGAACAAACTTTAGAAAAGAATTGAAAAAAATTACTGATTCAAAGAAATCCGGGGCAGGGTCTAGAAGTGTACGAATCTACCCTTTGGTATTTCGACGAAATACTTTTTCTGAAGGATCAAGAAACTCCATCACAATCAAAAAGTACAATAGAGGACGAAGAGGAAGAAGACGCTAATAATGAAACAGGAACATTGGTAAGTAATTTTTATTTATAATATAACTACATACACATACATACATACATACATTTCATTTATTATATAACTACAAACAAATAAAAATGGGCTGACAATAACATTATGGTATTAACAATATTAAATATATCCATGCTGCCATGAAACCATTCCTTCGGAGTTGAAATATTCGCAATAGCTGTCCCTAATCTTTTTTGCAAGATCCGTTGAATTTCTGCTGCAGCAATTTTGCAAATTCATTAACTGCACCTTCGAATGCCAAGATCCTTCATTAATTTCGCCTGTTTCAAGATTTTCTATGTCCGTAGCGCCTTGAGAAATGTATGCACTTGATTTATTCCTTCTTAAATACTTTATGTAAATAGCAACAAGCTAAAACAACTATCTGAGCTTTTTCTGGAGCAAGCAAAATAGGCCTTTGAAACACACCGAATCGAGCATTTAGAATACTAAATGCATTTTCTACTATACGACGGGGTCGACTTAGCCGGTAATTAAATATTCGTTGTTGCATATTTAAACCTGACTGACTATATGGTTTCAACAAATTTTCAGACATAGGAAATGCATCTCACCTACAAATACGAATAGAAGTTTACGTGCACTGTTAGGTACACTTTGAGGTTCTGGAATGTGAAGAGAATGGTCCTTTAATAGTTTTCCAAATTTGGTGTGACTGAACACTCCTCCACCAGACACTCGACCGTTAATGCCAACATCTGCCATAAAAAATTCATACTTTGAATTTACAATGGCCATCATCACAATGCTGAAACTGTTTTTATAATTATAATAAAAAGATCCAGTTTGGGGAGGTTTCTTTATTTGTACGTGCTTGCCATCTATCGCCCCTAGACAGCTAGGAAAATTCCACTGCTCCTCGAATCCATTTGCGATTTCTTTCCATTCATCGTGTGTCTTTGGTAGCTGCAATTAAAAAAGCAATATATTATTATATATATATATATATATTATAAAGTATTTTAATTTAATTTTGTATTAGCTATAAAGTATTTTTGTTATTCGTGTTATATTCTTATTAGACTATCATATTATATATCATTATCCTATTCATATTATAAAGTACTATTTCACTTTTCTAGTGTCACTATGGCACTATGTAATCTTGACTTTTTCTGTTTTCAGAATGATACTCCTAAATCATCACCCGCGAGGAAGAAGATGAAGCAAAAAATAGATCAGCAGGATGAACTTTTATCTCTGGCTTGTAAACGTCTCCGCGAGATAGATAATGACTATGTGAAATTATCTACAGCTTGGGCGGTTGAACTGCGGAAGATGGATCCCACTCAAAAAGTTTTCGCTAAGAAGGCTATAAATGATATTCTATTTGAGGGCCAAATAGGGACATTACATCGCCACTCCGTTGTCATAAATACACCAATGAGCAGACCCACTACACCATACACGGACTTGTCTTCACTACCTAGTACAAGTTCCGGCAGTGACTACCGCTTCACAAATTTAAATATTACTACTCCAGAGGGTAATTTTGCTACGAATACTGCTAACAAGCAAAATGAGTTTACACTCGCAGAATATTTTTTTTTCCTTTGAATAAATATTTATTTTCTTTGTACTTTTCATAAAAGGACATTACATTTCAAAGTAAAATATCTTTTTCTTACCTGAATATATCCTTTGAGGCAGTGTATAATAGCTTGACAAGTTTCCAAAACAATAGAGCTAATTGACTGAAGAGAAACTGCACTAATAAATTTCAGGTCCTCAAAAGTGTTGCCGGTGGCCAAGTAGCGCAATGTTACTGATAACCGCTGACTTGCTGAGATAGCGTCTCGCATGATAGTATTTTTTTTTTCAATCACGGGTGTTACGATCCTCAGTAATTCATCAAATGCTGTACCATCCATTCGCAAAAAGTTTCCGTAATCATCAAGCTCACAATCTCGAGTCTTTCAAAAGATTTTCTTGATTATACTCGCATCTGCGAGTGATAGTGAAGAGAAGAAAAGTCATAAGGTTATGACATTAGCCAAAAAAATAAAGATTCTAGATAAGTTACGTGGTTGTATGAGCGTAACATCACTTGGCCGGGAGTATCACGTGAATGAGTCTACCATACGCACCATCCGAAAAAGTGAAGAAAAGATACGTGCTATTTTCATTTAATATATTTTCATTTATCATACGTAAATATCATTATATTTATGATTTTATTATGTTCTTATTTCATATATAATATAGGTAGGGAAATTCATTTGTGTGTGAATAAAAAATCTATGTATCTAAGTATTAATGGGAGACTTTACGTAGCCGCGTTCACGTATCCCCATTTATCCCATAAGGCAGCGTTTCTTAACCTTTTTCGACATCAGCACCCCCTGTAGTTAGGTCTAGGCAGTCCAGCATCCCCTTCACCTGGTTAGTTGCAAAAAGTTAGCGAAAGTTAGTAGCAAAAGCACCACGCAAATAAAAACAAAAATAAATACGAGTACAATTTATAGTTGACCAATAATATTTTCAATAAAAAGATATGAAGTTAAAGCAAAGTGAACATACATTTAAAAGCAGCACATTTAGAGTAAAAAATAAACGAGGAAAATTTTAAAACGATATTAAGACAAGACACACAAAGAATTATATTTACAAATTCAAACCTAAGTACTTTCTTGAATATAACAACATAATAAAATACTCGTTCTTGATTATGACAATAGATCAAGCGGCCAAAAGAAATGTTAAGAATAACAATCAAGGAGAATTACTTACCCCCTAATCTTGGGGTCAAAATCATGCAAAAAAAGTAGATTTCTTGTGACACAGAGTCAACGTCTTCCTTCTTAATATTAATGGTGATAATGTAAACGTGCAATAAATCTTTCGTATTAAATATATATTCAAATTCTCATACAATAATATCTGTTAATAAAATAGAAAAGATTAGGAGTTTGTGAAGGAGTTTGGTTAACGGACCTAACGTATCCATACTGGACAGAAGCCCTTTTCCAGCACACCCTAAAATCGATTTCAGGACCCTCTGGGGGTGCTAGCACCCCAGGTTAAGAAACGCTGCCATAAGGTATTAAGTTTGTCCAACGCGGATTTACCTAACGCGCCGTTCTCGAGGAACCTAACCCCCGCGTTAGACGAGGGTTTACTATATATATATATATATATATATAGAGAGAGAGAGGAGAGAGAGAGAGAGAGAGAGAGAGAGAGAGAGATATATATATATATATTAATCCACCGCTTTTAACTAAATTTCTTTTATATATTTTTAAAATTTACTTTCAATGCCTTGAAATAAAATATGGAAAAGATCAGCCTTTGTGAAACGTATATACAATTTCGAAATGAATCTAACACACATTTATAACAACAAAAACTCGGAAATCTTCATAAGAGGCTTATATTCAATATATATATATATATATATATATATATATATATATATATATATAAAATTATTTCACGAAAGTACACGTGAAAATATTTATGATGATAAAACCACGAAGGAAAGGAAACACAGAATGGTGCTCACGCGCTTTCGTCTAATGACATCCTCAGGATGTGTTCCTGAGGATGTCATTAGACGAAAGCGCTTGAGCACCATTCTGTGTTTCCTTTCCTTCGTGTTTTATTCATATATATATATATATATATATATATATATAATACGGAGAAGATTGTAAACACCAATGGATCAGGGAAGTACTCCAGGGGAAATGTTAGATAGAAGATAGGAAGTGCTGGAACTCCCGTTTCTCCTATCATTGTCCTCCTTAGTTGATCTTTTTCCGTGTCTCATCTACTCTGTGAGAAGTCCAGGATGATCTCAAACACACACTTCTCTCCCTATTCCTCATCTTACACACTACATAATCTTTTCAAAATTTAAAAAAAAAAATGGCATCAACTTCAAGAGCCTCGGAGTCCCCTGGGGAGGGGACCATAAATGTCCCCACTTCTGGCTCCCCCCTGCCGATACCGGGGTAGCGGGACTGGATCTGCGTTTTCCGTTCCATTCGAGATGTTCTGGTCTCTGCTTGATTCACTTTTCATTAATTTCTGCAACATTCGTGGCCTTTTCTCAAATTTTCAGTCTGTTGAACACCACCTCTCCTCCTCTAAACCTCATCTTCTTTTCCTCACTGAAACTCAGGTGTCTAGGACGACTGACAGCAACCTCTTTTCTCTATCCTCTTACTTTCTCTATACTCAATTTCACTCCATAGGTGGATGTTGCGTATATGTTCGCAATGACCTAACTCTTTTTCGTATTCCCGAACTTGAATACGAATACTCTCTGGCTACGGTTTACATGCCACTCTCAAACTAAATGGAGGTGTACATTCCATATTCTATTCCTACTACTAGTGGAAAATACTCTTGGTTTAACTTTACTTGTTCGAATGCTATCCGCAACAGAGAGGAGACTTTCAGAAGGTACCGTCGCCATCCAATTCCTGACTCACTCAGCTTATATTTCTGGTTGGAATCGTGCAAAATCTGTTCTTTGACTCGCCAAAAATTCCTTCATCAGACAAAAATGTGAAAACTATCCAATTCTAATTCTTCTCGTTCTTTCTGGCATCGAGCTAAGAACCTTTTCAACAACTTTATTTCTTATTCTTTCCCTCCTCTTTTTCCATTCCGACGGCTCAGTTGCCGTCTCTTCTCCTGACAAAGTTGAACTCTTCGCTCAAACTTTCGCTTCCAACTCAACCCTGGATGATTCCGGTGCTGTTCTTCCATCTCCTCCTCCCTCTGACTTTATTATGTCTGAAATTAGAATCTCTTCCAAAGATGTTCTTTTTGCCCTATCTGGGTTCAACTCGAGGAAGGCGTACGGTCCTGATAGTTTTCCTCCTGTTGTTCTCAAGAACTGTGCTTCTGTGCCGACACCCCTGCCTCAGCAAGCTTTTTCGTCTTTGTGTTTATCTAGTACTTTTCCTTCTTGCTGGAAGTTCGTTTCATTCAGCCTTTCCCAAAGAAGGGTGACAGCTCTCAACCCTCGAACTATCGTCCAATTGTTGCAATGTTGTCTCACTCTCTTTACTATTGCTATTATAACGGACACTGCTCTTCTGAACTCTCTAATTGCGTGTCTCCTCCTTTAAGAAGAGCACGCAGCGCCAGACTTTCGAAACTTTCTCATTCCTCTTCTGTCCAACTCCCTAACGCAAGGGTTAATCGGTATTTTCAATCTTTCATCTACTCAACTTGTCATCTCTGGAACAATCTTCCTCATTCCATCTTTCCCCCTGTCTATGACCTCCAGTCTTTCAAACCCAGAGAGTCTAGGCATTTTCGAAAATGCTGGACCTTCATTGTGACTCTCGTCTTCTTTATGGGGGCGGGGTCGCTTTTGCGGGCATTCGCCCTTGGCCCTCCTTCTTGCATGAAAAAAATAGTATTTTGACTTCATATCCTCCTTTTGGATAACATGAATTATTGAGGTTTGGATTTCCCCCAGAATGGGCTCGAACCCGTCTATGCAGAAAATCTGAGTTCAAAACATTGTGACTGATATTTTCACATAATTGAGTAAGACATCATAATTTTTATTAAAACCTTTATTATTATAGTCCTTATCATGTTCTAACCTTTTAAAGATAGTATTATCTGCATATGGTATGGTATTGAACCTTAGTAATATTTGCAGAACAACCAACCTGGGTCTCATTAAGAGGTGTAATTAATTTATATATATATATATATATATATATATATGTTTGCGGCAATAAGCTAATCAGGCATTAAGCTGAATGCATATAAATCATAAGTATAAGCCTATTTATATATATAAAATAATATAATAATAAATATAACCTACCCTAACCTAACATAACATAACCTCAACAGTGAAGTGACTATGCAACTAATGCTATAGCATTCTTATCTTTTTGTTTTTTTAGCTTATTGCCTAGGCATTATCTTAATGCCTGATTTCGCTTATTGCCGCTAACATATATAAGAGTAAGGGTAAAAGAAGGAACCTTGTCTTACTTCGAAAAATGACCTTAAGTAGTCAAGCGCTTCCCCTGTAACCATAATAAAAATACACCGGAACTTAAGTATGTTCAATACACAATTTGGAGTATATTTTCCTTAATTCTAACTTTCTCGTATGAGTAATACTGTTTCTTCGCTAATGTTTAAGAAACAACTGAATCGATCGTTAAATTACTCTATTTATGCTTAGCTAACCACATGCAGTTTCTTCCAAAACAAAAATTTACAAATTAGTTCATTAAAATTCTCCAAACCAAACTATTTAATAAGGGATTATAGATGACCTAACAATCACTCAAATTATGAAGCAGCAGGTTAAGCAAGAAGCAACACACACACACACACACACACACACACACACACACACATATATATATATATATATATATATATATATATATATATATATATATATATATATATATATATATATATATATATATATATATATATATATACATACTGTATATATTATATATATATATAATATAATTTTCAGATTTCAAGTGAAAATAACTAACATGACCTAACAGGGCATGATCTAACCAAACGGAACCTACAGTAACCTATAATTTAAACTAACTTAGTATGAATTAAATAAGATCGAACTGTTCAACTTTACTACGTATATTTTGGAATCTACGTTCGATTTTTTTAGTCGACCTCATCATTCAACTCAATTTTATGCAGTTCGATTCTGTTCCGCTAACACTAATGGAGAAGTCTGAGACTATCAAATCACATCACTTACTCGAATTTAACTCATAATTGGCATTCTAGCTTTCCATCCCGATAAAAGAACCTTTGAATCTCGATTCTCGTCCCCTTGCGCGATGCATAATCCGCAATTTCTGCCTTCCACACTTCCCATCAAATGTTTACGAAAGAAAAGTTTCACCATCCGTTCTTTTTATAACAAGTTTGTTTCGAAACTTCGTAATTTTGTTTGGGTTTCGTACTCATAAGTAGTTAAGACTCAGCTGGAAGCTTCCTCTTATTATGTTTACGCTTCCTCATACAGT
Organism: Bathynomus jamesi; assembly: GCA_023014485.1. Lineage (NCBI taxonomy): Eukaryota > Metazoa > Arthropoda > Malacostraca > Isopoda > Cirolanidae > Bathynomus > Bathynomus jamesi. Next base: position 206,918 of record JAJOZX010005258.1, read on the forward strand.
AACTGTTTCAGACTAAGCTCTCTTTCTCATAGCTCATACATATTCAGATAAATGGGTCCTATGCACTCTCGCTGATCTGAGGGAAAAACGTATATCATACAGACATTTTTAGATTCCCATTTTACTGGAGGAATTAAAATCATATCCGGGGATTATTTTTGAGTGGCAGTTTTAATCTTTAATTAAAGAGCTTCTCGTTTACTTGAAGTACTTTATATATATATGTGTGTGAAAATTATTTCACGAAAGTAACACGTGAATAATATTTATGATGAAAATAACCACGAAGGACAAAGGAAACACAGAAAGCTAAAACTCTGGTAGTTTTTCTTTATAAATTTGTATGCTTCTCCTACAATTTTTATTTTTCTATTTTATTTTTATTTTTATTTTTTTTGTAACCTATATATAGTCTCGAACTTGTTATTTATTTCAGTGTTCCCGAGGATGTCATTAGACGAAAGCGCTTGAGTACCATTCTGTGTTTCCTTTTTCCTTCGTGGTTATTTTTATCATATATATACAGTATATATATATATATATATATATATTATATATATATATATAACCTTTCGGCTTTTCATTTATTCTGTGCGATGACTCCTCACTTCACGGAGGTCAGGCTTGTTGCTCCTCCTCTAGCTGGCCTGGTGAAGTAGAGAGTTGGTTTCTTGCACTCTCCACATAGCCAGATATTCTCGGCTCATCCGGTATTGTTCTGAGCCAGGCGTCGTCTTCTTTTGAAGATTTCCTTAGTTGCTTTGGCAGCTGGTTGAACAGTTTTGGTTCTCTCACAATAAAACTAATTTCCTTCAGGGTTGAGGATGTTCCGTGTCTAGCCTTTAATTTGGAAACACGACCCACTCTTCCTTTCCTAATTTCCACTGTTGTTAGAGTGGTTATTGGTTCAAAGCGAGATTAGGGACTAGTTTCCCCATTATTTTCCATGTGTAAATAATAATGGTGATCAGGGTTGGCAAAAACCCAGCAAAAAACCAAAAACCCAACTGGTTTTTTGCTGAGTTTTTGCCAACCCTGATGATGATGCACCTCTCTCTTCTTTCCAGCGAATATAAATTTAATTCACATAACCTTTGGTAGTAATTTAGTTCTCTACATCAATTGATCTTGGCTGTGAAACTTCTCTGAATCTTTTCTAGTTGACTAATGTCTTCTTTTTTATATGGGGATGTTAAGATTGAGTAATACTCCAACTTGGGTATGATCAGTGTTTCTATCAGAGGAATCATTATATTCGTACCTCTTCTTTTAAAGGTTTGCGGTATTTGTCCAGTTATTCTTTTCGTTTGTTTACTTCTATCTTATTTTGTGTTTCAAATTTCGATATCTTTTGATGTATATATCAAATTACTGTTATTATTGTTTATTATTATTATTATTATTATTACAACTTTAATAATTGTAAAATTGTAATAATTATTTTTATTAATAAAGATTCAGTCATCCATTCATAGCATATAATATCATGAGAGTGATCCCACAGCTTAAAAAAAAAAAAAAAAAAATAGCATTTAAATATTTTATAAAACAGTTTCTGACACGTGACGGAGGAGACCTATGTACAGTTTTACGAGGGATTCGAATCCCTATAAACCATTGTAAGGATATCTAAATTCTTTAATGCAAAATTGCAATTATGAACTACATTTATAAGTCGAAATGTAAAGATTAATTTTAGTATGAAATTTAAAACGTGAGGGATTGTGCAAAGGGGTATGTAACAAAAAATGCCCCGCAGTCAGCTTTTGAAGATACCCTCCACAATCATAATTTTTTAGCTTTCTGTAAATTTCACAATTTTGTGGTGCATTTCCTAGAAATGTCAAAGGGTACACAGTAGTGAACTTCCCCAAATAAAAATATATAGAGGGTTGGTAATGGATAAAAAAATGCACGGAGCTCAAAATAAAACTTTCTTAATTTAAGATGAAATAACTTCTTTTTGTAAGGGGAATTCGAGGGAAAGTTTCTTTTCGGATAATAGAATAACTTCTTTTCGTAGAAGATACGCTCTTAAAAACTTCTTTTTAGAGTGAATTGAGAAAATAGAAGATTTTTTTTCTGTGATTAATAATAATGATGAATTAAGAGGCCCCCAGGAACTGGCACAGCGCTCAGGCCAGGCAAATATGCGCCATTACGTTAACTCCTGGATCATTATTAGTCAACGCCATCAAGAGTCGAACCCCCGACCTTAGTGTGTTCATTTCGTTTACGGGGAAATGGTGTTACCCACGTACTGAGTTACAGATATTGCTCAAAGGTATATATATGGTGACTGGTTCTCCCAACTGAGTGCACTGAGAAGGTTTGTGACACTACAAACAGGAAAAAATAAGTCCCCATTGAAAGGTGGACTGAGTCGAGGGGAATACATTACGCGTACGGCGGATTCGTCACAGCATCCTTTTCACATTTCTCAAACTGGCTTGGGACAGTCCCTAACTGAATTACAACAAAATCAAAAAGTAAAGGTTTAAAGAGGCAATGAACTGAAAATGCGCAAACAGAAAAGACAGAAAATATCACACTTAAACATTTAAAAAAAAAGAGTTTATCACTCAAATAAAAAAAAATACAATAATTATACTTGAAATTACTTTAAAGTAGTATTAAATCAAAGATAAATGATTTAATTGTTAATAAAACAAGTTATATTGAAGAGAGGAAACCGCAGCGTGAAGAAAAACAGCCTTCGATTGAAGAAGATGTATCGTATAATGCCAGTTTATTTTGCTGAACTCTATTTCAATATGGAATTAAGATTATAATTGTTTTTATCTTCCATACGTTATTAGATATACCACGCGCGACAGTATATCATTTACGGAAAGTAACACCGAACGTCTTTCACCATTCAACAATATAATTTATTTATTTATTTATATACTGTACATATCAATAAACTTAGAAAGCACACACACACACACACACATACACATATCTATATATATATGTATATAACATAATAGCTGAGTGTATATATGATAGGCATTTAATCATGAGGAAGTTATTAACGTAAGAATTCTATATAAAATTGTAATTGAATATTGTAAGTTATTACAAATAATGAGGCGATAGTTTTCTATCATATCGCCAACAGCATATAAGTGAAAGTATTATTCTTTATACCTAAAAATTCTACGATACATCATATATGTTTAAATGAGTTTTACCTCATACATTTAGTTAAAATATATATATATATATATAAATTCCGTTTTATCTCGTTGAAATCGTGACTGAGACATGACTATCTTTATTAATTAAGACAGTGTTTCCAAGCAGTCGGTCCGCGGAAGGAAAACTACCGATCCATGTTTCTCACTGAAAACATAAATGTTGTATTCAAAATAATTCAATAAATTTGCCATTGTAAAAATGTTTTCCATTCCACAAATGTATACGTTTGTGTAGGCCTATAGATTGTTTGTTTTTAAGTTTGTACATCCTATTATCCATATTGATTATTCTTTCTTTACGTTTTAACTCTTTACGTATTATATATCTATATCTGTGAAGTTGTGTGTGTATGTGTGTTTGCGCTTGTGTACGTAAAATTGAAATCATAAGTGTACGTGTGCTATTATCAATTTTTATTATGATTTGCCAATACTGTAAATGTCTCTATTTTCCGTGTTATTATACAATTATGAGCAAATAAACAACTTACAAAACTGTATTCCTCGACTAATATTATTCAAGTTATTATCAATCCTTTACTTTTTACTATAATATTACTATATAAAACTATAAGAGATGTATAACGAGGTGAGATATTGACCCTGAGTGAAGTAGTTCCTAATTGCCGATCCGCTATATTTCATAGCTGATATTTGCCGGTCCTTATTGGGTACAAGTTTAAGAAATAGTAAATTAAGATATTGCAAAAATAGTAACAGACTTTTAATACATTTAGATCAAGACTCGGTAAACCGTTTAATAAATAAGCTTCATTATCTTTGTTTATCCGTCGATAAAGTACTTATCCAAGTTGTTGCCATTACCGTACGTCAAATAACAGCTTAGGATTAACATAAACTTAGTTTATATTCATTTCACTTTCTAGTGTATAATCACGCATCATGTTCGGGAGAAAGGCGCAATATATTTTCTTAAATAGGGTCTTTCTTATACGAGGCAACTAACGCCCTAAAAGGAGGGGCGGTTACGTTGTAGGAGAACTCGCTCAAAGAATCCCCTGTTGAAGATGCGCAGAAAATCAAATCATCATGAGTTCTTATAAGAGAGATAGAATTTAACTCCTGTTTATCTAAGCATTGCTCTTGCAAGAACATCAAAAGTGAACTGTTACAAATTCCAACCTCCATTTAAAAAGGAGTTCCCAAAATTATATATATATATATATATATATATATATATAATATATATATATGTGTGTGTGGTGTGTGTGTGTGTGTGTGTGTGTGTGTGTGTGTGTGTGTATGTGTGTAATTATTTTTAACCTGTTTAAAAAATTATGACGACTTATTAGAGTTTCTCATATTATTATTATAATTATTAGTATTAATATTAGCATCATATAATCTCGCCTTATTAACTTAATTTAATTACTGCATTTGACTGCAGTATCAAAGCATAGTTGGTTTTTCGCCCTCCTGCAACGACAATTAAGTGAACTGCCTTACCATAGCGCCTTCCGGCCATAACTTCATTATAAAGATGAAATAAATGCTATCGTCCCCTCTCAAAATGACTTATGATAGTCGGGTTTTGAATTAATGTTAGTATAAAGATTAAGGATGCACTGGCCTCTTCATCCAAATGATACGTTTGTGGTAAAAAATAAAAAGTTTTTCATCAGAAGTCGCAATCCGCGGTTGATGTTAACTATTTAACCCATTAACGCCCAGCGTCACTTTACTGATTTTGTTCTGGCTAACGCCAGACGACGGGAAATTTTACCCAGACTCTCATTAATCTAACTTAACCCATCCTAACTCGATCTAACCTAACCAAACGTGACTTAATAAGGTTATATCGTGACCATGTTGCGACATCGCTTCAGTAAAATCAATGAAGTTAATCGACAGTGCGGGTCTAGACAGTAGTTAAATGAGTGGCTGTCCTCCGCGTTATGCCATAGGTTCCCTCTATCCAATGGCTATTAGTACGGAGTAAATAATCATGGAATTAACAACACTATAGAGGATAAATTAACTTAAACAATATTTATCGACAATACGTATAACGTTTGTTCAGGTTTTGAAATTTTACTTTATAATGAGCAGGCTCTCTCTCTCTCTCTCTCTCTCTCTCTCTCTCTCTCTCTCTCTCTCTCTCTCTCTCTCTCTCTCTCTCTCTCTCTCTCTCTCTCTCTCTCATTGTAAATTTCTTTAATGTTCAGCTAAGTCTCTAATTACCTCCTTGTCAACTTTATTTTTGAACAGCTATTGTTCAAGTTAAATTTTTAAAGAGATGAATTTGTAAAAGAGATTACTCATCCGATTTAAATAAAGTACCTCTCATTTTAAGGACAATATAAAGGTTAAATCTATTTTATTTAGTTATGCTTGGAATTGTAGTTTTGTTAGACCGGTGCAAATAGTGGCCACTTTTTTGGGGGCACAGTACACAGTACACACACACGGGATCGGGATCGAGACCCGGTGACGGCAGGCGGCGCGCAGCAAAACCCAGCTGTTCATCCTTCGACACAATGAAAAAAATAGTTGGTAGATAAATGGGTACCCTGGATAGCCTATTGGTTAAGACGCTTGGCTGCTGGTGGGGCGTGGTTCGGATTCCACGATAAACTGTTGATCAAAGATGGTGTAACAAGCTTGACCTTCGTCAGAATGAACAATTCGGGCGGAAGCAAAAACCTAGGTTATATATATATATATATATATATATATATATATATATATGTGTGTGTGTGTGTGTGTGTGTGTGTGTGTGCAAATTCCTCCAACAATTTCGTTGGTGGTCGTTGAATCCTACGTGTTACATCTTTTTTTTTTTCCAAATTTTTAATAACTTACGTTTATATTAAAGTAGGTAGGAGTATCATTAAAAAGTTTAGGGAATGCGCTCCTTTGTCGTATACAACGATTATTTTTTCGAATTTCACTCGCGTTAGGATTTTAATTAAAAATTTTTAAATCAATTGCTACTGCTTCATACTACCTCAGGATTTTAAACAACCAGTTTTTGTTCTTGTTTTATTTTAGTTTAGGTTAGGTTAAGGTAGGTTAACCTAACCTAAACTGAACCCAAAAATCTGTCCTATAACAAAGTAGTAGTTATTTTGCGTGTAGAAGGAAAGTGACACAAAAGATAGCACCGAATAGAAGCGAACGTAACTAACTATTATATATTATATATATATATATATATATATATATATATATATATATATATATATATATATATATTAAGGTGGTGACAAGCTTGACCTTCAGAATGAACAATTCGGGCGGAAGCTAAACCAAGGTGTTTTATATATATATATATATATATATATATATAGAGAGAGAGAGAGAGAGAGAGAGAGAGAGAGAGAGAGAGAGAGAGAGAGAGTAGCGGCGAAGTTAGCTAATTGCGGAGCCAAAAATGCCAGGAAAACAATACAAGAAAAACTGGAGAATATCGATAGGGAAATACAAACCCTGATTAAGGGCCATACAAAGAGGGAAGAGGAAAAGGCAGTAGAAGCAATAAAGAAAATCCAAAATATTTCTATAGCTATGCGAAAAGAAAAACAAAAACGCGCGCTACGATCGGGCCCTTAAGGAAAGGAAATAATGAACTAACAGACGATCTAAACGAAATATCTGAAACATTGAGAGCTCAGTATGAACCCGTCTTCAGTGCCCCAAAAAGTGACAAAGCGATACCTGACATAGATGTATTCTTCGAAGAGAAATTGCAAGGAGGATGTATAACAGACTTTGATTTTACCCTAGAAGATGTAGCAAGAGCTATAGGACAAATGAAATCACTTTCAGCTGCAGGTCCGGACAAATGGAACGCATTACTGCTTAAAAACTGTAAAAATGAAATAGCTACACCTTTATACTGGATATGGAGAAGATCCCTAGACACTGGAAAAATACCGAGTATCTTGAAAAGAGCGAACATTGTCCCTATATATGAAGGAGGGGATAGATCTCAAGCAAAGAACTACAGACCAGTGTCATTGACGTCCCACCTCACCAAAATATTTGAAAGAATAATTAGAGAGAAAATCTATGACTTCTTGGAGACTGGAAAGATTCAACGAAAATCAGCACGGGTTCCGATCAGGGAGATCATGCCTATCACAACTTATAATTATAACAATATCCTAGATGCACTTGAAGGCAATGAAAACTATAATGTCATATACACGGATTTTACTAAAGCTTTCGACAAATGTGACCATGGTATAATAGCACATAAAATGAAACATATGGGAATAACAGGCAAAGTAGGAAAATGGATCTACAACTTCCTCAGAGAACGTCTACAGGTCGTCAAAATTCAATGTGTATCATCATCAGAATCATCAGTACGCAGCTCAGTACCACAAGGTACAGTACTGGCCCCACTCCTGTTCATTATCATGCTAACAGATAGACAGTGGAGTAAACAGCAACAGTATAGTAACATCCTTTGCGGACGACACAAAGATCAGCAGAAAAATCAGTGATGCAAATGAAGTGGAGGCCTTGCAGAGGGAAACGAACACAATATACAAATGGTCAGAAGACAACAATACGACTTTTAACACCGAGAAATTTCAGCTCTTGAGATATGGTAGAAATGAGGAACTTAGACTACACATGCTCCACATGGACAGGAAATTCAGAGAAGCACGAAAGCGATCGACTTGGGGGTAATAATGACCGATGATGCCAAATTCGAGACACAAAATCAGATAGCGATAAATAAAGCAAAAAGAGTCGCTGGACAGGTACTAAGAACGTCCAAAAGGAGGGTCAAAACAGTAATGATTCCCCTGCTGAAAACACCGACCATACCAAAACTTGAATACTGCTCAGTTTTGACGTTCCCATATAAAAAGGAAGAAATTAATAAATTAGAAGAAACGCAGAGACATTTCACAGCCGAGACTGATGGCTGCAAAGAATTCAACTACTGGGAAAGACTACTACACTAAATCTGTACTCCCTGGAAAGAAGAGAGAGGTACACCATAATCTACATATGGAAAATGATGGAAAAACTGGCACCAAACTCAAACTAAACCCAATTACCATCCAAACAACGCTGGAAAATAGGAAAGGCAGAATGTGTAGTGTTCCTAAATTAAAGGCCCGACAAGGGACCTCCTCAACACTGAAGGAAAATGGCTCGGTTGTCAGGGGGCCAAGACGCTTTAACCAGTTTCCAAAGGACCTCAGAAACGTTACAGGGGTCAAAGTTGAAGTCTTCAAGAGAAGACTAGATGCCTGACTCAGAACGGTACCAGATGAGCCGGGTGTACCTGACTATGTGCGGTGGGGAGCGCAAGAGAGCAACTCGCTCCTCCACCAAAGCAGGCCTAGAGGCGGGGCCACCAGCTTGATCTTCGTGTCAACACACGGAAACTAAACGAGGGTAATAAGGTGTGTGTATATATATATATAAATTCAGAGCTGGGCACTTGCGTTTTTTTTGCGGTACTACCGTGTTGGTCGGTACCGCGGAAAGTACCGCGGGAAATTTGAATGCGGTAGCGGTACTGCTGTACTTTCAGCGATCCTTGCGGTACTGCGTTATGCGTACCGGTTTGGTAGTGCGGTAGTAGTACCGCAGTACCGCAGTACCGCAAAAAAACGCGCAAAAAAACGCAAGTGCCCAGCTCTGAATTTATATTATATATATAACGAAAAACCATGATTCACCATTTTTCCTTAGTTATTAATTCAATCACTAAACCACTGATCCAATTAAAAAAAGCGATGAAACCAAACTGTTGGCGTCCGTGCAGAATAACGCTCAAACCCGGGCATCGCTACATACTAACCTTATGATGTAAAGCGCACGCGATACGGTTCGCGGCCCACTCCGCAGCATGGATTCCTAACTCGTATTTCCATCCATTAACAAGTAAGGTTATCGCGCTCAAAGTATCTATTTTTCCTGAATTTTCGCCAACCTCGTCGAGAACGAAGTTAAAAATCATTTTCCAATAAATCGTCAGTGCGTGCAAAACTTTTTCTTGATGAAAAAGAGAGTTACGCGTGTACAAACACAGCAAATACAGAATGTTTATAAAGAGCTAAATGAACTGCAGAAACTCAGTGATCAAGAAACACAGCACAGGGAAATTGACGAAGGTCAAAAATTTTATCTTCTCTCCGAATTGTTAATTTATTTATTTTTTTATAGTAAAACTATTTTCTTATTTATATCTGTTGTGACAAAATACACACACACACACACAGAATATATATATATATATATATATATATATATATATATATATAATATATATATATATATAAGTGGAGAGCCCTAGGCGATAGAACCTTTTAAAGGTGATCCTTTCCGCAGGATGACGAAATTCTCAAAACGTTGAAAAATTTTCCTGGAATGCAAAAATTATTTCCACGAAAGTGCTTCGATTTCCCAAAACAAAGACACGACGAAAGAGAAAAGGATCTAACCTATAACCGAGCTAATAAACTTAATCTAACCAAACCTAATTTAAAACTTAATTTAACCTCCACTAACAAATGCAACTATATCACGGTTTTGTAGACAACAAAAATTCAAATAAAATAATTTTTGACAAAGCGCCCCCCCCCCCCCCCCCAAAAGAAGATTCCCAGTTTTTATTGTGTGGTTAAAAGTGTAATATTCCTAAATCGAGTCAAAGCCTGAGATAAGAGACCGATGAAAAATTAGCGTAATGGGTCAGAAAGCAATTACATTCCGCAAAAAGGACTAAAAAAAGAAAAGGTCACAGAGAGAACTAAAAGGGAAATAGAGGGGAAACAGATGAGATACACAACGATAAAAATATTGAGAGGAAATTTCTGTTCGAATAAAAGAGAGGAAATTAAATCCATTCTCGAGAGATTTTTTTTTTTTTTTTTTTTTTGACGTACGGAGCTTTTGGGGAAATGACTTTTTTTTTCTTCTTCTTATAAAGGGACAAGGTTTTCGATCTATATTTTTAGGCTAAGTTTTTCGTGTATTGGTGTGTGTGTGTGTGTGTGTGTGTGTGTGTGTGTGGTGTGTAATTCGGATAAACATTTGAAAAACCCTTTTTAATACATAAGGTTGCGTATGTATGTCATACTAATGAGCAGAGTTTAATTGAGTATAATTTGTCATGATATACTCCAATGAAAGTATGTCGTGAAATTTATTTTATTTTTTTTTTATCATGGCAACTTGCAGTAGTTTACCTCGAGAGTCTATCGATCAATTTAACCAAGGGAACTAGAGAACAGATACAGGTACTAGTGATGGGACGATACCAAAATTTTTAACGATTCCGATACCACTAAAAAGTCTCGATTCCGATACGATTCTCGATTCCGATTCCGATTCTCAATATTTTTAAATATAATTCTATACTTGTTTTTCTGGAAATTGTCATATTTTACTCTGGTAAGATTAACTATTTACATTATGAGTATGGTATAAATTATAAATTATAATAGATTGGTTTAAAAATAAAAATCAACTGTAAGTTGTAACAATTCATTTTAATCTTCTTGATTACACATCATGGATATACATGTTTTAATGTATAGCTACAATACAATAAAAATGAAAATTGTTATCCTCTTTCATTTAAATTTTAAAGTATACATTGCAAAACTGGTTCAATTAAAAGTTAAAGAATCGTTTTAAGAATCGGAAATCATGGTACAATTCTCTCGATTCCGATTCCGATTCCTGAAAAATGCTCGATTCTTCCGATTCTCGATTCCGATTCCGATTAATCGTCCCATCACTAACAGGTACTCCTACCAGTAACTACTTATTTACTTACACTAAACTGTAACTAGGGATGAGATGTATATTTCCATGATAATGTATAACTTATTGTTGAGAGTTACAATGAGCTACGAGGACGAGAGATACCCTCAAATACCTTTCAGTTCACTTGGAGAGGTTCCTGTTATTAAACTAGTGCATTTTTTAACTATTCTAGCATTACTAGGAAACTGGATAGAAAAGCATAAGGTTCTCTCCCCACCAGAGGCGGATACGAAAAAGGGTTAAAAAAAATACTTTGATCCTGGAAAAGTAGCCAAGGAAATTTTACGTGAAAGAGGAGAATATATACACTAGCTTTACGATTACGCGATGCACATACAGAAATTGTACACTAGATAGCACCGTTGTATAAACTAACCTGATAATATATTTGTGCTGATCTTATATCAACTACTTAGTATCGTCACAAAAACCTCGGACATATGGTTTTGACAAAATATTTACAGCTCTATTTACCTAGGTATCGGGCTAACAAAACACCCATGGCCCCGTCCAGGCTAACCCGAAAAGGTCAAACTTTCCATGTCTACACTCATGTACGCGCAAAACCATCACGCAGATATAAAAGTAAGTCTCTTCTCCCTGTCATTCGTGTGGGTCACTGCCGGCAAAGTGATGTACTATTTCTACAGGAAAGGGGTTGAAACAGAAATTGAAAACGGAAATCAAATTTTCCACACCATGCCCTCACCCGTCACGCGCGTTCAGCTACCCAAGAGAAATAAGAGACAAAGAAAGTGACAGGAGAAAAGCAACTCTATCTCACCAAATTTAGGAAATTTTGTATTTCTACAAAGTACTTATCTACTCTATTCTTAAACATGTTAACAAAACAGGCAAGTGTGTGAGCGTGATTTCTGTAATTGATTGTCTGTCATGTCTCTTTGAATGTCACCGTTTCAACTTGGATCTCCCGCCGTGAAAGGTGTTTATGAGACAAATAATATATTGAGACGTTCGTATTTCACGGTGTTGTGCACCACGAGAGTGGAGAAAATCTCTTTCCGGCGAGGAATATCAGTGGAAGGTCCCTGTATCTATCCCCGTTTTTGGTCGGTGATCACCCGTTGTTGCTACGGCGAATTTAAGTCTCCCACTTAGAGGTAATTATGAGGCAAGTGATAAAAAAATGGGTTGCTTGATGGTTGACCACGCTATGCGGGACAAAGTGCAACCAGAGACGTCTCTCCAAAGTCGTGGGAGGACTATATGAGTAAATGTTTAAACAAACTTCTGCAGGGTTACGTATTTCCATGTTAATCTATAGTTTATTGTTGTGAGAGAGAGAGAGAGAGTTACAAGGAGTTACAAGGAAAAGAAGTATCTCAAAAGGCCTTGCGGCCCATACCGGGGAGGTACCAATGGCAACGGGTGCCAGGGAAAATTTTCTACACACTCAAATAGTGTGCAAGATTTGGTCTAACCTTTTCTTGAACTGATCCACAGAGGAACTGTTCACAACTTCTGAAGGTAAACTGTTCCACGTGTCACAGATCTTATATGTAAAGTAATTCCCACACACTAGTCCTAAACCGTTTCAAATCCAACTTCCAACCATTGTTGCGAGTTGGGTTATCATTTAAACTAAACATGCTTCTAAAATCGACATCGTTGAACCCGCGTAAGAGCTTGACAACCTCGATCAGTTGACCGCGCAGCCTCCGAGTTTCCAGCGAAAACAAGTCCAGGGCGCGTAAGCATACTCCAGGTGCGGCGGAACCAGGGAATTGTATAGAGAGAGCACAATCTCCTTGTTCCGAAACTGAAATTGCCTCCTGATATAACCCAACAGCTTCTGGGCTTTCTTTTCCACCTCTACGCACTGTTTCGTAAACGTAAGGTCACTGCTAATTAGCACACCCAAGTCCTTTTCCAAATCAGTCGCCTCGATATTACTCCCCAACATCGAGTAGTCCGACTTGGGATTGGCGTAGCCAATGTGCATCACTTTGCATTTACCCAAGTTAAACGGCATTTGCCATTTTTCGGACCACTCTCCTATCCTACCTACGTCCGCACGCAGTTGCTCGATCGCTTCGGGCGTCCCAACATTGGCCCCAAGTTTGGTGTCATCAGCGAATTTGGCGATCCGACTGACGATGCCACCGTCGATATCATTTATGTAAATGATAAACAACAGTGGCCCCAAAACGGAACCCTGAGGAACCCCACTAGTGACCGAGGCTCAACCCGAACTAACCCCTTTAATTACAACCCTCTGCCGCCTATTCTTCAGCCAGTTTTCAATCCACCTAGCTACTTCCCACCGATACCCAGCACGCGGACTTTCGCCATTAGCCGGCGGTGAGGTACCTTATCAAAGGCTTTCTCAAAGTCGAGATAAAGTACTGTACAGGGTTATTTAAAATGATTCATCCGATTTCAACTGAGAATACTTCCGTACCTATCAACCGTGCATCAACTGGGCATACACCACATGAAAGAGGAAATCTCCGAATTTTACTTGATCACCGCGAGAGGGCTCCAAAGTCACGCCGTGGCCTAGCCTAGCAACAAACAGTCAGTGTGAAAATGGCGTCCGCACAGCAGGCGGCGTTTTGTGTGTTGCAGTTTTCGAGCTGTAAATCGGTAGTCACAGTGCAGCGTGAGTTTCGTCGACGTTACAGAACAGATCCACCGGGTGCTCAGAGCATCCGTCGGTGGTATCGGCAGGTATCGGCACTGTGACTACCGATTTACAGCTCGAAAACCAACACACAAAACGCCTTCTGCTGTTCGGACGCCATTTTCACACTAACTGTTTGTTGCTAGACTAGGCCACGGCGTGACTTTGGAGCCCTCTCGCGGTGATCTTGTAAAACTCGGAGATTTCCTCTTTCATGTGGTGTATGCCCAGTTGATGCACGGTTGATAGGTACGGAAGTATTCTCAGTTGAAATCGGATGAATAAGTTTGAATAACCCTATATCAATCGCCCTACTCTTATCATACTCACCCAACATGACGTGGAAAAACTCGAGCAAGTTGGTGAGACACGACCTATGCCGTCTAAACCCATGTTGGGAGTCCCCAAGCAGCTTGTACGAATCCAAATGGTCAACGATCCTATCCGCCATTATCCCCTCTAATAATTTACCTACAACTGAGGTGAGATTAATGGGACGATAGTTCCCTGGACTTTCGTGATCCTCTTTCTTAAAGATAGGGGTCACGTTGGCTTCCCTCCAGTCACCAGGCACCTGGCCCGTCTCCAACGATTTGTTGAAGACTGTAGCCATTTGGGAAGCCACCTGGGCGCGCACCTCCCGCAACACTCTGGGGAGAAACTGGTCTGGCCCAGGAGCCTTAAACGCGCTCAGTTTGTCTATTCTATCGGCAACGACTGTCGCGGTACGTCGAACACTATCCAGGCCAGCACCTTCGTGCCTCACGCCCGGCTCGGGGATGACGCGGGTGTCCTCCCTGTGAGAGAGAGAGCGTTACAAGTTACAAGGAAAAGAAGTACCTCAAAAGGCCTTGCGGCACATACCGAGGAGGTACCAATGGCAACGGGTGCCAGAGAAAAATTTCTACACCCTCAAATAGTGTGCAAGATTCGGTCTAACCTTTTCTTGAAGTGATCCACAGAGGAACTGTTCACAACTTCTGAAGGTAGCCTGTTCCACGTGTCACAGATTTTATAGGTGAAGTAATTCCCACACACACTAGTGCTAAACCGTTTCAAATCCAACTTCCAACCATTGTTGCGAGTTGAGTCATCATTTAAACTAAACATGCTTCTAAAATCGACATCGTTGAACCCGTGTACGAACTTGAAAACCTCGATGAGAGAGAGAGAGAGAGGAGAGAGAGAGAGAGAGAGAGAGAGAGAGAGAGAGAGAGAGAAGAAATTTACTTAAATGTGGTAGCGAGCCTACATCAACGAACACTAAACACAATTCTACTCGTTCACTTTTCTCTTTGACAGTGTTGATTAAGGTCCTTAATTACTTCTCAGTCATGAAACCTTATTAGAGGGTGTAAAAAGCGTCCTCTGATTGGTTAGATTAAATAAGGTATATGTAACTATCGCAGTTTATATACTTCAGTGGTCAGTTCTGAAATACATTCTCTCTCTCTCTCTCTCTCTCTCTCTCTCTCTCTCTCTCTCTCTCTCTCTCTCTCTCTCTCTCTCTCTCTCTCTCTCTCTCTCATTTGGAATTTAAGATATAATAATATTGCGCAACATTATTTTAGTGATTTATAATTCAGCTGTTTTCGCCCCAAAGTTCATTCAACTTTTGAAAACATTTTCCAAAGCACTCTTTCGAAAGGTAGAGCAGCAACCGCTTATGAGTGGTTCCTGCAACATGATAAGGCTCTCGCTTACACCGCCCTCTCCTACGGCAGCATGGCATTGCTGGAACTTCCGTCTCGTTCCCTCGATCCAGCATAATCTTGTTCTCGCGCCTCCTTTCATTTCCTCGCAGAGTGGAAGGAGATTTGAGGACATTTCAGTCACCGAGTCGAGTGCCACGAGGGCGCTGTTGTTCACGATCCCGAAAGAGAACGCCAGAAAAAAGATTGCGTACAAGCAGTTGGGGATTTCTTTGAAAGAGATAATTCCCATTTGAATGGTATATGATACACAGCAAAAAATCCCTGACCTGTTTAACTGTTTGACAGGATTAACTTCTCCTAAAAATATGCATACACACATATAGTATATACAACCTTGGTTAACCTTGGTTTTGCTTCCGCCCGAATTGCTCATTACGTGAAATCCGAACCACGACCCACCACGGGTGGTCAGAAATTACAAGTCCTTGCCCGGACTCGCTCTCACGATCTCCCGATCAGCAGCTCAGCGTGTTAACCACTAGGCCACCCAGGGCCTACCTATTTCTACCAACCTATTTTTTCTGGAAGCATGAACAACTGGGTAAGCTGCGAGCCGTCCGCTTTCGCCGGGAATCGAACCAGGGACCGATGGATTCGTAGCCAGCGATGCTAACCCACTACACCACCAATCTTTATTGGTAAAAAATAAATAAATATGACAGTAGGACAATGCAATTTACAATAATTTTACAAATACATTTACTGTATTTATTTCTACCCGAGTAGTATGGCCCTAAGTTTAGGCTTTACTGGGCCCTCACATTAATTATAAGATAAAAGTATTTCCTGTATAGGTAGTTTGATTTAGTAGTATAAATATTATGATTAATTATTATATAAAACAATCTTTGTTGTTATGGCTGTCAAATATAAACATGAGATATATACATCTTCTTCCGCAGCTTATTATCCCATCTTTACATGGGTCGCTGTTTTTGGTTCTTCTCCACTCTCCTCTGTCGTATACCACGTCCTCCTCCAAGTCCTTCTCCCTGATGTCCGCCACCACACAGTCCCTCCATCTCGTCTTCGGTCTTCCTCTTCTTCTCCGTCCCGGCAACTCCATCTCCAGCACTCTGCGCCCCACATACTCCTCTCTTCTCCTGACGTGTCCATACCACCTCAGCCTGGCCTCCTGCACCTTCTTAGATGCTTCCGCCACCTTCACTGTTCCTCTTATATGCTCATTTCTGACCCTATCCCTCCTCGTCACTCCACACATCCATCTCAACATCTTCATTTCAGCCACATCGATTTTTCTTTCATTGCTCTTCTTCATTGGCTTCTTTCATTGCTCTTCTTCATTGGCACAGTCTCCATTCCATACAACATTGCCGGCCTCACCACTGTTTTGAATACCTTTCCCTTCAGTTTCACTGGGACCCTCTTATCACAGAGCACCCCTGATACGTCTCTCCAGTTCTTCCACCCCGACTGTATTCTACAGTTTATCTCTCTCTCTGCTCCCCCTTCTGCATCCACTGTTGACCCCAAGTATTTAAAATACTCCACCGTCTTAACACGCTCTCCACTCATGTCACTTCCCCTCCTCGGTCCTGCTGCACATCACATCTCATATATTCGGTCTTCTTTCGGCTAATTCTCATCCCCCTACTTTCCACGCCTCTCTCCAATTTTCAACTGCTGCTCCACCTCCTCTTTCGTCTCCCAACTCACACAACATCGTCTGCATACATCATGCACCACGGCGCCTCCCCTCTAATCCTGTCCGTCAACACATCGAATACCACATTGAAAAGGAAGGGGCTCAAAGCTGATCCTTGGTGCAGACCAACTTCCACCCAAAGCTCTCTGACACACCCACGCTACTCCTCACCTTAGTTGTTACTCCCCTGTACATCCCTTGATCAGTTTAACATACTTCTCCGGTACCATCTTTTCCCTTAAGCATCTCCAAACTTCCTGCCGTGGTATCCTATCATATGCCTTCTCCAAGTCATAAAAAACCATGTGCAACGCCTTCTGCCCCTCTCTGTACCTCTCTGCCAACTGTTTCAATGCAAAACTGCATCTGTCGTTCTCCTTCCGGCATAAATCCAAACTGTTCCACTGACACTTCCGCTTCGTCTCTCAACCTACTCTCCACTATTCGCTCCCATATCTTCATTGTATGTGATATTAGCTTGATCCCTCTATAATTCGTGCAATCTTGTACATCTCCCTTCTCTTTGAAATAGGCACTATGATGCTGGTCCGCCACTCATCCGGAATCACCTCCTGGCCAAACAACTTCTGCATTAGATCCCACACCAGATCCACCCCCTCATCTCCCAGTGCCTTCCATACCTCGGCTGGTATCTCGTCTGGGCCAGTCGCTTTGTTATTTTTCATCCTATTCAGAGCACGACTCACTTCCATCCTCCCCACTTGTTCTGTCATAGCTACATTTGGTAATCCATCCTCATAGAAAGATCTTGGGTTTTCTTTATTTAATAATTCCTCAAAATATTCCTTCCATCTATCCTTTATCTCTTCATCTCTTTGCAGCACCGCCCCCTCCCTTCCCTTAATTTGTTTTACCTGTGTAAAGTCTTTTGTCGCTCTATTTCTGCTCTTAGCCAATCTGTATATCTTCTTTTGTCCTTCACGATCCTCTAAATCCTCATACATCTGCCGATATGCCTCCGCCCTTGCTCTCGCCACTGCTCTCTTTGCCTGTTTCTTTGCTTCTTTATATACCACCTTACAATCTTCACTCCTCGATTCCCATAACTTCTTAGTTTCTCTCTTACTTCGTAGTGCTCTTTGGATCTCATCACTCCACCACCATCCTTCCTTATCTTTACCTGATGTTTCCCCCAATATGTCTCTACCTACCGTTCTCATGACATTCGCATTGTGTACCCACCAATCCTGTACATTCTGTTCATCAACATGGATTTCACTCAACACTTTCTCTCTAAATTCCCGTTTCTTCCCCTCCTCTCTCAGTTTGTACCACCTAATTCTCACTGTTGTTCCTCGGGTCTTTCTTCCTCTTTTCAACATCACATCCATGACTACTAACCGGTGTTGTGGCGTCACATGGTCTCCTGGAATAACTTTGCAGTCCCTCACCTCGGCTAATTGCGCCCTCCTATACAGTATGAAATCAATTTGCGATGTTCTGCCTCCACTCTTGTACGTAATAACATGCTCCTCCCTCTTTCTGAAAAACGTATTTACAATCGCTAGATCAAACGACACAGCCATATCCAACACTCTCTCACCGTCCACGTTTGCCTCTCCATAGCCATGACCACCGTGCACTCTGACCACTTCATCGTTATGATCACCAACGTGTCCATTTATATCCCCGCCCAACACCACTCGTTCGTCCTCGGCAATACTCTCCATTTCTTCCTCCAATAACCTCCAGAATGCTTCATTAACGTCGTCCGGACATCCACTTTGGGGCGCGTATGCACTGATTATATTGAGTACATGTTCCCCATAATTCATTCTCAAAGTCACCAGTCTATCTCCTCTTCGCTTTACTTCCACTATGCTATCCTTCAATTCCTTCGCCAATACAATACCCACACCATTCCTTCCCTCAACCGACGCCCCACTGTAGAACAATTTATATCCCTCACTGAATTCTCTTGTTTTGTTCCCCTTCCAGCGTGTTTCTTGTACACACAACACCCCAACTCTCCTCTTCTTCATCCTCCACAATCTCTCTTCCTCTGCCAGTCATGCTTCCAACATTCAGCGTCGCAATTCTCAGGTCCACCCGAGCTCGCTTCGTTAGCCGCACCCGCTTTTGGTGCGGTAGCCCTCGCCTCACCACAGAGGTCGGGCGAGGTCTCTGTACGTCGCCTACGGGGTACGCCCTAGCCGTCATCGCATTTTCGTGTTGAAGACTCACCATTGTGGTTTTGGCTGGGTTTTTATGGCCGGATGTCTTTCCTGACGCCAATGAGATATATACATGTGTATACTATTCTAATCTTCATTTACTTTCGATCTACTATCAATGTATTTTAGATATACTTTTTTTCTGGCAGAGCACACCTACTCGTTTTTACTCTCATTTCTGAAGTACACACACACACACACACACACACACACATATATATATATATATATATATATATATATATATAGAGAGAGAGAGAGAGAGAGAGAGAGAGAGAGAGAGAGAGAGAGAGAGAGAGAGAGAGAGATATGAATTTGATACATAGGAAAATAGCATAGATACCTAGGAAGATTACATGGATACATAGGAAGATTACATACATACATAGGAAGTAAATAAATAGAGCAATGGTAAAAAATGTTTCAGTCCTTCGTATGACCTTTTTTTTTTTCAAAACTGAAAGATCACTTCCAGGGATGGATTCAGTAAAAATGCTGCAAATAATGGTGGTCCCACGAAACTTCTCTCCGCACTCCATTCTCGAAGATGCCTCATAAATGCGTGTGATAAGGGACCAAATCTCGTTGGGCGATCCATTGTTGGTTCTTCAAACTATCATACTTTTTCCATCAGCGCTGGAATGTAGTTGACAGTATTTATCGTGCCTCTTACGAAGTAAAAGTTCTCCCAGTCCAACGTATGAAAAAACAAAACCAGACCAAAACCTTCTTTTGGGGGGGTTATTAAAAAAGTTTAACATTATCGAATAAACCAACTTTCATATCCTTCAAATTCATAGCAAAATTTATCCCAAAATTCGAATATTTTCTTTCTTTTCTTTTATCTTCCAAAAAAGCAAAAAAAGAAAAAGAAAAAGAGAAAATATTCATTAATAAAATTCTTCACGTAATTTCTTAAATAATTTTTCAAAATGGTCTTCAAAAAAAAAAGAAAAAAAAAGTTCGAGAATTTGTCTTGAATTATTTATTTCGCGTGTTCTGGAAACTTCTTGCACCGCAAATGCAAGCAAAATTTTTGCAGTATTGCAAAACTTATGACAAGTTACTTGAAGTTAGTAATTCTTGCCGATATAATGACCTCTCAATATATATATATATATATATATATATATACAGGGTGTTTGAAAATTTTCTGTACAAATTGTAATGGGGGATAGGCAACACCAAGACAAACCCTTTTCGTCTATAAGTGTATGTCCGCTGACGTCACCATTCGGCGAGAGAGGGCGCCGCTGCAATTGGCTAAAAGGTGAAGTGGGCTAGACTCGCTCTTGCCGCGGGCATTCTTAAATCGGACGTAGTACGCGTGACATGGAGCGCTTCACGACTGCTGAGATGGCTGACATGCATATGGTGTATGGGGCTGCCAATGGAAACGGAAGAGCTGCTGTGAGGTTGTACCGACAGCGCTTCCCAAACAGACGTGTGCCAAACCACCAAACGTTTGCGCATTTGCATCGGCGACTGCGAGAAACCGGAACATTCCATGCAAACATGCATGACACTGGTCGGGAGAGAAACGTGCGCACTCCTGACATGGAAGAAGAAATCCTACGGCGATTTGAGGACAATCCAAGCGCAAGCACGCGAGGTGTTGCACGTATCCTCGGTGTGAACCACGACCTGGTCTGGAGAGTGTTGCACGAGCAGCAGTTACATCCGTTTCATCGTCAGAGAGTCCAGGCATTACAACCTCGGGATTACCCTCTTCGTGTGGAATTCGCACGCTGGTTTCTGCAGCAGACAGCGGTGCAGCCTAATTTTCCGGCTTATGTGCTGTTCTCAGATGAGGCCGTAGGATTTCTTCTTCCATGTCAGGAGTGCGCACGTTTCTCTCCCGACCAGTGTCATGCATGTTTGCATGGAATGTTCCAGTTTCTCGCAGTCGCCGATGCAAATGCGCAAACGTTTGGTGGTTTGGCACACGTCTGTTTGGGAAGCGCTGTCGGTACAACCTCACAGCAGCTCTTCCGTTTCCATTGGCAGCCCCATACACCATATGCATGTCAGCCATCTCAGCAGTCGTGAAGCGCTCCATGTCACGCGTACTACGTCCGATTTAAGAATGCCCGCGGCAAGCGCGAGTCTAGCCCACTTCACCTTTTAGCCAATTGCAGCGGCGTCCTCTCGCGCCGAATGGTGACGTCAGCGGACATACACTTATAGACGAAAAGGGTTTGTCTTGGTGTTGCCTATCCCCCATTACAATTTGTACAGAAAGTTTTCAAACACCCTGTATATATATATATATATATATATATATATATATATATATGAAAATTATTTCACGAAAGTAACACGTGAAAAATATTTATGATGAATAAAACCACGAAGGAAAGGAAACACAAAATGGTGCTCAAGCGCTTTCGTCTAATGACATCCTCAGTGTTCCTGAGGATGTCATTAGACGAAAGCGCTTGAGCACCATTTTGTGTTTCCTTTCCTTCGTGGTTTTATTCATATATATATATATATATATATATATATATATATATATATACGTGAAGACTTCATATACCACGTATCTTCACTTTAAATTATCTAACGATCTACTTTATGGTAGGGCCGATGGTAGGTAGAGTTGATTTGTTAATCAGAAAAATTTTAACAAAATGCACCTCGGTGCTGCAGTGGTTAGCATCGCTGACTATGAATTCATCGGCCCCGGGACTGAGAGTTCGAGACTCGGTGACGGCAGGCAACGCGCAGCAAAACCCAGCTGTTCATCCTTCCACACAATAAAAATTGGTTGGTAGACAAATAGGTAGCCTAGTGGTTAAGATCGTGAGATCGAGTTCGGGCGAGGTGGGGCGTGGTTCGGATTCCACGTTAAACTGTAGGTCTAAGGTGGAGTGACAAGCTCGACCTTCGTCAGAATGAACAATTTGCGAGGAAGCAAAACCAAGGTTATGCGTAAGATTTCTCCCGAGTGATAATGAAAGACTGATGCGTATCGAATTTCATATAAACAATGAATGCTCTTAATTGCAAACTGCTATTACAACACCTTACAATACCTGCTATTACCTTACAATAATGGCAATAATCTAGATCAGTGGTTCCCAACCTTTTCACCACAAAGCAAAGGACCCCTTTTATTTTTATTTTTTTCCCACGGACCCCATGTTTTTGAAGGATTCCGTCTACCAAACAAACTGTTTTTATTAACTAATAATTAACTCGTTTTCTCATTTTTCACTATCAAATAAAGGACATATAAGTGAGTATGCAATTAAAATACAGCCTATTAAAAAAAGTATTAATAATTCCAGCCAAGAGCAAGGAAACTTGAAATTTTAGCCTAAGCGCCCTTATCGTGGGTAAATGTACGATTTCCATTGGAGCCTCTCGAAATATTGAAAGCTCACGGCCAGTACACGGACCCCAGGTTGGGAACCACTGATCTAGATGAACACATCGAATTTTGTATAAAACTGAGTCCCTTTCGGATAAGCCACACTATTCGCAATGGATAAAAATTGGGGGACTTTAATACCGATGTGGAATCAGAATTTTTTGTAGACTTGAGTACCATGTGCGAGTCTGTTAAATTAAGTATAAGTGATGTACAGGGTGGGCAAAAAGTCTGAGTACCCCCTCAAAATCAGTTAGTGTACATGAAAGAATTTATTGCATAATGACACTTTTAACATCTAATTTATTTTTTAATTTAACAAACAATTATAAAATGCGAAAAATTAGATGTGTAAATAGGAGATATAAAAATTAGATATGTAAATATTTTGAGGGGGTACCCAGACTTTTTGCCCACCTGTAGAATTTCTAGTATAAACAGCGGTGTGCCCGCTAACTCCTAAAGTTAGCGCCGCTAACGCTAACTACCGTAAAATTTAGCGCCGCTAACGTTAACGATAATTTTGTCGCTAATTTTGGATCTTTTCGGTTTTAGGTCCAGCATTGGATTTTTTTCCTATTTTTGGTATAGACGTAGATTTTTTACGCTGATTCCATTTCCGCAATCCTTGGCGAAATAAACACGAAAAAAGTATGTGCAAGTTTATTACGTTTACAGGTTTCCAGAACACAGAACGGAACTCAAACCAAAGTTTGCTACTTGCCAAACTGCGCAATATCGTTCAGCATTTGGCGCACTAGATCTTTGCCTGCGTGTCGGCGACGCCAGAAAACTCGCAGAGATACGAGCCGATCATGGAACAGTGCGTACCACACCGACGCTTGTTACCGCGTTTGAGTTGGGTTCCACGTCGGCTCTATCCGTTGCGTGTGTGCTGCAGTTGAAGGGTCCACGAAGTTTTCGCTGTGGTTCACTGTTTTGTGACTGAAACTGTACCCTTCGAGCTGTTCGATGCGTTCATACGCAGGTTAAGTTAGGGTAGGGTAGGGTAGGTTAAATTAAGTATAGGTGGATATTTGAATACAAGTTTTGGGCCATAACTTTTTCGTGTTATTTCTCCAAGAAACGGATTTGCAGAAATGGAATCAGCGTAAAAATCTACGTCTATACCAAAAAAATGGAAAAAATCCAATGCCGGACCTAAACCGAAAAGACCCCTAATTTTTTCTGAAACTACCCCAAATTAGGGCATGGTTAATTAATAATTTTTAGGAAAAAGTGATGAATGATTAAATTTTCTAATTAATCAATGATTAATTGATTAAAATTATTAAAACTTAAATACTTCTGAAAAGAGTAAGAAAGAGCTTTATTGTTTCTGTTGCGCGAGATAAGAGCGAAGAAAACATTTTGCTCAAACATTTAGTTTGCTTTAGTTCAAGAAATCAGGCACGGGCGGATTAAACAGTTTATTCTTGCAAAAGGTGCCAAATTCAAATGATACATTACAAAATTTAAGGTAAAATGATGGTGAAATTATGAGGAAAATTAATCATTTCCCATCATTTCTAAAAAATATTTTTTTGATTAATTAATGATTAAATTCGAAACAATGATTAACTGATTAGCTGATTAATCGGAACCATGCCCTACTCCAAATGTTCTACCTTCCCTAACTTACTTACGTATATTAGCACACACGACTGTGGTTGGCAACTACCGTCAACACACTCGACAGTCGGCAAATTGTTCCACATTTTTAAAAAATTAAATAAAGTTGCCACATTTTTGTGGCAAAAAGAAAATATGCCATTTTTGTTCATTTTTACCTCCACTTTCTTTTTTTCAGTTTTATACCTTATATGTGTTGTTAATAGTTTGTGCCTACGTATAAATAATGTATAATTACTTCATTTTCGCAAATGCCCAAAGTTAGCAAACTGAAAACTGAGAGAAACTGGATCAAGAATTTCACGGTAAGTTTTTGTTTGTAATCTATGTGTGATATGAATATTTTTGCATTTTTTCAAATTCAGGTTAATATATAATTAGTGATTTCAAGTTAAGAAAATTACACAATAAGAATATTAAATAATTAAATGAGCTATAACAGTACAGTGCTTTGGGATTCTTCTTACATTAAGGCAACAGATACTTTTTTAAATTACAAGTTGACTCATTGAACCACCATTTGGGAGTCCTTGTAATTCATCAGATGACCTATGGTCCAAGGTGTCTTTCTAAACACCAATTTATTCATTTATAGATTTCTTATTGCTACAATTGCGCCATTTTTTTTTTTCAAAATTATTTTGCCACAAAAATAAACTTTTAATGCCACTTGTTGATGAAATTATCTAGCAACCTTGGGCCGCCAACATGTTTTGCTAGAAACAGAACAGTCAACAGTGGATATACGGAGTCTGTCCGACGAGTTACAGCTTACAACCTCTACATGGTGATGTCATGATGAACTCGCAGTTAGTGCTGCCTCAGTCTTTTATAATGGAGATTGCTGTCGGCGAACCAAATTTTAGTACGAGTAGTTTTGAAAAATTAGCGATTGGTTTTCTCTAAAAACTTAGCGCCGCTACCAGTTTCGCTAACAATTTTGAAAATTAGCGCCTCTAATCCCAGTACTGGGTATAAATAGCAATACTTTCACGTATGTCAGCGATATGGCTAGAGGTACTAGATGGATTGATCACTGTCTCAGTAATAATTTAAAGGAACGTATTCTCAATGTTTAATTTTGTATGATTTTCTTCTCTCAGATCATAAACCATTCAAACTAGTAATTAATTGTACCAACTTCAGTAAAACACAACATAATAACTCTTCAGGCAGAAATGAACGTGTCGACTGGTCTAAGGTTAATATACGATAGAAAATAGAATATAAAGATAGGACAGAGCACCTTTTTAATAATTTAGAATTATTGCATCTTGATTGTAGTAATTCCTGTTCAAATGATTCTTACTTTAAATATGTTGATAGATATTATAATGATATAACATCCATACTAAGGGAAGCAGGAAAGCCTTGGATTAAATGGTACAATTATCATACTAAAATTATTCTTATATGAAATGATTTTATAGCCCCCTGAAAAGGGAATCAAAGGATGCTTACGATATATGGTGTCTCCTTGGTCGTCCGAAAATAGGGGTAACTTACGTGAATATGAGAAGTAGGGCTCACTATAAAGCAGCCATAAGACGATGTAAATGGGAACAAGACTCCATTCGAGCTTCAAAAGCCCGTGAGGCTAATTTAAATAATATTAATAATTAACAAATTCTGGAATGCTTTCAAGAAAGAAACGGGTGCTAAGAATACCATCTCCTCAACAATTGATGGAGTGTCTTGGGAGGTAGAAATAGCTAAGTTATGGAGAACGAAGTACTCAGACATCCTTAACAGCGAGGGGAGAGTTAATCTTAATGTAGGTTGCAATGTAAAGATATTAGGAAGAACCAGTGAAAACACGAGGATTCCAATGCCTGAAATTAAGAGTATGATCAAATAGCTAAAGACAGGCGCCTCATCATGGACAGATGACCTGTCGAAAGTATGCTAATGATGTGATCAGTCTTCATATCTCATTACTGTTCTCAGCCATGCTCGCTGACAGTTATAGTCCTGCAGAGTTTATGAAGGTTTATATCACACCCCTTGTCAAAAATAAATATGTGGACATTCTATCCAGCGATAAGTACAGGCATATTGCTGTTGCCTCCCGCTTCTCAAAATTACTTGAGAAACTTTTGCTACGACGACTAAATGATTATTTATGGACGTCTTCTAATCAGTTTGGTCTTAAAAGGTCCCATTCAATTGACCTGTGTATTTATTTTTTGAAAGAGATTGTATTTAGATATACTGTCAGTAATTCAACTATTTATAGTCGTTTTTTGGATATAAGCGAAGCATACGATAGAATGAATCACAATATTCATTTTAAAACATTAGAAGACAGGAATGTTCCACTATGTTTTAAATTTATTGAAATTTTGGTGTACACACACACACACACACACACCAAACTTTTACTGTTAAATGGGGTAATGTATCGTCCGAATGCTTTGGTTCCTCGTGCGGAGTTAGACAAGGCTCCTTACTCTCTCCTCTGCTGTTTAATATATATATAAATCGATGGATTAATTGCTTCTCTCAATGAGGCAAGAGTGGGATGCTGTATAGATGACATGAGGATAAATAACTTGGTTTATGCCGATAAGGTGTTAATAAAACCTTCGATGAAAGGTTTAGATCATCTTGTAAAAATATGTGAATCATATTCACATACCCATGACATTAATTTTAATGTTACTAAAACTAAGGTTACGCAATTCCATCCTAAAAGCTCAAACCAAACAGCCAATATTATTTTCAAAATGAGAGACGAACCAACAGAACAGGTACAAGAATTTAAGTATCTGGGTCAAACTATCACCAGCTCCTTGAATAACGACTCAGACATAAGGAAACAATATCGAAAGTACTGTGCTAAGGCAAACGTAATTATAAGGAACTTCAAATTCTGTACAAGTGAAGTTAAAGACACTCTTTTTCGTACTTTCTGCACAAATATTTATGGCAGAAACTCTGAGTTAATAAAAAAAGGTTCCTGCAGAACCCTCAATTTGCTTTGAATATCGAAAGTACTGTGCTAAGGCAAACGTAATTATAATAAGGAACTTCAAATTCTGTACAAGTGAAGTTAAATCTTTTTCGTACTTTCTGCACAAATATTTATGGGCAGAAACTCTGAGTTAATTATAAAAAAAGGTTCCTGCAGAACCCTCAATTTGCTTTGCAATAGATCTTATAGATTGCCGCATAAGTTACCTCCAAGATGCTCAGCCTCTCAAATGTTCGCTAACCATAACGTTCCGAGCTTCCCTGAGGTAACAAAACGCGCTCAATACAGTCTAATGCGAAGAATTAGAAACTCAGACAATCCAATTGTTGAAGCTATTCATCAGTCCTACTTTATGTCTTTTAGACTGTGGACTTCTTGGTATGGTATGAAAATGTTTGTCTATGTTGTTGTTGTTGACGTTATAAGAGGTGAAATTAGAGTTGTAGGAGTGATAACAGAAAGTGGGGAAATGGGAAATATAGATGAAGAGTTGATAGGTCCTCGGGCTCACCAAGGATGCGCAGGTTTGTCTATAGTTGCACTTAACTCCCGCATTAGCCATTCCATTACACGTACTTTTTATTTTTATGAAGCTCTTATTATTAAATTTATTATTTCTCGTTTCTTGAAGTGTATTATTGTTATTTCTTCGTTATTACCTCCGTCCTTTTTTTAATTTATTGTTTAATTAGTTGTATCTTTAATTACCTTGATGGATACTGTACCTTTTTATTTTATGGGATCTGTCTCCTGCCAGTCATTATCATCATTATCATTACCAGGGGCGTGTACAAAAATTAAGGAAAAGGGGGGCTCAACCGAACAGCATATAGCCGTTGACGAGACGGCGAAGCTGTCGAACGGGGAAGGGTGCGGGAGGGGGTGTTTCCCTCTCGGGCTGGAGAAAATTTTGGAAATATGATACAATACTCAGAAACGCGTTCTGGTGACATCTGGAGCATACAACCAAGTAGCTGAAGGATAAGATTCACAATCATTTTCTGACAAACGTTTGTATTTAAACATTTGAAGAGCAATAAAAACTTGCTTTAATAAGTATTGCATTGACAATTCAATTATCAAATTAGTTTTATGGAATTTATAGGGGGGGCGCCCCCTTCGCCCCCCTTGGACACGCCCCTGATTACTATTGTAATGTCGCCACATTGTAATGTCTTTCTTGTATTGTCGCTACGTGTACTTTTTATTTTTATTTCCAATTTTTTTTCTTTTTGTAGTCTCAGCAGTGGGTAGTTTTTATTGGTACTTGTTTGAGTACGTGTCTTATCTTTATTTTCTCTTTCAGTCATAATTTTTAATTTTTTAATTTATTATTGCTTAATTTATCTTAACGTTCATTACCTTCAAAAATATTGTACTATTTTATGGGATTTATATCCTGCCAATAAAGCTTATCATTATATATATATATATATATATATATATATATATATATATATATTATATATATATATATATATATACATGACGGGAGTTGCACTGACAGCTGATCGAGAATAATTGATGCGGTTCTCTTCTTGACAAGAAACTAACGAATGATACAAAAAGTACACGTCCAAGATTAAAGAAGACCTTTTATCTTATTTTCATTGTACCTTATATTAAAAATACATTTAATCCTTTTTTTTTTTTAACTAAGCGTCCCTCTTTAAATACTTTGATCAAAGTACAAACATTTATAGTCCTTTTTCCTCTCCGTTCTAAAGTAGACAGAGCGGACAGTTTTTAAGAGTGTTATATAGTCGACTGGGGCGTCGTCAGTTATAGTTTGAATTGCTTCAATCAAAGCAGTAATTTTAGAATATAGGTAAAGGATTCGCGAATAAGATTACGAACGTTCATCCAGTCTAATGAATAACATCAGAACACGGATCGCGAGAACACTCGTTAAAGAAACTCCTTCAGATATCAACTTTATAACCACATTAATTTAGTTTAGGTTCAGGAGGAAAATAGTTAAAATCTCCAACAAGTGATATGGCCAGCTGCGTCTGTCATGAGATCATCCGAGTACAGGGGGAAAAGAACCAACTTTTTTTTCTCTTTTTTTGTAAAGCAAAGAATTGGTAGTTGAGTGGGGGGGGGGGGGGAGTGCCATCACTGGTAGTTGGGGGTACGGAGTTGGAGCTCGAAGGGCAGAGCAGACTTTGGTATTTGTAATTAAGCGTGTCAGACTCGATTAGTCACGGACTGTCTGCCAACCAACCAACCAATCTTGGCCTTCGGGATTAAAATGAACTCTGACTGAACCTAAAGATTAGAAAGAAGTTTATGCGGTAATTAGTTGACAAGGTAACGCAAATGATCCTGATCAGAGATCCAGATTTCGAGATACGGGAACGAAGCTGAACTTGGTGTTAAAGAACAGATGTATAAACGAGTCTATTTTAATACACACTTCTTACCCTCATGTACGACCTTCCATTATTATACTTACTGTAAAAAGAGGACGGAGTCTCAAAGACTCGCTCCAAGGATGCATATTTTTTTTACTTTCAAACTATTAAAGAAAATGTGTTTGAACGAAATGTCATGAGAAATACAGCATGACAGAGAAAAGGGATGGGTAATAAATTCAAATTAGTAGTGAATATGTATAACAGAATAAAAATTAAAAAAGTGTCAGGGATGTAGTCTCCCATTACACACGCACGTGTATATATATATATGGTTTCAGGAGGAAAGGTCAATACTTCGGGAGGTGATAGTATCGGTCATTGTGAGAAAAAAAGTTCATATGAACATGTGTCTAATTCTGAATGGTTATGGAAATAGAGCTGTTTGAATCTACAGGGTGGGCCGTAAGTTTCCATACATAGGAAAATTTAAACGTTTGTTTTTATGTTTCAGATACCCTAAGAATATGCGTTTGACGAAAGAGCAACGAATTGAAATCATACTGATGGCTGGGTCGGGAAGCAGTCGCATGGTTGCAATGAACTTTAACAGACAACATGGAACGAACATCACACACGACACTGTGGCAAAACTTATTAACAAGTTTCAGAAACTGGAAATGTTGCAGATCAACCGCGAAGTGGTCCAAGACGTACAGCCACCGATGAAGACACAACAGCTACGATACTTACAGCGCTTACACGGAGTCCCAGAAAAAGTACACGACGGTTGTCTGCAGAAAGTGGTGTCAGCAGATCGAGTATCAGGCGCATTTTGAAAGCAAACAAATGGCATCCATACAAATTGCATATGGCACAGCATGTGAGTGAAGACGACCCGGATAGACGGATGGAATTCTGTGAATGGGCATTAACCAAAGTGAACGAGGATGCAAACTTTTCAACTAAGATCTTGTTTACTGATGAAGCAAATTTTTACGTCAATGGAGAGGTTAATCGGCAAAACATACGTTACTGGAGTAATGCTAACCCTAACTGGCTGAGTCCGACGAAGATGCAAGGTGCCGGTAAAGTGATGGTGTGGGCCGGGATATGGGGTGACAGAATTATTGGACCAATTTTTGTCAGTGGAAATCTTAATGCCGAAAGGTATCTTAACATGTTGCAAGAAGAGATTTTCCCATCCCTGCTAAACGAGGAAGGTAACTTCCCAGTTTACTTCCAGCAAGATGGAGCTCCACCTCATTATGGTCTTCACGTGCGTCGGTATTTGGATCAGCAGCAGTTTCCGGATGCTTGGATTGGTCGGCGTGGTCCTGTGGAGTGGCCTCCCAGATCCCCAGATCTCACCCCCCTTGATTTCTATCTTTGGGGGCACTTGAAGGCCATGGTGTATCAGGAAAAGATACGAGACATAAATCATCTAAAGGAACGTATCACCAACGCCATTACAAGCATAACGTCAACTGTGCTAATGCGTGTTCATCAACAGTGGGGAACACGTATTGAAATGTGTTTTCAAAACAATGGCAACCATGTAGAGCATATTATATAAATAAAAATGGTTGTCCATAAAAAAATGTTTATTTTTCCTATGTATGGAAACTTACGGCCCACCCTGTACAAATATAAAAGCATTGTTAATGGTAATCAAGAAAGAGAAATCAATTACTGTTTCTAACATTTAATGTTTAAACATTGGCATTTTGAATGGTATCAGATACAGAAATGACAAATTTGTTACAGTTTACAATACGTTTTCGAAAATCCCACCGTCAACCTCAATGCACTTTGCAACTCGTGTGCGAAGATCGCGTGTTGTTCGTCTGAGTTGATCTTGACGTTCCCTTATGCGGGCAGCAGCATCCAAATACGCGCGAGCAATTCGTCTCGTGCATCCACCTTTCTTTTGTAAACTTGACTTTTCATCCACCTCCACAAACAATAATCTAACGGAGAGAGGTCTGGAGACCTTGGTGGCCATTGAATGGACCACCGCGGTCGATCCATCGACCAGGGAAAATTTGATTTAGGTATTGCATCACCAGACGGGTAGAATGTGGAGGAGCTCCGTCATGCTGAAAGTACATACCAGCGCGTGTAGCCAAAGGAACATCCTCCGATAGTCCTGGCAATTCATTTTGCAGAAATTCTAGGTAACTTTGTCCTGTAAGACGATTCTCTAAAGTAACAGGGCCAATCAGCTGATCATCGATGATACCGCACCACACATTGGCAGAGAAGCGATGTTGAAAATTTGTTTCCACAGTGGCATTTGGATTTTCGTCTGACCACCGATGAGAGTTACGAGTGTTGTTGATACCGTCACGGGTGAAAGTAGCTTCATCGGTGAAGAGTATTAATCGAAGCAATCGGCAATTAGCATTTACCCTATGACAAAATTCCAGTCGCATGGCAGCGTCTCCTGGTTGAAGGTGTTGTACACGCTGTACATGATATGGATGCAAGCCTTCCTCACGTAATGTTCGCCATACTCTTGTGTGTGGTACACCGAGACGTGTAGAAATTCTTCGTGAGCTAGTAGTAGGACTACGCTCTACCAACTGAAGAATGTTTTTCACTTCATCCACATCTTGTTGACCTTCACGTTCAGATGAAACATGAGCGCTGGGAAGTGTACCAATCTCACGCAATGTGTTGAAAACCCTGGTAAACACTCTTCGATCCGGAATTCTGCGGTTCGGAAACCGTCGACGGTATTCTGCAACAGCAGCTGTTGCACTTCCATCGCAAAAACCGTAGACATACACCATATCTGCATATTCGTCATGTGTGATGTGTGGCATTCTTAACACTGCTTCCAACACCAAACAATGTCACTCACAACAGTCAGCTGTCGATTGGCTTATGTTACATGCTTACATTACAGCTTAGATGGTTCAAGGTTATAGGGGAGGGAAGGGGGAGAAGCTGCGCGCGCATCAGATTCAAACAGCTCTATCTCCGTAACCATTCAGAATTAGACACATGTTCATATGAACTTTTTTCCTCACAATGACCAATACTATCACCTCCCGAATATTGACCTCTCCTCCTGAAACACCCTGTATATATGGAAGAGACTTTAATTATAATGAACATTCGTTTACGCTCATTATTCTTTTTTAATTAAAACTCCAACGTAAATTAAACTTGAAAGATTATTTATACGTTTGTATATATATAAACTTTTAAGACGTGTTAATAAATCACGTTCAAAATTTAGAGAAATGTTTCACTGCTTTACACAGAGCACAGCTCTGCCCATATACCCTATCAGGATAAGAGCAGCTCGCAGTATCAGTGCCAAGTACATAGAAGATCAACGTACTGACAAGGCTTCCGTACGTGGTTCACCACCACTAGAAACAAGAATGCTCTGTGTTATCATAAACAATGGGTGATCAAGTTCATAATCATTTAGTTTGCAATGCAGATTCTCTTGGTTCTATAGATCTGGATGTATGATTCATCAGGAGCAAGATGCATCACAACTTTGTGTTTACTCCCCAAGGCGACATAAATGCACCAGTTTTAATTACAAGTTCATTCATATCACCTCTCTCTCTCTCTCTCGATATATATCTATATTACCTACTTACCTTATGATACCTTATGAGGGTTTTGAACGCCTCTGCAGCATCCCGCCTCATCTGCGAGATTTAGTGGAGGGAATGCTTTCCGATCTCCTCCTGCTCTCGTAGTCAGCCATGTATGGCTGGTCAGGGACTTTGCATAAGAACCTGTCCAGCTATTTATTGAAATTATTCAAGCTGGTGTGCTAGAGGTTCTTCAGTTTTTGGGGCAGTACAGTAAAAGGTTTTGGCCTCGTACTCCGAGGGTATTTTCCATCCTCATTTTCATGGCCTCTTGTCCCACCACAGTGGGACCGTACAAAATCTGCCTCTTCTCTCATTTCAGTGTGTTTCTGTTTCGTTTCTGAGACTAGGGACACAGCCCTCGAGTATTTTCCATATGTACATGGTGTTTATAAAGTCCCTATCTATTTCAGTGAAAACGTAGCAAAAAGGGTAAAATTCAATAACAATATGATAGAACATACATTTAATGAATACTTAAGCATATGATTCTACATGAGCACCATCAGTATCTCTACAGAGTTCGAATCTGTCAGCAGCATTGCGGAACACATTTTGGAGCATGACAGGGGTTATTTTCGTAACTACTGTTACGATATGAGCAAGTAAATCTTGCAGATCTGTAACTCTCGTTTGCTAGACGTTTGATTTGATAAAGCTCCATGCAAAGAAATCCAAGGGCGTTAGGTCAGAAGATCGAGCCGCCCAGGGCCTGTTGCCTTCACGTCCGATCCACCGATTTGGAAATTGTTCATTTAGGTACTCCCGAACAATGTTTGCGTAATGACAAGGTGCCCCATCTTGTTGAAAGACGACGGTGTTTTTAAAATGCCATTTGAATGAAGCTGGGACATTTACGTGCTCGTATCGTAACAGTAGTTACAAAATAACCCCTGTCATGCTCCAAAATGTGTTCCGCAATGCTGCTGACAGATTCGAACTCTGTAGAGATACTGATGGTGCTCATGTAGAATCATATGCTTAAGTATTCATTAAATGTATGCTTTCTATTATATTGTTATTGAATTTTACCCTTTTTGCTACGTTTTCACTGAAATAGATTGGGACTTTATAAACACCCTGTATTTTATTATGTACCGCCCGCGTCTTCTTTTTCCAAAGAGTAGAATTTTAGGGATTGTAGTCAAGTAGACTTCACCTTTCGTTTCCTCTATCTTAGACGTAAAAGTCCTTTGTATGTTTTCTATGTTTGAAATGTCTCGTTTTCTGCATGGGCTTGTAAGTACTGAACAATGCTCAATTAGTGGTAGGACTAAACTCTTCCATAATTTTAGCATGATGTTTTACTTTTCTGTTGTGGAAGCTCCTTCAGATAATTCCCATTATTTTTCTAGCTGTTGTAATTTTAATGGTATAGTGCTGTCTGAATTCTGCATCCGATGACATCATTACTCAAGATCCCTGACGTGTGTGTTTGGTGTTATCTGTTTGGTTTGCGGAGTTTTGTACCCTTTATTCTGTAGCACCTTGTTATTTATACCACATCGTAGAAGTTAGACTTTTTCTTCATTGAACTTCATATTGTTGTCTTCCGCCCAATTGAATAATGTTTCGATGTCATTCACTATCCTAAACAGCAAGAGAGCTAATATGCTACCTCGTGGACAGAGTTCATGATTTCTAACACTTTAGATTTAGCTCTATTTACTCCCACTCTTTGTGTTCTTTGAGTCAGAAATTTAATATCCATCTTTCCAGCTTCCCATTAATTCCTCTATTTTTAAGTTTGTTCTATAATATCATGATCACATTTATCGAAGGCTTTGCAAAATCATATATATTACATCTATATTTTGTCCTCGACACAATGTTTCCATTATTTTCTCCTGGTGGTCTTATCGCTGTTATAGACATGATCTTCCAGCCCTGAAGCCATGCTGGTTCGGATTGAATAAATTCTTTTCTTGTAGGTAGTAAGTAGTTTTTGCCTCCAATTATATGTTGAAAACATTTTATAAGGTGGGCGGTAAGAGATACTGGCCGATAATTCTTAAGCATTGCTCTGTTACCTCCTTTAAATAAGAAGGCAATGTTCGCGTTCTTTAATGAAAGTGGAATTTTGTCCTGTGTCGAATGATTTTCTCCATGGTAGGTATAGAGGCCCGGCAATGCTCTCTTTACATTTCTTCAGAAACGTGGCACTCAATGTGTCTGGCCCTGGTGCCGATTGCCTAGTATTTGTGACAGAGCCCTAATTACGTCTCCTTCCGAGAACTCTAAATCTATTAATAGGTCCCTGTCCGAATTTGTTCGTGGCTGATTTGTATTACTGTAAAAAAAAATTCATCTGGATTTTTTTACTTTTTTATCGGACTTAGGGGTGCTAAGCACGGAATTAAATGGTTCCTTTAAGCAGTTCGCTAATTTTTTCTTTGTCATTTGTGTATTGGAGCACCCCATATATCAGCAGACCAATATTCTCTTTACATTGCATTTTTTCTTTTTTCGCAAACGTGTAGAATTTTCATGTTTTCTCTTACTTGTTTTGATTCCCGTTTGTCTTATATATATACCGGGTGTCCGAGAATTATCTGTACAATTTTTGGCTGTTATTAAAAGTCAACCATGAAGTGTAGAAATTCCAGTTTGTCCCATTTTACAGAGAATCTCATTAAGTTTTTTCTGATACCAAGTTTTGACAAGTTTTTTAGAAATTCCAGTGTGTCCGAACATTATCTGTACAATTTCATCTTTTAATAAAATTCTTGATAACACGTAAAATTCTTAAACAAGATTATTTAGAATCTGTATTTTCAAAAGTTTCTTTTATTTAAAGTAACGTTGTTACAAACATTCGATATGTGCACCATTAGTGATTCGCAAAACATCCAATCGATACTCCAAATGTTGCCATGTACGCTGCAGCATATCCACATCAATTCGCTCAATAGCAGCTGTGATTCTTGCTTTTAAATCATCAATGTCTGTCACCCGCGTACATTTCTAAAAAACTTGTCAAAACGTGGTATCAGAAAAAACTTCATGAGATTCTCTGTAAAATGGGACAACACTGGAATTTCTACACTTCATGGTTGACTTTTAATAACAGCCAAAATTGTACAGATAATTCTCGGACCCCCTGTATATATATATTATATATATATATATATATATATATATATATATATATATATATATATATATATATATATATATATATATATATGTATGTATGTATATATATATAATCGATAAATATAAGTTGAGCTAAAAACATAATTTTAAATAAATTCCTTTTTGATCTCTTTCAATCTTTGAAAAGACTTCAAAAAATTTACCATAAGTTTAGTGAATCAGCAACATCTCAGAACTGTTGAGAGAGAGAGAGAGAGAGAGAGAGAGAGAGAGAGAGAAATTATATATATATATATATATATATAATATTAATTTTGATGTTAATCATAATTTAAAGCTTTCTTTTTTTCTTTTTTTTAATTAATTTCTTTCAATTTCAATGACTTTTATCGCCGACTCTAATCCAGTACCTGCGAATTTCTTTAGAAATAAAATAATAAATATAAATTTTCAAAATTTTATTTATTTGTATTTTTTAATTATCTTATTTTTAAATTTTTCATTCCATGTTCGTTATTTTATAATAATTTATCATTAATTTTAATTAATTTTATGAATATTCCAACGCCCTTTTTTTATAAATTCGTTGTTCCACGAGCTTCTGAACGTAACGATGGACATAATGATGAATTAACGAAGAACGGATGTAATGTTAAGCGTAAAGATTAACGTACAGTAATGTTAAGGATATATATGGATGTAATGTGCAATAACGTTGGGGTAAAGTTTAACGTAAAAATGACCGTGATGATGAATGTGTATATATATAATGTGGAACGTAATAACGGACGTAATATCTATAGGTAAAGCTAACCATAACTATAGACGTGTAAAAGATGAACTTAATGATGACCATAATGACAGACGTATATAACAATGAATATAATGAAGGATGTAATGAACAACACCACGTTCACCTTAATAATATAAAATAATGTACGTAATACGGGGGTTAACGTTGTGGTTAAAGATGAACGCAAAAATGAACATAATATAATGACGGACGTAATAATGGTCGTATTATTGGACATAATGCTAGACGTAGTAATAATGAACATAATGATATAAGTAATGATGGACGTACTATAGACATAATGCTTAACGTAACGATGGATGTAATAATGGACGTCATATGGACGTACAAACGGCAAATAATCTTACCCCGAAGAGCCGACGAAGCTTCACTCTCTTCATTCTTCCTCTTCCTTCACTCTCTTCATTCTTCCTCTTCCTTCACTATCTTCTCTTCTTTTTCATCCGAAATGAAATTGAAAAATTATCCACGAGGGTCCTTCCCTGCTCCCTTGACCATCCTTCCTCGTGACCCTTGACACCAAGTGTCACTCGTCTGGCCCTTGAATGACCTTCTGTAAAGGTGTATCAATTGTCAAGGGAATGATAGGATCTAAGAGTCCCTTGTGAAGGTTCCAAGGGATGTGGAGACACTTCGAAAGGAATTACTGTCATTAATATCATTCAATAGTTTCATTCTCTATCTGTCTGTCTATTTGTCTGTCTGTCCGTCTATTTATGTCTGTTTGTTTATCTATTTGTCTGTCTGTCCGTCTGTTTGTTCATCTATTTGTCTGTCTGTCTATTTGTTCATCTATCTGTCTGTCTGTCCGTCTATTTATCTCTCTGACTGTGTGTGTGTGTGTGTGTGTGTGTGTCTTATATATATATATATATATATATATATATACCCTCTCCATTATAATTATGAGCTTTTGTATATATCAGCTAAATTTTTGACATGTTTTTCAAAAAATATTATTCCCCTCCAATTTTTTAAACTTTAAAATGTTGTTTCTAAAATCTAAACTTGATGGAAATTACGTTTTATAATTAGATTTATAATTAAATTTGTAATTATGTTTATAATCATAATTGAATTTATAATTAAATTATAATCATAATTAAATTTATAATTAAATGAAGAAAACATCAAGAAAATTTATTTAAATTATACTTTACAGATCTCTCTCTCTCTCTCTCTCTCTCTCTCTCTCTCTCTCTCTCTCTCTCTCTCTCTCTCTCTCTCTCTCTCTCTCTCTCTCTCTCTCTCTCTCTCTCTCTCTCTCAATTTATCTTGTGAATTGAGAAGGAACTTCAGAGGTAGTTTCTCTCACCCTTAAATGCATTTTTACAACTTCCTCAAACTCCGAAATGAACGTGGACCGACTGTGTTCTTCCTAATTGGGGGCAAATTATATGCTCATCATCCAAACAAAGGCGTGGAAAGCGAATCACGCGATTCAACGTCATTCATTTTGTCCTGCCGAAAGAAAATTAAGTCATTAATTCATTATTGTAGTTAGAAATTCTGAGGAAATGAGAGAGAGAGAGAGAGAGAGAGAGAGAGAGAGAGAGAGAGAGAGAGAGAGAGAGAGAGAGTAAACGATAAAAAAAATTATACCAAATGAACAATAAATATAATAGTTACAGTTCCAAATAAGAATTAAACGCGTAATTATAATATTTCTTTCTTTCTAAATAAATAAAAGAAAATATAACCAATAAATAAAGCGAGAAAATAAATAAAATAATAAATGACACTTCCTTTCACTACATCCTTTCTTACCTAATTAACACCTACCCAACAGTAATTTCACGTGAGTGATTGGAATAACGAATTCTGCCTTAATTATTTTTAATTTTCGCGAGGGAACATCTGGCATTCACTTCAGCCAATTAAGAGCTAATATTTGGCATTGGCACTATTTTATGACGCCCGAAAGAGCGTCTTCAAAGATACAGGAATGTTTCAAATTCTGGTGTGGCCTTTTGGCTTAATTTTCTGGTTTGGCATTTTTGGCCTCTTTTGTGTCGTGTGGCTTTATTAGACCTTATTTGAACCGCTAACTTATTTCGCCTTATTGAGTTAAAGTTGGTACTGTTATGTCGTACACATATTTTCAGGCTGTTTATCTAAAGTAAATTGGAAGGTTTTGAAGATGTGGTACATATATCCTTTTCTGCATGACCGCCGCGAATCTCTTGTGAAATATTTTTCCTATTTTATTCAAGGTTTTACCCTCTGAATATAAATTGGAGTTCTTCTTTACTTAAAATATACCATTAATTTATTCATTCGTTATCTAAAATAATGTTTCCCACAATCAATGGAGTCGGCACGATGCTTGTGTTTTCGCTAACACTAACACTGGGTTATATCATGCAAGGGGAAAAAAACAAAAATAACCTCCCGTGCAACACTTTTAACTAGCTATTCTGTACAGTCGATTATAAAAACCCTTTAGTAAAACTCCGTGTTTAGTATCGTTATATTTATCAGTAAGAAACGTGGTGTTTCGCGACGGTACTTTTTGAATCAACTTTACTTAATTATTAGATGACGCAAGTACTGATCAGATGAAAGAAATACACTGCATTCAAATTGTCATTCATCGGTTCTTGCACGTATTCAACATTTAAAACACCATCAATCCCGCCTCCCAATGAACCTTAGCAAACGAAACGCACTACCAGAAAGACCACGACCCAACTCGAGGGAATACCGAGATTATTTTGCGATCACGAAATAAGACTCCTTCGGTGACATTCCTCCCAACAAGATGAACGACCCAACGAAACCAATCCTCACCTTATACAATGCCTATCTCCATTTCAGCTTCGCCCGCAGCTTCCATCGCATCCATCTCACGCAGAAAAACTCTGAATAAAAGCCGGTGTCCATGTTCCCTCAAGAGAACATGCTGAAAACCCATTTCAGTCTGACACAGCAGTGCCATGAAAGAACGTCACGCCGCCCGTGGGAGATGTGTTTTACGGGAGTAGGATCAAAATACAACCCAGAACGCTCATTGGATGCCGATCTCTTCAAGTCGAGAGAAAAAAAAGCTGGATTTAGAGATAGCTGAAATATTTGAAAACAAAGAAACATCAAAAAAGGGGAGAGAGAGAGAGAGTTACAAGGAGATACAAAGACAAGAAGAAACATCAAAGACCTTTCACTCCACACGGGAAGGTTCCTGGTATTAAACTAGTGCGTTTTTTAATTAATCTAACAGTAGTAAAAAACCGGATAGAAAAACATAAAGCTCTCTCCATCACCCACCCCGCCAGAGCCAGGTACCAAAAAAGGTTGAAGAAAATACCTTGACCCTGGAAGAGTAGCGAAGGAAATTTTACAGGAAAGAGAATATATAAGCTAGCTCTACGGTTACGCTATGCACATACAGAGATCGTACACTTGATAGCACCGCTGTGTAAACTAACCAACAATATACTACCGCCGATTGTATATCAACCACTTGGTATCGTCACAAAAAACCCGAACATATGGTTTCGATTTTATACAAGATATTTATTTACAGCTCTATTTACCGAAGTATCGGTCCAACAAAGACTCTATGGCCCACTCTAGGTTAGCCCCAGAAGGAGAGAGAGAGAGAGAGAGAGAGAGAGGCGTAATGTTTACTCAGCCCCCAACAACTCTTGATGTAATAATAGGGCTCGAATATTGGCAACCTACAAAGATTCATCACGCTTCATATATTAGAATGAAAAAAAAAAACGATGAGCAGTTTATAAACTACTCGCAGGAGATAATAACAATATATTATCTTATTATTACTGTATCTTCTATTAGATACACCGTATCTTCAGCTACTGTACATACCACACACGAATATTTCTAAGTATGAATTGTGTAAAATGTAAAGCATGATGTACGATGCAATACATTTTTGTAAACGAGCGAGCCTATCGTATTTCTCACCCCTATTTATATAATGTTGCAACACCAGGCTCCTTATGCCTCAATTTATTTATACCAAGGAAAAATGCCCCCCTCCCCGACTCCAAAAAGGCCAAATTGTTCCTGACAAACTACGTTCCCCCTCTGTCAGAACAAATATATAAACACGCAATGAATTATTATTTTTTATTTTTTTTATTTTAACCTATATACTTATGGAAAGTATTTCATCATCTTCTGTGCCCACAGTTGAATCAGTTCGGCGATGAATTATAAAGTCCAGAAATATTAGTTATAATATACAGTATAAATAGTTAAATACACAATTGATTATTCATATAATGTGATTGTATTTGTAATAAAATCACAATAAATTTCTCTGTACTATTTTCAGAATGTTACGCAACACTTATGGCAAAAGTAATAACAATAATAGAACTACCTTTAGGCTTCCTGTAAATGTTATTTTTTTTCTAAAACGCCTATATAAGGTCAGATCGTAAAATCGAAATTAAAACCACCAAACAGCTACGTCATCCAAGCAATGTATAGCAAATAGAGCAGTTAACCAACGAATTAACATGGTTGGTTGGAACCTTTTAACTAACCAAGAAAAGCATTTTATGAAATATTCAAACGAAAACATCCTAAATCAAAAGGAATTATTTCACTATTAAAAAATACTGAAATTAGCGATATTTTTACTTAAATAAGGCGTTCAATATACTTAACATTCTCTCTCTCTCTCTCTCTTTCTTATATATGGAAAAGAAAGCCCAGAAACTATTGGGTTATATCAGGAGGCAATTTCAGTTTCGGAACAAGGAGATTGTGCTCTCACTGTACAATTCCCTTGTTCGGCCGTACCTGGAGTATGCTGTGCAGTTCTGGTCGCCCACCCTCAGGAAAGATATTGAGAGGCTGGAGCGAGTGCAGGCGAGGGCCACAAAGTTGATCCCTTCCGTTAGGCATATGGGCTACAATCGACGGTTACGCGCCCTGAACTTGTTTTCGCTTGAAACTCGGAGGCTGCGCGGTCAACTGATCGAGGTTTTCAAGCTCTTACGAGGGTTCAACGATGTCGATTTTAGAAGTATGTTTAGTTTAAATGATAACCCAACTCGCAACAATGGTTGGAAGTTGGATTTGAAACGGTTTAGGACTAGTGTGTGTGGGAATTACGTTACGTATAAGATCTGTGACACATGGAACAGGTTACCTTCGGAAGTTGTGAACAGTTCCTCTGTGGATCAGTTCAAGAAAAGGTTAGACGAAATCTTGCACACTATTTGAGTGTGTAAAGACATTTAGGACCTAAATATAGAGCTATTTATATATTCTCCACTTTCCTGTAAAATTTCCTTGGCTACTTTTCCAGGGTCAAGGTATTTTCTTCAACCTTTTTCCGTACCTGCCTCTGGCAGGGAGGGAGCGGAGGGTGGGGAGAGAGCCTTCTACTTTTCTATCCAGTTTTCTACTACTGCTAGGATAGTTGAAAGAAAAATAAACTTTTACAAAATTTTCCCTGGCACCCGTTGCCATTGGTACCTCCTCGGTATGGGCCGCAAGGCCTTTTGAGGTACTTCTTTTCCTTGTAACTCCTTGTAACTCTCTCTCTCTCTCTCTCTCTCTCTCTCCTCTCTCTCTCTCCTCTCTCTCTCTCAATAACCTTCACTGATAAATTAAATGCAATTTTAGAAATGTACAATATTTGTTGTTACAATAAATTTAACATAAAATAAATAATTGTGAAACTGGATTAATTATTTTATTTTATTTGGCCCTTAAGCTTCAGGCTTTACTGGGCTCTTAATTAAAAATAAAAGAGATCGTTATTATTAATAATACATAGATCACCAATAAGACATTAATTAGAGTTATTAGTATTACGTTATTATTATAGATATAAGACAAATACAAAGTCATTATTGAAGATATGATACCAATATTATACAAAGAAATCAATATTAGACAAGAGAGATGAACGAGCAATAAATAATCTCCTCTCAAGGAGGAGATTGTACACACCAATCGACCGGGAAATACTCCGGGGGGGTGGGGGGGCAGTTAGGCA
The DNA here is from genome assembly GCA_023014485.1 of Bathynomus jamesi. Classification (NCBI taxonomy): domain Eukaryota; kingdom Metazoa; phylum Arthropoda; class Malacostraca; order Isopoda; family Cirolanidae; genus Bathynomus; species Bathynomus jamesi. The sequence goes on from JAJOZX010005258.1 coordinate 249,954, forward strand.
GGAGACAGGGAGTGCTGGAACTCCCGTTTCTCCTGTCACTGTCCTCTTTAGCCGATCTTTTACCGTGTTTCATCTACCTTGTGAGCAGTCCAACATGCTCTCAAACTCGCACTACTTCTCCGGCTATTCTTCACTACACATCCACGCATTTACACACTACGCGATCTTTTAAAAATTTCTAGATAGAAAATGGTATCATGAGCCTCGGAGACCTTGATTTCGGGATTCTCCTTCTTATGTAGGGTGGGCAATTTTGTTGGGCGCTCGCCCTTGGCCGCTTCTTCCTACATAACAAAACAGTAACGTACATTTAACTCTAGAATAGAGGCGAGAAATGAATAAATAATAGAGTAACGTAACTAATGTTCATTTAATCCTAGATTTTTATTAGTATTCCATTATTATTGAAAGAGATTTGAGCTTGTTTTTAAGCGAATTTACATTCAAAGTATTTTTTTAATATCGGCATTTAAATCATTCCATATTTTCAGTCCAACGAAAATAGGTCATTTTTAAATATATTACGAAATACTTTACAGGGTGGCCCATAAGTCCCAGTCGGTTATAATTAATGAAAATACAAAAAAAAATCAAAGTTAAAAAGTTTATAATAAATTTAGAAATATTTATTGATTATTTAAAAAAAAATCAACTTAAATAGTTTTTTAATTATTAATTTATTTATTTTTTAAAATCCGCTTCATGGATTTTCGCTTTAATTATAACCGATTGGGACTTATGGGCCACCCTGTATATACAGTGTTTAAGAATTTGCTATCGAACTATAAATAAATGTATATAACATCCATTGAATTATTTACATACTAAGGGAATATAAATAAATATATTTTCAATAAAAACTGACAAATAAAATAACATATACAGTGGAACCTTGCTTAACGAGTGCCTCGTATAACGAGAAATTCGTATAACGAGCCAAAAGAATGGGGGAAAATTACCTTGCATAACGAGCGGCACTTTGCTTAACGAGCAAGAAATTGTGGGGGAGAATTTGTCAGGGGAGGACGAAGAAACGCCCGTAGCAGAACAACAACCCTCCAGTGCAATAAGGGAGATGCTGAGATCTTGGGAATCTGTTGTATCATACGTTGAAAAGCATCATCCTAATAAGGCAGTGACTATGCGATCTACAAATTTATTTAATGATAATGTTATCACGCATTTTCGTCAAAATTTAAAGCGTAGACAAAAACAAATGACTCTAGACAGTTTCCTCGTGAAAAAGGATCCAAAAGAAAGTGAAAGTGCCTCTAAAAAATTTAAAGCTAGTGACTGTGAGCTCGTCGAGAATGTTATTGCATTGAACGAAGACGATTCTCCTCCTTCCCCTCAATAACCCTCTCCTCCTCCCCTGTCTCTTCATTTCCTTTGCGTGCGTCAGGAGCACCTTCTCTCTTCGTAAGTTATTTATAAATTTCACCGTTTACTAATTATTTACATTCTCTTTTGGGTTAATTTTTATTAATAATCTTTTCATTTCATGCAATAATAATTTAAAAAACGCCTTTAAATATCATTATAAATATTATTTTAAGTATTTTTTAAGCATGGAACGCATTATCATATTTTACATTGATTCCTATGGAAAAAATTGCCTTGTTTAACGAGCATTTTGCATAACGAGCACAATTTGGGAACGAATTATGCTCGTTAAGCAAGGTTCCACTGTATATATATATATATATATATATATGAGTAATACTCGTATATCAAAGAAAGTGCAGAAATGTGTAGAATAAAGAAAGTGAAGAAAAAAAACATTTATTTACACAGCAATAACACTGTAAATAAAAAGTTCCATTTCTTTTTTACACCCTTCACTACATCCAAATTCTCCGACTTAGAATCCCTCCGGATTAATCTAACCTTCCCTTTTTTTAATCTTAGATCTACTTCACCCTTTAACTCTGATTAAAATGTGCAGCGAAAAACCCATGATACAATTCATATGGGGGTTAAAAAAAAAGAAAAAAGAAAAAAAAATCCTTGAATATTTTTTTTTACCAAAATGTGTGAGTGAAATATTTTTTTTGAAATTTTACGATACCTTTTATAAAAAGGTGAAAAGGACTATTTTTGAAAACGTAAAAATGTTCCAATCTCTTTTTTTCTTTTTTCTTTTTTACAGAAAGATATTAGCGTCCCATTATGTTTATTGTTATTGATCCTAATTTTACTGTAATATATACATATATATATATACACACACACAGTTAACAAAAGTAAATAGACACATTTGGTTTTTCTATAGTTTTTATATGATACTAAAAGTCAATAAATAATAATAGACTTATTGAATTAATATATTTAAAATCGTGTTGCTTTTTACCCTTCAAATTATGTGAAGATGATACACGTTCTGGTATTCCATTGATGAACTTTGCCATTGGTTCTCGAGGACAATCATTGTGATATCTATTTACTTTTGTCAACTCTGTGTGTGTGTGTGTGTGTGTGTATAATACGTTTTCTGTTTGGTACATTATAGAGTTTATATAGGCCATTAAAGACTTTTCATTTGAAATAACTCCTTCTTAAGAGCTCTTATCATGAAACAGTTTAGAAGATGTTGTTGATACAGGAAAAAAATTCGTGTATAAAACGGTTAATATATAAAAGCCTCTCTCTCTCTCTCTCTCTCTCTCTCTGGATTTATCTAAAGTGTATGTATACGTTCGTATACACTGAAACACGGAGTCTTAGAACCGATTCCCTACTGCGTCATTTAATAGCTTTTTCCAATTGAATCACGGAACCTGCTCGCTCAGAGCATGGAAAGAGATCGTATTTCACTTGTCAGTTACTAATGCGCACGAAGAAAACGGGAATGTCTCAAATTAGTGAATATTTCTCTTTAATTTTAAACTTTTAATACTGAAAGACACTATGACTTTATTCCATAGTGTCTGGAACCGTGTCTAGCTACGGAGTTTAGTGTTAATTGGTACCATTTTCATTGACGATAAAATGAAGTATTTTGTGTGGATCTATGAGTGAAAATTTGGATATCATCAAATTTAATGATTGCATGAGTCATTATAATAATTATAGTGATTTGAGCATATAGTAATCACTTAATTGTGGTCTTTTTATTTATATATATACTGTGTGTATATATATTGTAAAACTTTATTACTATTATTCTTGTATTTATAGTTAATAATAATTACATAAAATGTGATATATATATATATATATATATATATATATATATATATATATATATATAGAGGTTGATTCAAAAGTCAGGTTACATAGGGCTTTTATGTTTCTTTGCAGGTAAATGAGTTATGAGATGTTATCGAAGGGGGAGCGCATTGATGTGATATTCCTAGCTGGCTGCACAAGTGCATTGCCATTAACGGTGACCATATCGAACATGTGATGTGACTATTCCCTGTATCATTACATAATACAGTATTTCCCTATGTAACCTGACTTTTGAATCACCCTGTATATATATATATATATATATATATATATATATATATATATATATATATATATATATATATATATATATATATATATATATATATATATATAATTTGACAAGCGGAAGACTAAGATAAATTATTGTATATTATATATGGTAAATGTCATATTTTAATTATAAGGGCGCATCAAATGATTAATTATTTATATGCAGTAAAATACATAAATCATCTCTACTGTTTCATTATTAAAATGATTTATGACACACTAAATAGTAAAGAATTTTTCACTTAATCTAACTTATATTTGCATGAATTACTTTATTTGTAAAGTAAATGTACATTTATTTATAATTCAATTATTTCCAAATAAAAATGCGTCTGACCTTAGAGGAGTTAACCTTTTTTGTTTACAAACTCTCGTGTAGCTCCTCCGTTTTAAGCCAACCGGAAAACTTCATACCAAAGAACTCAGCAAACGAAAGAACATCCACTACGAGCACACACACATACACACACACACACACACATATATATATATATATATATATATATATATATATTGAAACGCATCAACCAATACATTATCGTAAGAGATGTAAAAAGAGTGAAAAAAAAATATCTAAAAAGCACAACAAAATATTTTAAAAATGTTAAAAAGAAGTAAAAATATGTAAAACGAAATAAAAATTATTAAAAAGATGAAAAAAAAAAAAAAATGTAAATAAAATATAAAAAAAGGTGTAAAAAAGAATTAAAAATATGTAAAAAATTTGAAAGTTGCCAAAACACTTGGTGTTAAAAAAATTGAAAGATGTAAAAAAAAAATAACGAGATTTAAAAGAATTTTAAAAGAATTAAAGAGGTGTAAAAAGATTAAAGAGGTGTAAATTGACACAAAAAATGTAAAAAAGATTAAAGAGGCGTAAATTGAAACGAGAAATATAAAAAGCTTAAATAGGTGTAAATTGAAGCGAAAAATGTAAAAAAGAATTGCAGACTCGTAAACAGAATAAACGAGAAGTAAAAACAATGAAAGAAAGAATTAAAAAATAGATTTAAAAAATTACAGAAGAGCAAAAGTAATTTTAAAATATGTAAACAGAAGTATAAGGAGATGTAAAAACAAAAAATTAAAAATGTGTAAAAAAGGTAAAAAGGCATAAAAGAAAGTTAAAATATGTAAAAAAAAAAAAGTAAAAACTATATTTCTTTAAGCCAGTCGATTAAGGATTGCAATTTTTGCAATTTTCATTAGCAATTAAGGCTGGCAATTATCAGTCATTAATATACAGGGTGTCCCTAAAGTCTGGACACATAGGAAATATCACTAACTATAACTAACTATATGTTATTATTATTATTATTATTATTATTATTATTATTATCTTAAATTCATGCAACTGAGGCCTAAGGTAGGCCCACATCGAATCAGCAACCCTGAGGTAGGACCAAATAGGACCTCCAAGTCCATAAGTTATGGACTTGGAGGTCCTATTTGGTCCTACCTCAGGGTTGCTGATTCGATGTGGGCCTACCTTAGGCCTCAGTTGCATGAATTTAAGATAATAATAATAATAATAATAATAATAATAATAACATATAGTTAGTTATAGTTAGTGATATTTCCTATGTGTCCAGACTTTAGGGACACCCTGTATAATACCTTCTTGTGCTGATTAAACACCAAAGATTATTGCGAAAAACTGTCAATTAACTGTTATCAAAATGATAATCGTACTATTAAATAAACTCTCTCTTTATTTATGTACAATAAGAAAGTTTATTATAAATATATAACTACCAGCGTTCACTTCATCGGTAATTTGAATGAAGACTACAATATATATATATATATATATATATCAACGTAAAGAACGACGCTCGTATAGAAGAACGTCCCGCGCAAGATGAGGAGGGAGAACGAACAAATGAAAAAATGAGGTAACCACCCGGAATCGAACCCGGGATCTTCCGATTGCCGGTGTAGTGGTTATCATATCTGACCGGCAATCGGAAGATCCAGGGTTCGATTCCCGGGTGGTTACCTCATTTTTTCATTTATTCGTTCTCCCTCCTCATCTTGCGCGGGCGTTCTTCTATACAAGCGTCGTTCTTTACTTTAATTATACTGTGTTGTTTGCAGTTGAAATGTATATATGTGCGGCACGCGGGAGGTGCCCCCTCAGGGCATTGGTTTCTGCGCGTATGTAGGAGAATTACGACTTCTGATTGAGTGAGGCCCATGGTGTAGTGGTTATCATATCTGACCGGCAATCGGAAGATCCCGGGTTCGATTCCCGGGTGGTTACCTCATTTTTTCATTTGTTCGTTCTCCCTCCTCATCTTGCGCGGAACGTTCTTCTATACAAGCGTCGTTCTTTACTTTAATTATACTGTGTGTTGTTTGCAGTTGAAATGTATATATGTGCGGCATGCGGGAGGTGCTCCCTCAGGGCATTGGTTTCTGCGCGTATGTAGGAGAATTACGACTTCTGATTGAGTGAGGCCCATGGTGTAGTGGTTATCATATCTGACCGGCAATCGGATGATCCCGGGTTCGATTCCAGGGTGGTTACCTCATTTGTTCGTTCTCCCTCCTCATCTTGCGCGGAACGTTCTTCTATACAAGCGTCGTTCTTTACTTTAATTATACTGTGTGTTGTTTGCAGTTGAAATGTATATATGTGCGGCATGCGGAAGGTGCCCCCTCAGGGCATTGGTTTCTGCGCGTATGTAGGAGAATTACGACTTCTGATTGAGTGAGGCCCATGGTGTAGTGGTTATCATATCTGACCGGCAATCGGAAGATTCCGGGTTCGATTCCCGGGTGGTTACCTCATTTTTTAATTTGTTCGTTCTCCCTCCTCATCTTGCGCGGAACGTTCTTCTATACAAGCGTCGTTCTTTACGTTAATTATACTGTGTGTTGTTTGCAGTTGAAATGTATATATATATTATATATATATATATATACCTTGGTTTTGTTTCCACCAGAATTGTTCATTCTGACGAAGGTCAAGCTTGTCACTCCATCTTAGACCTATAGTTTAACGTAGAATCCGAACCATGCCCCACTAGCAGCCCAGCGTCTTAGCCACTAGACTACCCAGGGTACCCATTTATCTACCAACCAATTTTTTTATTGTGTAGAAGGATGAGCAGCTGGGTTTTGCTGTGCGTCGCCTGCTGTCACCGAGTCTCGATCTCGGGGCCGACGCGAACCACTACACAACAAGGCGCATAAAAACCGCGTTGTGATGACCTGGAATCGAACCCGGGTCAACTTCTTGGAAGGCAGCTATGCTCACCACTATATATATATATCGACCTGAATAACCAAGAACCAGCTGGACATATTCCTGTGCAAAGTACCTGACCAGCTATGGGTGGCTGGCTACGAGGGCAGGAGCAGCTCGGAAACCAATTCCCTCCTTCACCAAACCCCACAAATGAGGCGGGATACTGCAGAGGGTCGACCGCAGGTCGATCCTGAACCGTCATTCAAACCCTCATAAAGTATAAATATATATACTGTGTATATATGTATATATAATTTCCATACATTTACCATAACACAGTAAAAACAAATAGTATATATAGGGCCTATATACAATGTTCCATACATTTAACATTTAACACACTTAACACGGTGAAAACAATTAAGTAAAGTCATAAAATGATTCTAAACTAGAAGCGGATAATTTTTATATCATGTTAAACTATTTTAATGGAGGAGGGGGGGGAAGTAGCTTAATTTTACCACGAAAAATAAGTAAAGCATAGTAATAAATAGAGTATATACACGCGGTCCTCATTAAATACACACTCTCCTGTAATTAAATCTAATACACTTCATTAAGATTAACATAATCTTTAGATCTTTTAAGATAATAAAAATACCCTAAATTACAATTAAAAAAAGGTATACAAATAAAACTCATTTAAATTCGCAGCTTTTTACGAAATTAATCTACTTAACACGTTATATTCGAATGGGCGGAGCTCTTCCGAAGCTGAAAGCGGTAACACGTATCCGAGAGAGACGCGGATTAATTAGCGACAATAAACGCGCCGTATTTTTTTTATTTACAGCCTCACACACCACTACCACGGCGACGAAAGGTAATCGGGCGGAACGTGTTTTCTTGTCCACGTGTGAATTCTTCGGTCGTCATAATTAAGATCGGTTCATTAAACTGAAAGAACTTTCATTCGTTACGGTAAATGGACTCACTGTCTTCGTGCTTATAAGTTGCTTATACGACTAATTAAGTCGTTATTTTCCACGCCTGTATAAAAACGAATTACGCGTAACTACCATCATCAACACCAACAACAACAACAACCAACCGAGTTAATTCCAACTGACCAACCAACCACTTCGCGTCCTTTCGAACCGAGCACAAAGACTACAAACCCCCAAAATCTTCCCAAGTTGGAAAATTTCACACGACACTTCAGATGTTAAGATGTTATTGTTGCTGTGTGAGTGTCTGAGAGAAAGAGAACTTATACAGAAAGGAATAAAGAAAGTGTGTGTAATTATTTTGATGGGAGAAACGTGCACATATTTTGTATTAATGGAACATAGATAGAAGTAATTAAAAGTAACAATGATAATTAATTTTAATTCATGTTATTTACAATATGATCTATACAACTCTACATTCCATATATATATATTTTCTGTTCCTCCTTGATAATGTGAATATATCACGAAAGCGCTCGGACTTTGTGTTTCCTTTTCCTTGTGGTTGTTTGCTTATATATATATATATATATATATATATATATATAATATATATAATGTTTAAAAAAAAATAAAGGAATATTTATGATGGAAATATTTATATGTGGAAAATACTGCAAAACAGCGAAGAGGAAAAAACAGCTATTTAAAATTGCATTTTTTCATTAATATTTTAAAAGGTCTCGAATGAACTGGGCCCGAGTAAAAGGCAAAATCTATGGACGTTAATGCTGTCCCTAATAGAGAAAAATGGGCAGGAATTATCTGGCTAAAAGATAATCTAATCCAGGGTTCGTTCCCTAAAAAATATAGGCGTTTCGTTGTCTCTAATTTAAACGACCTTTCGAACCTTGCCTCCCAGATGTCGATTGGAGCTTCGAAAAGCCTTCGAGGACCATAAATCGAAGCCCTTTCCAAGAGCCACATCGAAGCGATGGCTTCATTAAGGGCAACAACATTTTAGAAGCTGAGAAAAAAAAATGTACGATAACTCCGTACAGCAGATGGCGCGCGTGGCTGCATCGCACGCAAGACGCTTAGTTCTTCCCGACCGTCAGTGAGTATATATATATATATATATATATATGCGCCTCGGTGGTGTAGTGGTTAGCGTCGCGAAGCCTTCATCCTTCTAAACAATAAAGAAAGTGGTTGGTAGATAAATGGGTAGCCTAGTAGTTAAGACGCTGGGCTGCTGGTGGGGCGTGGTTCGGATTCCACGTAAAACTGTAGGTCTAAGGTGGAGTGAAAAGCTTGACCTTCGTCAGAATGAACAATTCGGGCGGAAGCTAACCAAAGCCTATATATATGTATATATTGAGAGAAGTCTATATACGACATATGGAAACATATACATACAGGTTCGAATTCCTTTTGTGAGTTTTATTATTATTAAGCAACTAAAATTCCTATTATATGACCTTCAAAATTAAGCAACTCATTTAATCCCATATATTTATACTTCTTTGACTTGCACTTCATAATATATATATAATTTAAACTGCTTTGGGGTTTCATTAGAGCCTTATATAGCCTTTGCACGTATTCGCCTCACAAATATGCAGGTATATATATATATATATATATATATATATATATATATATATATATGTTACTTGAGTCCCACACTGAATCTACATTAACCACTGAAACATATATAGACAGGCAAAGAGAAGACAAGGAAACTCTAAACATTTTGTGAAGTAATGCCACTCCAACAACCAGATGGCGCTTTGAGTCCAGTGGAACGTCGGTGAACAGGAGTTAATTATCTTGTCATTCGAATAACACTCGGGGATGGAAGCGATTATTACGATAAATCTAAATCTATTTCTCAATTTTACGCTTCGAATGACAGCGATTTCCAACACTTTAATTCAACCTTAATACCACCTGCCAACAGTTGTTTAAACGGATGTCATTTTGATATTTCTTCATTTGGTTTAATACAAGAGTTGCGTCCAGTAATTGCATATACAAAAATTCGTCGTGTTGTTGCTAATACATCTTATTTTTAACAACTCCATAGCAGATTATTACTATTATTATTATTATTAAGAGTGATACTACTAGTAGTAGCAGTAACAGTATGGAAGTGGCAACAATATTGTTATTAATATTATTGAAGATGATCATTAATATCCCCTTTACTCTATGATTATCTGGTATAAAAGCTGAAAGGTATCGAGAAACTGCATTGAAATATTCCAGCGTTACTTCTCCGATGGTGGTCTCGTTTCCAGGATTTCCTCGATTCCCTCCCTCCGACACCCTCCTCAAATCACCAATCCCCGTATCATTCACCCCCATTTTCTCCCTCTCTGGATTCCCCCTTGCCAGTAGAAAAAGAACAACACTTCCTATGGCATTTATTTGACTCATTTTTATTGTCATTAATTATTACTATCTTCGTACTATTAGTCATTATTTTTTTCTAATTACCACTATTAGGCGCTTCTCTCTCTCTCTCTCAGTTTGATATATATATATATATATATATATATATACCAATAAAGCTTATCATTATCATCATACAGTATATATCTTATTCCTTCTTTCTTAGGCTAACCTAGAGTGGATATCCGAGTCTTTGTAGTCTGTAACTTTCATTCACAGTAATAATAATAATAATAATACACCTGTAATAGTGTATTAATATAAATGTAACTTAAATAAATCTAAAAAATAAAAATTAAAAAAATTTCGATTTTATTCTTGAATAATACTGAAAAAAATGATATTTTGAGGAACAATTTTTGAGAGAATATCATGTCATTAATCATATTTAAAAGGAACAGAAAATTTCAACTCAATTGAGATTGATGGTTCGCCCTTTCACGAGGTCATTTGCCATATATATATATATATATATATATATATATATATATATATATATATATATATATATACATATGTATGTATATATATATATATATATATGGAATTACTTACAAGTATTAACTCTCAAGCGGTGGTGAGTTCGAACCTTGGTGGGGGCGATTTTTTCCATTTTGTCATATATATATATATATATATATATATACACCTCTCTCTCTCTTGATTTACATCCCGATTTACCTCCAAATGAGTACTATTATAGACAATCTGTATCTGATCTAAATCAGGTATTGTTGGCTCAGTGAACACAATATATATATATATATATATATGATACACACAGACAGTGCATGGAACAAGGAACTCTTCTGGGAAAATTAAATCCACTATAGTCCGAATAAGTAATGGTAAATGACAAATACCATAGTTTTTCTTTTTCATGATGCTAGCCCGACGTGGGCAACGGGTCACTCGCAAAGAGGTCCCATAAATATAGCTTCCCTCACCAGCTATCTGCAAAGCAGACAGGATCCAGCTTTGGGACATGGATCTAGAGTTTAAAGCAGCCTAGCCCTGCTACATTTAGAACCTCAATATAAGCAAAAGACTCGCTGCCTTCACGTCAGATTGAATACATAAAAGAAAAAGGGGTAACTATTATATTTTTAGCCAAAAACCAAAACTTAAACCTCAACTGGTAGAGTTGAGCGTCCACTTTTCAAGGCACATAACATGTCCGTTTCAAGATGGGAATGAACTCAGAATGGTCCCCTGAGTTTTTTATGATACACACAGACAGTGCATGGAACAAGGAACTCTTCTGGGAAAATTAAATCCACTATAGTCCGAATAAGTAATGGTAAATGACAAATACCATAGTTTTTCTTTTTCATGATGCTAGCCCGACGTGGGCAACGGGTCACTCGCAAAGAGGTCTTTTGCTTATATTGAGGTTCTAAATGTAGCAGGGCTAGGCTGCTTTAAACCCTAGATCTATGTCCCAAAGCTGGATCCTGTCTGCTTTGCAGATAGCTGGTGAGGGAAGCTATATTTATGGGACCTCTTTGCGAGTGACCCGTTGCCCACGTCGGGCTAGCATCATGAAAAAGAAAAACTATGGTATTTGTCATTTACCATTACTTATTCGGACTATAGTGGATTTAATTATCCCAGAAGAGTTCCTTGTTCCATGCACTGTCTGTGTGTATCATAAAAAACTCAGGGGACCATTCTGAGTTCATTCCCATATATATATATATATATATATATATATATATATATATATATATATATAAGCCGTATAAAATCATATACAGAGATAAAATATATTCATTCACATTATCTACACGTATTACATAAATCTAATTCCTAAAGGTTTTTCAAGTTCATGAATCGTGGAATTTCTTTATATACACACACACACTCTTTATATATATATATATATATATATATATATATATATATATATATATATATATATATATATAAGGATCTCAGTTCTACATTAGTTTCCTGTAATAACAAAACTTGGTAAAGGAACAATTGAAATTTAACGAAATTTCTTAAAATGAGTCCAAATTTTACTCACTAAACTCATGCATCAAATTACAGCGAGTTCAGCAACGTGTGGAAATTTTGTTTATTTTGAATTCTAACCCTCTGCGGAGATGCACTATATACAGTAGACACGAATCTGGTCTGGTCTGGTTTGCGGAAGAAGGCGTCAAGATAATAAATCTCTCTCTACGCATGCGTACAAAGTATTATGTTGTTTATATGATAGAATGCTCGTATAAATGAACAGTGTCAGTATGGCCAGTCCCCTCATAGAAAGAAAAATTAAGGAATATTGTGAAGATGTTCTCCTGAAGCATTAAGACGATCTCGCATCTTCCTGAAGGGAAGGACGTAAAGTGGCAATTAGAAGAATTTTAACCTTCAGTAATAATAATAATATTAATAATAATGTTTGGGGTTGTTTAAAGTTCTTCGTAATGACATAAGTCATGTGACACTTTTACGTGGGATCCAAACTATGGGTAGGTACATCATTCGAGCGCGGAGGACGGCCAAATGTTGGAAGGAAATGGTAACTAAATAAGAAAATTTGGGTATCATAATTTAAGATGGTGACGCAGTTTGGAACAGATTTGAGGAGAGTTTAAAAGAAGGGGGAAAAAAAATAGCAAGTATTTTGCGATCACACTGAACAAACTCTTCCCATATACTAAAACAAAACAGTGAAAGAGAAAAATAAGAGAAAATATATAAAAATAAGAGAAAATATAAAAAAATAAGAGAAAATATATAAAAAATAAGAGAAAATATATAAAAAAAATATATAAAATAAGAGAAAATATATAAAGTTAATGATCATAAAATTAACAATATTACTGCATTATTTTAGAAAAAAAAAAAAAAAAAAAGCGAATTATAAACATTTTATAAGAAATATTCTCAATGAGAAAAAAAAAACATCAAAATGGATCTCGAAAAACATGGACGAACTTGGGTTTTGTGCGCATGCGTGCCTGCGTGCGTTATAACAACAAATTCTTATTATAATGAAAATTAATCCTTGTAATAATCTTTAACATAAAGTTATAACATAAATGGCATTTATATCGTCCATAATTCTCAAATGTAATGAAGAGTACAAACATTTTTTAATAGAAGCCAGCCATTTACATCTATAAAAAATACCTCCCTGGAAAGGGTATGAACCTAAAAACAGAAAGGTTATGAAGCCATTACCTGTTGTCTTAATAATGTACCCCAGCGTGTGAGATGGGTATAAAAGGTTAGAATGGTATTGGATATATATATATATATAGGGCGGAGGGCATACCCCGCTGGGCCTTCTATACGTCTCCCCGTGGCTCCCCTCCTGGGACCACTTTGACTAAGGGACCCGAGACGTTCCTTGATGGGATATACGCCCAACACGATATATGATCGGGAAAAGGTGGGTATTGGGTAGGGAAAGAACTTTACCCCACCCCCCACCAAGATAGTTAAACAGACAAAACATCTTTGATTTAAAGCCAAATATTTTCCTAAACCCGATCTCTTTTAGTCTCGTTGAAGTCAGTTCTTATTCAACATTATGAGGTAATCAGATCAATTTACAGAAGTTAAATCAAATTAACCGTATATAGTGATTCTGGCTTGTCAAACATATATATATACACACAGAGAGAGAAAGAGAGAGAGAGAGAGAGAGAGAGAGAGAGAGAGAGAGAGGAGAGAAGAGAGAGAAAATGAGTCCTCGGTAAGCAATAACATGCACGATTTATTACAGAAAATATAATTTCCGAAATATGAATTTTTGTATGAATTTGGCAAATTCATATCCCTTTATAATAATTTCTTTTAACTTTATATTCACATTTATAATTTCATCTCTCTCTCTCTTTATATATACTGTATATATATATATATATATATATATATATATATATATATATATATATATATATATTAGATGAGAGTAATTTGTGCCGCTACTTTCGGATTCATTGCCAATGTAGATCATTTTATATTCCAGATTTTAGTCAAATATTCCAAATTACAAATTAAACACTTCATAATCAATATTCGATTCTTTCTCTCTCTTCAAAAACTTTACATAAAATTTCCTACATTTAATATTTCAATTTGAGGCATGAGTAAAACATATAACTAAAATTTGTTATTATTATCATTATTATTATTACTACTACTATTATTAATATTATCTAGCTGTACCTTATATTATTACTACTATTATTATTATCTAGCTGTACCATCACTATTGAATATATTATACTCCTAAACCATAAAAGAACGAACGATGTAGACGTATGTATTTATATATCGTGAGAATTCAAGTCTATATAAACGACAACAGTATTTGTTTACTGAATAGAGGTTGTATATTGGACATACTCTTACACTATGTCTCGTCAAAATTTATTATGAACATAATAATCTCTCCTCTTTTTCCATATGGTTATATTCTCTTTGTATAGGGAACCTCTTTCATTTAGTGAATGCACGCGAGCATGAACTCAAATCACTCGCAGTTATATCACATTATATATATATATATATATATATATATATATATATATATATATATATGTAAGTTTTTCATTTCCTTCTGGGCAAACATTCATATTCTTTCATTCTTTATTGCGAAGGATTCATGTAGTTTACTTATTTTGGCTAACGTCAGACGATTTTATTCAATCTTGTGGGGAACATCTCCGCGCGAGAAAGGGTTAAACAATAATAGAATAACAATACTGACGCCGCTTTTTGTTTTGGACAATTTGAAATTTGTCAATTTGCGTATTAGTATAAAATAGTGAACCTAAAACTAACCAAGTAATTTACTTATAACTTAATTTAGGGATATTTCTATATATATATACAGGGTGTCCCATAAGTCCGGTGTCATAGAAATTTTTTTTTAAATTAAATATACAAAAGTAATGCATTAAAACGAAAACGAATGTTTAAATTGATGTCTTGTTTTGGGACCTCTATTTTGGTTGCAGGTAGAATAACACGTACTGGCTAATATCGAAGTGAGTTACACTCCTCAGGAAAAGGCCTCCGCGGAGGCGGACTTATGGGACACCCTGTATATACATGTACAAAAAAATTAAACTATTATAAGCTCACTCTTTTACTGACACGTATCACAGACTTTACATTTTCAACATAATTTGTCTGAATCTGTAAAATCGAGTAATGTTTATTCAAAAGCGAAAAAGGAATGAAAAATGATGTCTTCCAAAACTACAAAATTTAGTCTAAAAATATAAAATAAACATGAAAAATATTCATATTAAAATGAATGAAACCTAATAAAAGCTGATCTCT
Source organism: Bathynomus jamesi (assembly GCA_023014485.1). NCBI lineage: Eukaryota > Metazoa > Arthropoda > Malacostraca > Isopoda > Cirolanidae > Bathynomus > Bathynomus jamesi. The sequence goes on from JAJOZX010005258.1 coordinate 265,368, forward strand.
ATAGCGACGGAAGAATATTATATTCTGAATAATATATTCACTATGATGCATAAATTATGACCTCATACGATACGATATTCATGCGTGCGACTGCTTATATAATTGGATGCATAAAAACGGGCGGCGACTGCATATGTAATTAGATGTATAAAAATAGGTAGAATTAATCCTAATGGGGATGTGTGGCATAATGATGGTTTTCGTAAGTTGTTCTATAATTGTGGTATTTCCAAATATTTATTCTTAGAACGAAAACACCCGTTCTGAGTATATGAAACTTCATCCGAATTAAGTAAACCCCTTTACCCTGTGTACATTAGATAACAGCGGGACGAGTGTCAGAAACTCAGTACTCAAGGATTGAAGGTTCTCACGGACAAACACTCAAGAAGAGAGTCAGAGCCTCGAAATCACAACTTCACATTTTAAAGCAAAATTTAGACAATAAATCTCAAATTTGATCCATTTTTTATCGTATTCTAAAGACAACAGATAACATACAGGAAAGTAAAGAACCCACGTAATCCATTTAAATTGAATAAAATATCGAAAGAAAATTCGACCAATATTTCTAACAATTTAGACCCCGCACTCGAAACGAAACAATAGTGTGTGTGTATTAGGGGTTAAAACCGGTATTGAAATACCGGTATTAATACCGGTATTGAAGAAGTACAAATAATACTGATACCGATATTATAGGTTTTCGGTATTGACAAAAATTGCTATTGTAAAATTTAGGCAATTTAGTCCTCCGATAAGACTGAAGTGGAAGCAGATTCATTACTGAGTGAATACATGCAAGAAATGGACAAACTAGGAAAAGTGCCATCTAAAAAAAATTCCATTGATTTTGATGTTACTAATGAATTTAAAAGCTTGGAAGTTACTTTACAGAGAAGTGAGAATTTAGAGAAGCTGTACAAGGCACTGCTTTCAATTAAACCTACAAGTGCAGAATCAGAAAGAGCCTTTTCTGCTGCAGGCCTATTTCTGACGAAACTGAGATCAAGTCTATCTGAACAATCCCTAGATGCTCTTTGTTTCCTCAAAGCATACTTTCAAAATCAAACTAAGAAATAAATATTTAGATACTAATAATTTCTATCTACCCCAGTAGTTGTATAATAATATGCTAAAAAAAAATTCAAATAATATTTTTATTACAATTTAGTAATTTACTGTATAAACTTTTTCGAATAGAATGCCATCTATTTGGAGTTGGGTCATTAATTTATAGTAAATATGGTGAGTACTGCAAGTCCCTCAGACTTGTGGGAGGGTTGGTAGGGTGTCACCATAATAAATCAAAATAAATTATTTTTTTCATAATACCGGTATCAATACCGGGATTAGCATAATTGCCTCCAAATACCGGTATTGAAAATTTTCGGTATTATGCAAGCACTAGTGTGTATGTGGACCCCAGAAAAAACGCCTTGAGATTTGAACATCAATAACTTCAAAAATATGCAGTTCACACTTCCAAAATTTCCATAACTTTTACCTCAATCTATTGATAAGCCATCATAAAAATTTCAGACCTCTACATAAAATACTTTTTCCACAGCTAAGGGAACAATGGGGTATGGTGAAAAAACGAATATCCTAAATCCTAAATGTGTACAGCTGTACCTGGCAACTATTCTAAGACTTGTAGTAGTTTCCTTAGCCTATGGATAATCTGTTAGTCTCTGATAAACGTCAGGTGATATAGGTTACGGCCATCTTAAATACCGTGTTTTAAACTTACCCTTCAAATTATGGTTCTAACTAACGGTGAAAAAGCGGTGATTGAAAAGTGTTTCTTGGAATAAAGATGGACTGGGGCAAGAATTTTGAGGGAATTTCCAGGAATAACTTGTAATGTTACGTCTGTGAATAGAATAATTAAAAAAACTTAAAGCAACCGGTTCGACGGCACGGAAGCGTGGAAGTGGTCGGCCTAAAACAGATTACACCCAAGACAATATAGCAATGATCAAAATGATGAGCCATCTCAAGAGGATCGACCTGGGTCACACTGTTCTCAGAGGAAAATTGCAAGAAATTTAGGTATCAGTTGAAGTTCCATACAAAGAATGCAGAGAACGGTAGGACTTAAAGCATTTAAAAGGATCCGTGTTTCAAGATGTGACAGCAATGTAAGAGCTAAAAGAAAAATTCGTTGTAGAAAATTGCTCGATAGATTTTCGTCCAATGATGTTAAAAAAAATAGTTTTTACAGATGAAAAAGATTTCACCATCGAGATTGCTCGAAACTCCCGGAACGATGTTGTTTATGGTCGGCGTAAGAAAGACATTCCTCCATCGAGACTTTACCATCAGACAAGTCGGTTTTCCAAAAAAATCATGGTATTAGCAGGTATATCGTGGAATGGAAAGACGAAAATGCATTTCATTTCAGAAAATAAAAAAATTAATTCAGAAACCTATGTAAATCTCTCAGAGGAAAATCTTTTCCCTGATTGTCGGCGTCTGTATTATGGAAACGATTTCATACTCCAACAAGATGGTGCTACAGCTCATACTAGCAAATTCAGTGGAAAAAACAACTGGCCCCCGCAATCACCTGATTGCAATCCCATGGATATGGAACACTAGCAGAGAAGACTTATGAAGGCCAAACAGAAAAGTTTACAGAAATGCAATTAAAGAAAAAATTACTCGAATGTTGGGACAAAATAACATTAACAGAAATCAGAAAATGTATCATGTCGTGGAAGAAAAAGTTAAGATTAGTTTGTAAGCAGGACGGCGGACATATTGATCATATTTGTTGATAAGATGTGAATAATAAAAAATTTTCAGTTTATGATATTGGTTTTTTTCACCATACCTCATTGTTCCCTCAGCTATGGAAAAAGTATTTTATGTAGAGGTCTGAAATTTTTATGATGGCTTATCAATAGATTGAGGTAAAAGTTATGTAAATTTTGGAAGTGTGAACTGCATATTTTTGAAGTTATTGATGTTCAAATCTCAAGGCGTTTTTTTGGGGCCACCCGATATATATATACACATAATTTTTTCTTGCAAGAAGGAGGGGCCAAGAGCGAACGCCCGTAAAAAACGCCCTCCCCCACTCTCATAGAGAAAGAGAGCCAAACTCAAGGTCTATGATTTTCGAGATGTCTGAACACCCTGCGCTTGAAAGATTGAAGGTCCTAGACAGGGGGAGAGATGGATTGGGGAAAATTGTTCCAGAGTTGACCGGTTGAGTCTTTGTTGGTTTTTATTGCGTAACTTAGGCGTAAAGTTTGTAACAATATGGATTCTTCAAGATATATATATTCTATAAATTCCACAATTTACGTAATACTTAATACGCATAATATAGCATATTATGAAACTAAGATTTTATAATTAAAATAATATAATTGTAAATACGTTTCTATGCAATTAAGTGTAACCGTAATTTTGGTGCCTGGCGAGAGACGAAAATAATAATGAGAGCGCTTAAAAGAATACCTGAAAAAGTAGTTCTGGAAATTTATTACAGAGTTTGAAAGCTTTTTTCATAAACGAAGAATCTATATTATACTTTTAAGGAAAATTAACATATCTTTGGATTTATTTTTTAAATCTTTTCTGCGCATGCGCGTTGGTCTTGCTTAGGTCAGTTTACAGTTTACATGAGCGAATTTTGGTCGGAAGCTCCTCCGGAAGACAGCTTTTGTGGCTACTCCCCGGAGTTACAGTAAGTGAAAGACTCCAACTTTAACTCCATTTTACATGGGGAGGCGCACGAATCATTACTCTTTAAAAATGTATTTAACTTTATGCTCATTATTTTATCATTTCACCTCTGTGTGTGTGTGCGTGTGTGTGTGTGTGTGTGTTTATATAGTATATGTATTACTTGAGGGAGGAGGAGTACTTCCGGATTTATTCCTAATGTAAATCATTATTATATTTCAGTTTTAGTCAAATGTTGACTATGACCTACATTATAAATAGTTATAATACAAATCCTTATCAGTGCTACGAAGTAATTTAGTAGAGTCGAACAGATAAAGTAAAAAGCGATAAACACGCATATATTGAAGTTTGGTTACTCACAAATTTCAGTCTGATTTAACATACCAATACAAACATGTTCGGAGTTCCCTTGACTTAAGTTTGGAAATGTCTAATGAACTATTATTACGTTTAGTAATGTATAAATTGCTCTCGATATTTTATAGGTTTTCCTGATGAAATAAATCTCTTTCATAAACACTGTGTTGAAGTGTAATTTTTGTTTTTCACTTACCCTTCAACTATATATAGGTCATAATGCAACATTATGTCCTACAATATTAAACCTCTAAAACTATTCAGAAGTATATATATATATATATATATATATATTATATATATAATATATAATTTATATATATATATATATATATTATATATATATATATATATATATATATATATATATATAATATATATATATATATATATATATATATATATATATATATATATATATAGATATATATATATATATATATATATATATATATATATAATATTATATATATATATATATATATATATATATATATATATATATATATATATATATATATATATATATATATATATATATATATATATATATATATATATATATATATATATATATATAATATATATATATATATATATATATATATATATATATATATATATATTATATATATATATATATATTATATTATATATATATATAGTGATTACAAAGTCGTTGTGCAACTTTAAACTTTAATAACTTTTGATGTACACATGATAGAAACAAACTGTAAACGGCATTATGAAACCATAATTATTAGTTTTCAACACATTACATTACAAATTTCTAGACCTCAACATAACCGCAATCTTTCTCGATACATCGTTGAATCTAATTTTCCAAAGACCCGAGAACATTCTTCAGTTGCTGCTGAGTTATTTCATGAATTGCATTTGTGATCCTGGCTACGAGTTCATCCGAAAAATGTGGTTTTGTTAAATAAACGACACTTCACCCCGTAAATAGTAGTCAAGAACTGCCACACACTCAAAACATAGTGGCAGGGAGCACCGTCTTGCTGAAAGAAGGTGCTATCTGAGAGATTTAATCGTCTTAGTTCAAGGATAAAGAAATTCTGAATCAGTGCAAGGTAACTTTCACCACTGACTGTTGGTTCTTCAAAAAAAAAAAAAGGACCAATGATGCATGACTTTCTGAAAGTGCACCAAACATTGATTTTTGGCGAGTCTCTTTCATGTTGCTAGACTTCGTGAGGTTTCTGTCCCCGAAATGCGGCAATTGTGACAGTTAACTTTGTCAAGGATTTCCCTGGGTTTCTGGAGAAGCTAACATTTTCTGATGAAGTAACATCAGAAAATGTCAGCTTCTCCAGAAACCCAGGGAAATTCTTAATTTTTTTTTTACTGGAACTATTCACAGAAATCTGATCTTGCATAGTAGTCAGCTTCCACTAACATTTGAGCCACCTGAATCTTGTACGCATGTTCATGCAATTTTATTTCAAGAACTTTGCGCACTGTTTATTGCAGGGTTAGTTCGCTGAACTCCTCTCAAATGCTTCCTGGACGACGGTCACAGTCTCCTCACTGATTTCCTGCTTCCCAAATTGAGGTCTGTCATTCACTGACCCAGATTTTTCAAGCTTTTTAATCCAATTGTTAACACATTCCTTTCTTCTCACAGCTGTTATGGACTTCAGTTCTGCTAGAGATAAAACAGTTAACCCTTTCTTCTACTATCGCCATTTTCAATCAGTTTTAGCGTCTATGCCTGATATGATGCCCTATCTGGGCTCAACTCTAGGAAGGCGTACGGTCCTGATATTGTCCCTCCTGTTGTTCTCAAGAACTGTGCTTCTGTGCTGACACCCTGCAAGGCAAACCCTTTCGTCTTTGTCTTTCATCCGCTACTTTTCCTTCCTGCTGGAAGTTCGTTTTCATTCAGCCTGCCCCAAAGAAGGGTGACCGCTTTCATCTACTCAACCGGTCAACTGTGGTCCAATCTTCCTTAATCCATCTTTCCCCTTGTCTATGACCTCCGATCTTTCAAACGCAGGGTGTTCAGACATCTCGATAACCTTGACCATTGATTTTGGCTTTCTTCTTCCTCTATGAAAGTAGGGCGTTTTTGTGGGCATTCGTCGTTGGCCCCTTCTTCATGCAAAAAATAAATAAAAATAGGAAATAAAATAAAGAAAAACTTTAATAATCATGCCCTCATATACCGTTTACAGTTTGTTTTTATCATTTGTACATCAAAAATTACTAAACTTTAAAGTTGCACAAGGACTTGATATATACAATATATATATATATTATTAAACTGTGTTTTCCACGTCATCAATCAATAGCCGAATATATATATATATATAATATTATTAAACTGCGTTTTCCACGCCATCAATCAATAGCCGATATATATATATTAGGGCCTTACGAATCACAAGTTTCCAATTAAACCGAAAATGGTTTCTTTATTTAGAGTGTTTCTACACACAATTAGTAATAAGCATAAAATTAATTAAATCTTGTTGAGAACAAAAGACAAAGTAAATCCTTCTAAAAAAAACTGTATTAAGTATTTGATGATGAGGAGGAACAATGGTATTAAAGTATAATAAAAGTGTTATTGCGCGAGAGATTGGTCTCAATATATAGATTGAATTATAATCTAAGTATAAAGAAAAGTGTTTATTTACGAAAGTGTTCTTCAAAACATCACTGATGTTGTTTACCGGAATTAATGGAGATTCGAAAATATGATGGAATCGGAGCCCAAGCTAACGACGAATCAAATCGAATCCTCTCTCCCGATTCGGGTCTTCTAGATGAGAGTTGAGATGGGTGTGAACAAATTAAGGAAACTGCCGTACAATTTAAGCACCTTGAAATTGCCTTCCCAGGTTAATTGGTCAATTACGACCTGTCCTTAATCCTAAGGATAATAAATGAACATCCTTTTAGGATGCAGGATGGAGTTTAGAAAGGGATTTTAAACATAAAAGAAAGATTAAGTTGTTGATATAAAGAATTTAAGTAATTTATCTTGGTTCTTATTTGTCGGATTTTCATGTGTTCGTTATATTTATTTTGTAATATTTAAACTGCTGTGCTGTGTGTGTGTGTGTGTGTGTGTGTGTGTGTGTGTGTACACATAGGCAACTGGGCGTAAGTGAGTTTGAGTGTGTGATAATTCGCAAATATAGTTGGGTATACTTTCGATATACCTTGGAGCATTAAAACCTTTTTTTTTTAAATCTAGAAACATTTTTTTTTGTCGGGAAAAAAAGACATGTTTGTCCTGATTAGTTTAGGTTACGTTAGCTTATGTCGCCTAAAGTTAGTTTACGTTAAGTTAGCTTAAGTATTACCTCATGCATTATTTGAGGACTCGACAGAAAATCCCTACAAGCCCTCAGTTACGTCAGAAGCACTTTTTACGACCTTCTGGGTTAACCTATGGTACAAACGGTAGGCGAAGTTAAACTAGGTTAGGTTAATTATATGGGTTTTAAAAAAAAGTTGGTATACCTCGCTTAAGCAGTGATGCGCAAGCGCCGTATACGTGTGTCAATGGTATAAAGCTGATTTTTAAAAAATGCTTATTTAGATCTCATATATATATATATGAAAATTATTTCACGAAAGTAACACGTGAAAAATATTTATGACGAATAAAACCACGAAGGAAAGGAAACACAAAATGGTGCTCAAGCGCCTGAAGATGTCATTAGACGAAAGCGCTTGAGCACCATTTTGTGTTTCCTTTCCTTCGTGGTTTTATTCATCATATATATATATATATATATATATATATATATATGCAAAGAAATCACAAAGCAACACGTGATCTTTATAATAAGCAAAGAACCACAGGGAAAAGAAAACACGAAGTCCGAGCGCTTTCGTGATATATTCACATCTTCAGGGACAATTTCGAAATATTTCTTTCTTGTCCTGAAGATGTGAATATATCACGAAAGCGCTCGGACTTCGTGTTTCCTTTTCCTTTTCCCTGTGGTTCTTTGCTTATATATATATATATATATATATATATATATATATAATATATGTATATATATATATATTAAATAATAAGTATTTTAAAGAAAATCCCATAAAAATTGTAATAAAAAAATCAAATTTGAATTATATAATTAAAAGTGTTAATGAAGGTATTGGATAAAAAAAAAAATTTCCACCCATTTACACAGAGTCGTAAACCATTACGTTGATAATTACGGACGAAGCAACTTAGAGGTCTCAATGAACAGCAATAAAGTGTAACATTAAACTTATAACACCGAAGGTAAAAGCTTCTCCTTACCTTCTTAATGAGAAACACAGGTACAAAAAAGGACAGGTAGATGTAACACTTTTTACACCTTTCCCGAGAACCACTTCCGCACACTTTAATTATTGACACCTTTTGGGGGATTTATAGTCCATATAAGAAGAGTTGGATTAAGTTTTCACTTAGATTAAGGGTTCGACTTTGAAGGGATTAGTTAAGTGGTTCAGAGTTCAAAGTTTCATAAGAGGTTAATGGAGGTATACCTCGAGGGTATGAAGTTTATATGAAACATGATATCCGACACCTTAAAAAAATATATATATATATGTGTGTGTGTGTGTGTGTGTGTGTGTGTGTGTGTGTGTGTAAAGAAAAATAGCCATAATAGTTTTATAGATAAACATTTTATTGCCTAAACCGGTCTCTATAAGTATACTGTATAAAGTTAAATAAAAAATATATTTATACCCTTTTCTTCCGTTCTTTATGATTCAAATATGGCATTATTTGGCATTATTTGGCATGATTTGGCATAAAAGCGTGAGATAAATAGCTCTTAACCAAATATAGGGAAATAAAATTTATTATTATTAGGAGGAATTCGAAAATGCATAATTTTTTATTGGATCTGATAAGGATTGGCAAACACGGTATAAATACGATCGAAACAGCGAGATCTTTCGCGCGATGTTGTTAGTTCAGCCCCGAAGCCCCGCATCCTGGGGTCATTCGAGGTGAAGGTAAGTAGTTATATAGGATGAAAGTTAAAGAAAGTATAGAATTATGGAGAAATAAATAATAATACTCGAGACAAATGGATCATAACTAAGTTCCAGAAGACTCTTAAATCTTTATATATACTTTATTCCAGTATATTTCATACCCTTTTCAGGTGGGCAAAAAGGCTCATAAGTTGATCCATTGCTTATCATAAACGCTTTGAAAAGGTAGTAATTCTTATATATATTTATTTTTCTAATGGGTATTGCACCACACACACACATACCATATATATATATATATATATATATATATATATATATATGATGAATAAAACCACGAAGGGAAGGAAACACAGAATGGTGCTCAAGCGCTTTCGTCTAATGACATCCTCAGGAACACTGAAGTACATAAAGAATTACAGCCTATGTATAGGTTACAGAAAAAAAAAATATATATATATATATATATATATATTATATATATATTAGGGTGCCACTTATTTGGGGTGTTTTTCATTTTTTGGGAATTTCTATCAGGACGGGCGCATTTCTGGTGTCATTCCGTCTAAAAACATTGTGTGTAAAATATATTTGAAATAAAATAATAATTATTAGAACTGCCTCAACGAGGTCAAAAATTTATACTTTTTGTCGAAAAGTACTCATGGCGTTCTGTTATCATGTCAGTTTTCGTTTCGATAGCTGCTGTAGTTTCTGAGTTGAAAAATGATAACAGACAGACAGACGGACGGTCAGAGTCGTTGGTTTAGTCTTCCGCACTGGTGTACAGAAGACTAAAATGAGGTATTATACAGGGTGTAACACGAGTTTATCCAAATATTGATACAGGCGAAAGAACATGTTATTCTAAGTAGAAAATGGGTTGGGACGAGTTTTGCCAACACTAACAGTGTTTCATTCTCTTTTTCAGTGAGTTCTGAAACGACGTGATGGCTTCGGCAACAAGATCTAAAACAGCAGTATCTCCTGGGGACCGTGGACCACAGCATCACAGGAAGCATGCTGCCTACGGGAAAGCAGGCGCTTCAGTACTTTTTTCCACCTTCACCTTGACGTCAAGAAGCCGATCAAGGAAGCAGCCGCTGAGACAGTGACCGCAGTCAAGGAATTCTGGGAGCGGTCCCGTATTCCTACGCAGAAAGACCAACGCGCAAGGGACAAGGTTCTCCGAATGTACGAGAAGTGGCGGGCTCTGAACAAGAACTCGAAAACGGCGCACTGTGACCCAAATCAGGAACGAGGCCGAGTTCCTCTCATCCCTTGACCGCCTCTTCGACATCGCACACGAACAGGCGATGTCGATGATCACAATCGAAGAGGACAGGGAGTTCCTGACGGGACAAAGGGCCGAGGTGCGGCACGGCCGCATCTCCTCCACACGTGACATGACGCTGCACACTGAGGAGGAGCGTGCGAGGAGACAGGAAGCGGAAAGGAGCCGCCGGCAAGGATGATGAAAGGGCGAACAGAGAGAGCCGAGAAGAACTCGTCGAACTGGCATCGAGCTCCAGCTCAGGTGCAAGCAGCCCGACTCGGTCACCGACACGGCGTCGTCGCCGAGAAGAAGAGGAAGAGCTCTCTCTCCCGGGCCCGTCCACGTCGAATGCAGAAGCATCTACGACCCCTTTACCACCCAAGCGATTCCGCGCGTCGAAAAAGATGATCACCCCTGATCTCTCCGCAGCGATGGATCGGACGAAACTTACCGACCGAGGTGTTTTTTTGCTGTCGGAGGCTGCGAGGAGCTTGGGCCACGACCCTGAGGAGCTGGTCTTGAACCGCGAATCCTCCCGCCGCGACCGAGCAAAGTTCCGTGCTATGGCAGCAGCGGAAATGAAGGCAGCCTTCCATCCTTCTGTGCCGCTGACCGTTCACTGGGACGGGAAAATCGTACCAGCGGCTGACGGAGGCCCTGCTGAAGATCGCCTTCCAGTTCTGGTGTCTGGGGAGAACGTCGACAAGCTTCTGGCTGTGCCCAGCCTCCCCGACGGCACCGGCCGCGCTATGGCGGAAGCCGTCCTCTCTGCCCTCGAGGATTGGGACATCAAGGGACGGATCTGTGCCCTCTCTTTTGACACCACCGCCTCAAACACAGGACTCTCAGGAGGAGCTTCCTATATCATTGAGCAGAAACTCGAGAAGACAGTGCTTCATTTGGCTTGCCGCCACCACATCCACGAACTGGTGTGCGAGAAGGCATTCACGGCGTGCCTCGGTCCCTCTACTGGTCCTGACATCCTCCTGTTCAAACGATTCGCCGCCCAGTGGGACTTCATCGATCAAACCAAAGCGAAGCCCTTCGAGGATGGAACCATGCCGCAGCACCTGAAGGACGCCCGCGACGACTGCTGATCGAATTCAGCCGCCTCCTCGACGGTCAACATCCACGTGATGACTACAGGGAACTTCTGGAGCTCTCTGGTGATTGTGCTGGGCGGTCCGAACAAGCGGGGTGCCCGGTTCGCTCGTCGCGGCGCCTTCCATCGCGCGCGCTGGATGGCAAAAGTCATCTATGCCATCAAACTGTTCCTGTCCGGGAACAGTTTCAGATGTCGTCAGGCGAAGCGGCTGGAATCCGGCGATTCACCATCTTCGCCGTGTCCATCTACGTGACGGCCTGGTACAAAGCGCCGCTCCCGGCAACGGCCCCAGCGCGGACCTCGCGCTGCTCAAGGCCCTCGTCTATTATCCGGACTCAGCGGTGGCCAAGGCGACGGCGACAGTCTTCGCCAGGCACCTATGGTACTTGAGCGAGCGCCTCGTCACCCTGGCCATCTTCGACGAGGGTATCGACTTGGCGACAAAGCGGGAGATGATTAAAGCGATGGAAGAAGAGGAAGGATCGAGGATCCCCCGCGGCGTATCAATGTGGACCTGTCCACCGCCTCAATCGCCAACAATACATTGGCCAAGTTCACAACGACTACATCAAAGGAGTTCTTCAAGGTTCTGGACATCAGCACCGCCTTCCTGCTCAAGGATCCGGAGGAGTGGCGGACGGACCCAGCCTTCATCGCCGCATCCCGCCGAGTCCAGGCCCTTCAAGTTGTCAATGACTTCGCGGAGCGCGGTGGCGTTGATGCAGTCTTTCAACCTGGCCCTTACCAAGAGTGAAGACCAAAGGCAGTTCCTCTTACAAGTGGTCGAGAAGCACCGCTGTGACTTCCCAACCGCCCGCAAGTCCACCGTGACCTCTGCAAAGTAGGCAACAATGAGAGGGAGATGGGCGCCCATGATACCCCCCCCCCCTTGAGGGGCTAATACTCGAGTTGAGGGGGACCTAGAGTTGAAAGTATGAAGTCCAGTTATATGTTTTAGGTCAAGATTAGTAGCTTGAACAAACTAGAAGTGATATTTTATTTGCTAGAGGCATAGATCATGATCTAAAATTTCTACTTTTCGAGAAAATATACAAACTTTGACCGTATTGAGGCAGTTCTAAATATTGTTTTATTTCAAAAATATTTTACACACGATATTTTTTGACAAAATGGAACCAGAAACGCGCCCGTCCCGATAAAAATTCAAACTTTCGAAAATAAGTGTCACCCTAATATATATATATATACAATAAACAGAGAAACAAACTTAAAGGATTGTGGGAGGGGGCACACAGATTTATAAGGAAAAACTATCGATTTTTAGCACAAGATTAAATACACAGTATATGCGATGAATTTCACAATTAAACACGTGAACTGAATGAATGATGTAAATCCACAAGGAAAAATAAAAATGATTCCACGGGCTTTCGTGTATTCAGAAGTACACCTCGTCAGGAATGGCGTCATTCCATGGCGAGGTTGTACTTCTGAATACACGAAAGGTCTTGGAATCATTTTTCTTTTTCTTTGTGGTTTTGCACTATACAGGGTGTCCCATAAGTCCGGCATCATAGGAAAAATAATGAAAAAAGGCAAAACAAAAGCTTTTATTTACAGAACGTGCTCAATATGTCCACCATTGTTTTCAATGCACAAATTCAGACGTGATACCCAGTCAGTCAAGCACACACACGGTGAATGATGTCAGGAGTAATGGTGTTACGTGCCCCAATAATGCGCTGCCGCAAATGTTCAACACTCCTAATTTTCTCTGCGTATACCAGCGGTTTCAAGTGGCCCCAGAGATAAAAATCTAGTGGCGTGAGATCCGGGCTTCTAGCTGGCCATTCCACAGGCCCTCGACGTCCTATCCAATGACCAGGGAATTGTTGGTACGGGTATTCCCTTACTTGGGTGCTGTAATATGCAGGAGCGCCGTCTTGCTGGAACCATGTTGGGAAATTTCCTTCTTCGTTCAAGACACTGGGAAATGCTTCTTCCTTGAGCATACGTAAGTAGGTGCCTCCAGTGACATGTTCAACGAAAAAGAGGGGGCCTATGATGCGATCCTTCTAAATGCCACACCATACCATCACCCGAGATGCACCTTATTCCTTTGAAGAGGTATACCAGTGAGAGTTGTTTTGAGACAAGTAGCGGGTGTTCTGTCGATTTACCTCACCATTTCCAGAAAAAACAGCCTCGTCACTGAACAAAATGGTGGACGGGAAATTGGCATCCCGAGCATATGAATTATGGTTTGTAGAAATAGAAAAATATGAATTTCTCCTATGATGCCGGACTTATGGGACACCCTGTATATATAGGTATATCCGGCATAACATGGATTCGTTCAACGCTGATTCGTCATAACACTGATAAAAAACCTTGACACCATTCCCCGAACAGCGATGCTTCATATTCGATCTTGCACGTTTTTGTAGCAAACATTTTTGACAAAAATACATTTTTTGATGTTGAATGGAATAAAGTTAATTTTAAAAATAAGCGCCATTTTAAAAAATGTAGAAAATATCAACATATTTTTTCCAAAATTAAAGGGGTTAATTTTTAACTAAAAATTAAACATACGGTATACAATGGTAAATAGGGAACAGCTTTTATCCGTTTGGCTTGAAGATTGCAATAAAAAAAGAATTCTGCGTTGCGTATTTGAAAGCGCTAACGTATGAAGAAACTTTTACTGTTGCTTGTCGCAGTCTCGCGGATGGTTTCACAGAATAAAAAAGAACGTAATAATGAGCGCACTTTTAGCTAAAAATTAAACATATTCGTAACTAAGTTGTTTGCAGTTGTTTCACAATTAAAAGTAATTCATTTTCAGGCAAAAAGACACCTTTTTTTCAGATTTTTCTTTATCATTGACATCTGAGAACGAAACACTTTATTTCACATTGATTACATTTCCCAATCAACGTTGATTCACATAACATGGTACTTTGCGCGGACGAATTATATGAGGCGTCGCGAGTACGAGGAGCGAACTCGCCAAACCAGTTTGGAGAGAAACGCATTTAAATTTTGTAACTATTGTGTACGAGGGGCACATAGCGCAAATACACGCATTGAGCGTACGAGGGGCGTATTTGGCAATACCAAGTTCGCCCCTCGTACTCGCGACGCCTCATATATACAGTATATGAGGCGCTCCGGACCACAAGCTGCCAAACGCCAAAATTAAAAAATGGAGAAAAATGTAGTTAAAGTTTGTCAACTTGCGAAGTGCCATAACTTTTGAACCAATAACGATATTTGATTGATTTCGACCATACTTACAGGTCCATAATATGCTCCCTGACTCACTCACGGGATAGAGGAAGGGTGGGGGAATATAGTGGTAAAAAATAACTCAATTCTGGCCTCACTGGCGCTTAGCAGATTGTGGTCCGGAGCGCCTCATATATCCAAAAAAACATCAATATTCCGTTAGAATGGGACAGTCGACGAACGCCTTTTTGTCAGAGTTGTCTCATTGTATTGATTGGAATAATTCTTCAATTTTGTTTCACTCGAGCAACATTGTTGAGTCTGCCATTATTCAGCTTACAAACAAATTCAACCTTAGCCAGGGCCTTTTTTCGCTCAATCCTATTATTTTGAATTCTTTCAGATCAGATATTGACAAAAAGGAAAAGGGGATAAAACTCTGGTAGCTTTTCCACGTGAATTGTATACTCCTCCTGCAATATTCTTTGCATCAATCATATAATTTTTTTTTCTTTATGAACTGTATATAGTGTCTTGATCTTATTATTAATTTCAGTGTTCCTGAGGATGTTATTAGACGAAAGCACTTGGGCACTATTTCGTATTTTAATTTTTTTTCTTGTTTATTTTCATCATATATATATATATATATATGAAAATTATTCCACGAACGTAGCACGTGAAAAATATTTATGATGAATAAAACCACGAAGGAAAGGAAACAGAATGGTGCTCAAGCGCTTTCGTCTAATGACATCCTCAGGAACACTGAAGTACATAAAGAGTTACAGCCTATATATAGGTTACAGAAAAAAAAAATATATATATATATATATATATATATATATATATATACTGTATATATATATATATATATATAATTATATATATATATATATATATATATATATATATATATAATATATATATATAAACGGAGAAATAAAATTAAAAATTAAAGGATTGTGGGAGGGCATACAAATTTGTAAGGAAAAACTATCGATTTTTAGCACAAGATCAAATGAATTGTTTCCAACCAATGTTATAAAAAAAAAAAATACAAATTTATACTGGAAACTGCCAGGGTTTTAGCACTCTGCCCATCTTGTATTAAAAATAAATTGAAAAATAAAATTTATTAGAGTGGCATACAAGTTTACCAAAGATTTAGCGTTCTACCCTTCTTATCTAAATCTGTTCTGAAGGAATTCAAAACAACAGGATCGAGTTGAAAAAGACCTTTCCTTATTTTGAAGTTATTTGTAAGTTGGATAATGGCAGACTCAAGAATATTTATATTAACAATGTTGCTAGAGTGAAATAAAACTGAAGCATTATTCCAATCAATACAGTGGGATAACTCTGACAAATGGACAAAAAGGGCACTGGACGACTGTCCCGTTGTAACGGAATATTGATGCTGTTTTATACGTGTGTGCAAATCCTTTCCCGTCTGACCTATGTAAAAGGAATCACATTGTTTACAACCAATTTTATAGATAATGCCTAAATTATTGGTAGGGCTATTTTTTACTATATTTTTCACAATATTGTTATATGAAAATACTACATTAATATCCAAAAGTTTAAGTACATTAGCAATGCCTAAAAAGCCCGGGAAAAATGGAAGTACTAAAATATTTTTTGACAAAGTACGAGTGTTATTATTGATCCGATAGAAAGTTCGTTTTGCCTTGTTGAGACAAGATTCCATAAACGCAGATGGATAACACATATCACTTTCAATACCGTTGATTTTTTCTAATTCGCCATCGATGTATTCCGGACTGGCGATCCTAAGGGCGCGGAGAAACATTGAAGAAAAAATGGCCTTCTTAGTGGGGGTGTCATGTCCCGAGTAAAAGTGTACGTAGGACAAATTGTTTGTTTTTTCCGATAGATACTAAACTCAACACGGCAAAACGAACTTTCTATCGGGTCAATAATAACACGTACTTTGTCAAAAAATATTTTAGTACTTCCATTTTTCCCGGGCTTTTTAGGCATTGCTAATGTACTTAAACTTTTGGATATTAATGTAGTATTTTCATATAACAATATTGTGAAAAATCATAGTAAAAAATAGCCCTACCAATAATTCAGGCATTATCTATAAAATTGGTTGTAAACAATGTGATTCCTTTTACATTGGTCAGACGGGAAAGGATTTGCACACGCGTGTAAAACCGCATCAGTATTCTGTTAGAACGGGACATTCGTCCAGTGCCCTTTTTGTCCATTTGTCAGTTATCCCACTGTATTGATTGGAATAATGCTTCCGTTTTATTTCACTCTAGCAACATTGTTAATAGAAATATTCTTGAGTCTGCCATTATCCAACTTACAAATAACTTCAACAAAAGCAAAGGTCTTTTTCAACTCGATCCTGTTGTTTTGAATTCCTTCAGAACAGATTTAGATAAGAAGGGTATAACGCTAAATCTTTGGTAAACTTGTACGCTACTCTAATAACTTTTATTTTTCAATTTATTTTTATATATATCGAACTTAAACAAGAAGGGCAGAGTGCTAAAACCTGGGCAGATTTCCAGTATAAATTTGTATTTTTTTTTAATTATCTATAACATTGGTTGGAAACAATTCATTTGATCTTGTGTTAAAAATCGGTAGTTTTTCCTTACAAATTTGTATGCTCCTCCCACAATCCTTTAATGTTTAATTTTTATCTCTCCGTTTATTGTGTATATATATATATATATATATATTTTTTTTTTTTTTTCTGTAACCTATATATAGGCTGTAACTCTTTATGTACTTCAGTGTTCCTGTGGATGTCATTAGACGAAAGCGCTTGAGCACCATTCTGTGTTTCCTTTCCTTCGTGGTTTTATTCATCATATATATATATATATATATATATATATATATATATATATATATATATATATATGTTACGCCCAAACATCGAAATCGCTGTGAGCGAAAAAAACAGTCACAACGCGTTGTGGATGCACCTGCGACCACACACCGATATTAGATATTTTTTCGCTTCATGGCCGTTCTCAAACAACCACAATGCGTTGTGGACGATTCGGATATGACCACAACGTGTTGTGGACGATTCGGATATGACCACAACGTGTTGTGGACGATTTGAAAATTATTGAATGCCCGGTTAGGTTAATTGAATGCCCGGTTAGGTCAACTGTACGCCCTTGACGATTGGTTAGGTTAAGTCGTGATATTTCGTTAAAACTAACGAAAATATCACGGCTTAACCTAACCAATCGTTAAGGGGGTACAATTAACCTAAACGGGCATTCAGTTAACCTAGCCGGGCACTCAGTTGACCTAACCGGGTACTCAGTTGACCTAACCTGGCATTCAATTAACCTAACCAGTTGGTTAACTTTTTCCTTTACATCTCATTCTAAAGTTGTTTAAAATTAATCGAAACTTACGGGAAAATTATTGATAATAATTTTTTAAAGGACTTTATCTTTTTTCGAGCATATCTGCTTAATTTTGCTTTTTAATCGGTGAATACGTCGATAAATATACGTCGTGTTTATATCATTTCAATATAGGTCGTGTTTAAATAGAGTTTCATGGAAGACATCGGTGTGTGGTCGTTTCAAGTCGTCCACAACGCGTTGTGGTCATATCCGAATCGTCCACAACGCGTTGCGGTTGTTTGAGAACGGCCATGAAGCGAAAAAATATCTAACATCGGTGTGTGGTCACTTTGGTGCATCCACAACGCGTTGTGGCTGTTTTTTTCGCTCATTGAGCGATTTCGATGTTTGGGCGTAATATATATATATATTCCGAAAGATCTCTACCGAGTGAGAATTATATTACATAATTAATTTCATTAATTAGTTATTTAATTACATTAACGTGCTTTGAATTGAATGGGAAATATTTTGAACATTCATTTATATGATTTTCGACCTTTCTACTGAAAGTGGATATGTGTATAATTGTGTAGCATTAATTTTGAGGTTGTTCAAAATTCTTCCTAAGGGCCAATACCATATGATGGAGGGGACCTACGCCTTTACGTGGGATCCGAACTATCCTCAAATGGTCACTACATTATCTAAATGAAGAAGACAGTCACCCATCCAATTACTGAACAGTTCCAACGTCGCTTAGTCTCGCTGATTTAAGGAGAAGCAGGATTGAAACGTGGCTATGATGTTGCCGAAACTGTACACTAGTATTATGTGTCGTGTCTTGCAAATATATATCATTACAGTAATTAATAAATGCGCATTAATCGTAATAAAAAATTGCAGATTAATTAAACATTTGTTTAGGTTAAATTGTCAATTAATTATAGTTCGTTTTGTGTAATTTAACTTTGAATGAAATTTATCATTGTTATTATTATTATTATTATTTGTAATAAATTGTTTATCATAATACATCTACTTTTAAATAGAATAAAGCACTTAGATAATATATATACTGTATATATATATATATATGACCAGATTTCGATATAAAAATCTTGCCTGAAAAAATGACGGCAGATAATAAAGCCATAACATTTTTAATGCCCAACCCTTTTCACCTTTGTCTGCGGGGGGGATTCGAACCCCGATGGGTACCGGGCAGAGGGGTCAAACGATCTCGGAAAAGCGTGCTAAGATGGGTGGCTACAAACGTCATAACGAAACAACGTATGAAACGTAATGAAACGAAACACTAACGGAAGATGGAACGGTCAAAATCTACAATTTGTAATAACGTAATTATATAAGACGCGAAAATATATCTCAACAATCGTTGTACGACTCGTATATATATGCGCGCGCGCGCGCGTGTGTGTGGGTGGGTGTGTTACTCACACAGCAAGGAGAAATTATATATTCAAATGTATGAGGAAAAAGAAATAGGCTTACAGTCTCGTGCCCAGGGAGATGGGCATAACATTAAAGAAACCTGTGATTATTTGATATGTAAATGAAACTTTCATAATAGATGTGGTGGGTATATAATCTTATACAAAGGTTTATTGGGCATGGGAACCAAAGTATAATTACGTAAAACAGAGGAGAGGAAGAAAAAATATCTTCAAGAAATTACCTCTGACAAGAAAAACCACTCTCTAAAAAAATTAAAAGACCCGTTCCTCCTCTCCTACTTTACAACTGAGAGTTAAAAAGAACTAAATATCCTCCGAATATAAAGTACTTAAAGAGTACATTTGGTACGCAGAAGGAATACTGAAAGTAAAATTAAAAGGTTTTTTTTTTTTTTTTTTCCCTGAAGTGAACGTTTTTGTATTTCTCTTTTGGTTTCAGAGAAACCCGCTTGTCAAGAAGAGAACCGTCTTATTTTACCCTCCGTTCTAAATTAGAGGACAGCGGGCAGTTTTTAGAGTTCATGCTAGAACTCTTCCTAAAATGTATGGTATGTTCTGCGTGTCTGCGTTTTTGAGGATAAGATACATACACGACAACATCTGTGCATGGTCCCAAGGTCAATCGCAGTATTAAGGAATAGAATCTTTTATTTCTAATGAATTAAGAGAATGTTTAATTAAATTTTCGGAGATGGAATGATTAAAATACTCAAATAAGGAATATAGTTAGTTCTTTATATATTAATTTAATTAAATTTATATGCTTTTGCAATTTTACTTTCTATCTGAAATATATAAAAATTTTTACATATTGACACAAACTCTGGAAAACGTGCACCATGAGGAGAACCTGAGATTAGTTTAGAAAATTATATAATTATTATTACATATATATGTACACACCCAAGGTCCCTTCTACTGGAGAAATCGCAGTAAGGATTGTATAAAATTCTTTACTGATTTTTAGGAATTTTTCTGTAGTTTTTCTGTAATTTAACAGTTTTTGATAAGTTAAACTCGGACGATGACCTGAAAACAGCCGATTTAAATCCGCCAAGAAGGAAATTCAAGAGAAACTTTGGTCAGAGTCACGGGCGTCGATCGCTTCTCAAAACTTGTTAAAAAATATCCAAATATGGAAAGGAAACATCGTGTATCTTTTATTGCATTAAAAAACATTCTTCTACACAGGCACCAAAAAAGTGGAGGGGACATGTCCCCCCCCCCCCCCCCCCCCCAACACAATCGACGCCCATGGTCAGAGCGATCAAAGAGACTTTGCAAAGCATCGAGAACGCAGGAAGGAACGCGGGAGTCGACCCCCCCCCCCCCAAAAAGAGTTGTTTGGTCGACTCGTGCGTTTCTTTCAGAGTTGTGTTAAACTAGTGTTGGAAGCACAAGGAAAGAATACTGGTCGTTATTGAGGTTTATCAGTTTTTAAATGATCAAAATATTTTCCTTTTAATCCCCCAAACTCGGTAAAGAATTTTGTTATACCACTTACGTTGGTCACCTATATACTTGGCAGTAGTGCTGCGAGCTGCTCGTATTCTGAATGGGTACATAGGTGGAGTGGTGTTTGAAAAAACAGTGAAGCCTTTGTGTCAAACATAAAGAATATATAGGTACTAAATAAATATATCTAAGATATATCACCTGCACACACACACACACACACACAGCGTATATATATTATATATATATATATATATATATATATATATATATATATATATAAAGATGTCTGCAACTGTCATCATAAATAACATGAAGTATTCATACTGCTCGAAAAAAATATGACCTAAAAAAAATGAAATCATATATAGATTCTCACCCTTCTTCCATGAAAAAGTTATAAAAAGTGGACATTCGATTCTAATTGTAGCACGTTCTTCAAACACATTCACTCTTGGAACTGCAAGAATATATTATTATAGAGAGTGCTAAATTTAGCTCGATTTCCATATGCTAATTTTACACCACGTATGTATGCATGAGAAGAAAATAACTATAGTCTTATTTTCGAACGACAGTGTATGAATGCGCAATTATCGCGGAATTTATGCAACTTTTCTTTGTAATGTTCGCATCCAAAATCTATTGAAATAGGTTACTTACGTAATTCCTTATACTATCCTTTTAATTATAGCGAAGTTAGGGAAGTAATTTACAGAAAACGAGATGCATGAACCTCGAGCCGAGCGGGTCTACTGAGCTATCGTAGATTAAAAATTTATTCCTAATTATCTTCAAAATTTCAAACTTAATTATGTTTAACAGTGCATTTCAGTTTATTTTATTTCAGACACCCAGGTTACCTTAAAATCCAATATATATATATATATATATATTATATATATATATATAGAGAGATAGAGAGAGAGAGAGAGTTAGTTAACCCGCAAAACTTCTGCATGTAAAATTCTTCAGCAGCACGAGTAGATACTTCTCTTGTGAATTTTACATAAGCAAGAGTACATACTTCTCTTACAAATTTTACATGGATACATGTGCATAGTTGTTTGGCACGTATTTATATATTTTTAAGAACCATATTTTATTTTTTTGAGAGAAAGCGAGGGAGAAGCCTAAAGTGCTAAGTGCACAAATGCATACTTCAGATTAAGGGTCTTTTTACGGTCTTTCTAAACAAAATATACTACCTGCATGGTTCGCTGGACGACAGCGAGCAATATTTTACATCAGAGGTTCCCTGAATTTTTAGCCGAGAATCATTCGAGTATCCCGAGGGTTGCCCCAAAAAAAAAAAAAGGGGCTTTTTTTTAACTTAATTTTTCCTCTCTATGTAATAGAAAATCCATTTTCTTGGAAAATAAATAAATAATTTTAATATATTATTTTTTGTACACTATAAAAAAACAAAGATATTCTGTATAGTTTATTTTAATATATAAATGTGTAAAATACCTGTTCTTTTAACCTCTTTTGGACGACTGGGTCAAATTTGTACCGTTTCCAATACACGCATAAACTTAATTATTTTCAGCTTCTTTTATAGTTCAAACAAAAAATATAGATAATTACAAGCGGTAGCTCGCTATCGCTCGCGACCGTTGTACAACTTGGCCCTCCGAGCAGGTAGCCCTCCAGGCGTGTAGCACTGTGATCCAGCTACAAAATTTAAAAAAACGCCATTACCCCCACCCATCTCCCCCATTACCCCCACCCCCACTTCCCCATTACCCCCACACACCAATGTAAAAAACGCCATTACTCCCACCCCTCTCCCAATTACCCCCACCCCCACTCCCCCAATTACCCCTCCCCAACACACAAAAGTAAAAAACGCCATTACCCCCACTACCCCCCTCCCCATTACCCCCACCTCCATTCCCCCAATTACCGCACCCCCCTCCCCCACTACCCCCGGGGCGGGTAGCACTGTGACATGTAGTGCTACCCGCCCTCCGGGCGGGTAGCAGTATATGTCACAGTATGTGTGAAGCTCAAGATTTTCACGGCTGCGTTCTTTTCTGTAGTTTTATCGCGGTGCTGGGGCCTTCGGACCCAGTAATTGTGACCTAGGACCGGGAAACTTGACAGAGCACTTCGGCAGCTCATGGGCTATCAGTTGGTGGTGGTTGCAGAATTTTCCGATGTGCCGTTTAGTCTGTGCATGGTTCCGAAGAAAGCGGACACACAGACACATTTTAGCTCAATAGTATATAGGATATAGCCAATAAAATACTTGCTAAATGTTATAAAAACAAAGAAAAACATCCAGCATGCGTGTAAAAATAATAAAGAATTTTATATTAATTAATGTTAAACCAAGCACTAGAGGATATTTAATATTCCAATATTTCTAACGTTCTTCTACATTTTTAATAGTTATGAGCAGTCAGGGAGAGGAAAGTATGCACAAAACAAAGCCTGATTTCTCTGAATAATATTTGCTCTTGTATTTCATAATGGATTCCAATTAAAGTAATTTCGACCTGGTCTAGCATTTCCATCCAATAGTAGCGATGCGTACCAAACAAGTACTATCTAATCAAGCGTACGCTTAACTGAGCACAAGTAATATACAGTATATATACAGTATATATATATATATATATATATATATATATATATATATATATATATATATGTGTGTGTGTGTGTGTATATATATACACGTAGGTTTGTTTTTTGTTTTGCCGGTGTGACGGCTACACGTGTTTCGATCGAAGTCCGAATAAAAGCGGTATTACAGTAAAAATCCTGCAGTTAATCAGTATTAAATGGTGCCAATATTGTGAGTTAATTCATAGTGCACAGTGGTATTTCTCTTAGAAAGTAAAAATCGCGGCATATATCAAAAAAGTAAATAAAAACGATGCTAATTAATCTATACAGCATTTTTCCGAGTGTTTCTTTGTGAAGGAAATTAGCTGCCTATCGAAATTCCTACAAATACCCCCATTATCCTCCACGGCCACAGTCGCGAGCACCAATCAGTGAGAAGTATACAGCGTGCTATATCCCCCATCCCCAGGAGTAACGGAGAATACTTTCCCTCACTCAGCTTGAGTCAACCCCCCACCCAATACTTCCCATAATACCCTTTTTGAGTCAATTTTGAGTCAATTTTGTGCACCAGCGGCTACCCTCTGTCAGTAACATGGAAATGGTAAATAAATTCCTGCGACTCAGTGATATCTGCAATGATGCAACAAATGAGGCAAAGGCGTTGAGGTGCGATCTCTCAGCTTCTTTTTTTATTTTAAATGCCTAGAATGGGAAGATGAAAAAATCTTCCTCATAACGAACGCGAAGCAACTTAATGAGATAAAAATTTTCTGCGAAAATTGCATGACCGAAATAAACTCTTTTACGGTATTTAAAGCAGAAACAGACTACGAGAAGAAAATACAAGAGGAAAGTGTGAATAAAGAACAGAAGAAAACGGAAGAAACGAAGAAAAGCGAAGTAGAAAAAAATCAAATACCGTCACAAAACGAGGCCGAAACCATACAGTCGAAAGAGAGTATAAAGAAACAGATAGTATAAGGGCAACGAAGGACATTAACATAAATAGCACAAATAGGAAAAGACAAGAATGCAATCAAGAAAACGGAGTGAAACTGTCCCCCAATAAGGAGCAAAACACAAAGGCCTCGAGTAAATATGGGGAAGGAATTACCGTATATGCCCAATGCAGATATTATATAAAAGATAACTGCAGATTTAAAAGAGGACAATGTATATATGAACATCCCCCAATATGCAATTTCTTCTATAATAATGGTCATTGTAAATTTGGAAACATGCAAATTCTACCACCCGGACATCTGCAGGACTTACGCAAAATATGGAACCTGCAAATACAGAAAAAAAATGCTACTATCAACATCTCCCGACGAACCCAAAGGACAAAGTTTAAAGTTTAAAGGACAATAGGAATAACAATAACAATAGGAATAACAAAAGGAACACAATAAGCGAACAAAAAATTTTTTTCAACATCGCAGACACGATACGGATGCTAAATGTCATCCAACGCATGCAGTTGACACAGCTGGAAACCCCCGAGCCAAACCGCTTCCGGGCAAGAAGCTACCAGTACAAGTAGACAGAAACGGATTTCTCTCGGAGGATCATAGGGCAACGAATCAAGCGATATCGAAGGAAAACGAACTTGAAATGCACAAGGGGCAACGAAAAACAGAGAACATAAAAAGTGTCCTGGCTAATATTCAAGGAATAAGACCAAACCAATCACTCAATAAGGTTTCGTACCTGAAAAGATTTATGAACGAAACAAGGGCGGACATCGCATGCCTCACAGAAACTCATCTTAAGGATTGCCAAGGAAATTGTGAAAACTGCGAACATTGTATTAATAAGAAAGAGATGAATATAGAAGGCTTCAACTTACTAAGAGCGGATAGAACGACGAGACGTAAAGGTGGCTGTGCTATATATGTACAGGAAGGTCATATGACAGAGACGATAATAAGTAAATCAAACAGATATGTGGAACTCCTAGCAGTGAAAATAGAAAAACTAAACGTGATAGTAATAGTCATCTATAGACCTCCAAGCACCCCAACCGAAAAATTCTCGGAGGCCATTGATGACATCAGAAAGCTAATAAAGGCCATAAACCCCCCCATCTTCCAATATAATGATCTGCGGAGATTTTAACTTCCCATTTCTAAAATACAAAAAGGTGGATAGGAAAATATATATATATATATATATATATATATATATATATATATATATATACAGTGTTGGGCACTAAAGCGTTAATCCGATAACAGTTAATTAACGAAGTTAACCTTTTTAACGGACTATTAACGGAAGTTAATTTCCATTTATCGTTATCGGACCAGTTAACTTCCTATAACTCGATATTTAGTCTGTTAAAGTCCGTTAACACGTTAACTGCGATGAGTCATTCACGGAAGATCACCGCTCCGCGAATGAATTCAAACCGCCATAACTTCAGTCTGCTTCCAGATCTCGCAAGGGGAGGTTGGGGAGGCCCAAGAGGTCAAGACTGGCAGTTGGGCCTAACTTTGAGAAGTTGGTCTTTCTGAAGGGCAACCAGCACATTGTGTCATAGTCTTTAATAAATGTGCCTAAAATTTAATTTTACCTTTCAGTTCCCGCCATAATAATTCTCTGGTAAATTAAAATTTAGTTAATGGTTAGTGGTTACAAGGGTTTCAAAATATGTAATCAGTACATTTTTTATTAAAAATAAAAAAAAGTTATTAAGCAAAAAAGTTGCAAAACTTGATAAAAATACAGTTAAATACCTATTTATTGTTGGATTTTGCATAAATAAACATTTTCTTTGGGTTTTAAAGCTTTTTTCCTTGATTTTTTTAAATGTTAGTAAATAAATAGTTATCGTTAACGGATTATCGTTAACTTCCGTTAACTTTGTAGTAAAATTATCGGATTATCGTTATCGGAGTTAAAAATTGGGGTTAACGGATTATCGTTATCGAAGTTAACTTTTTGGTTAACGGTGCCCACCACTGTATATATATATATACCAGGACAAGGGGGGGGGGTCACAAGAGAAGACCAGGAGCCAGCAAAAAGGTTGATGGCTCTCACAAATGAGTTTATGCTGACACAAGAGATAAGAGAAAATACCAGAAAAAATAACTGCCTAGATCTGGCATTCATGAATAACACGAACTTGATTGCTGATATAAAAATAACCCCAACCATTATCTCAAACCACAACTTAATCGAGATATCAACAAATATGACGTCAACATTAAAAGACAATACACATATTGAGGAAAGAAGCAAATTTGGGGCCTTTAACTTAAATTCCAAGACGATAAATTGGGAAGTAATCAGATCGCACATGGCCCAAATAGAGTGGAGAACAGTTTTAGAGAATAAAACAATTGAAGAAATGCTAACAACCTTGGAAGAAAAGACGCTGAGAATTTTAGAAAAATATGCTACGAAATCACAGCCAAAAGGAAAGAGGAGCTGGTTAGAGAGGCAAAAGAGAAGAATATTCCGCAAAAAAAAGAGAGTGGAGGCGAAGTTAGCCAACTGCGGAAATAATGCCAGGAAAGTAATACAAGAAAATCTGGAGGGTATCGATAGGAAAATACAAACCCTGATTAAGGACCATACAGAGAGGGAAGAGGAAAAGGCGGTAGAAGCAATAAAGGAGAATCCAAAATACTTCTATAGTTATGCGAAAAGGAAAACAAAAACGCGCGCCGTTATTGGGCCCTTAATAAAGAGAAATAATAAACTAACCGACGATCCAAAAGAAATATCTGAAACATTGAGAGCCCAGTATGTATCACTTTTCAGTACCCCAAAAAGTGACAAAGCGATACCTGACATAGATGCATTCTTTGAAGAGAAATTGCAAGGAGAGTGTATAACAGACTTTGATTTTACCCCAGATGTAGCGAGATCTATAGGACAAATGAAATCACATTCAGCTGCAGGTCCGGACAATTGGAACGCATTATTGATTAAAAACTGTAAAAATGAAATAGCTACACCTTTATACTGGATATGGAGAAGATCCCTAGACACTGTGGAAATACCGAGCATCTTGAAAAGAGCATACTTGGTCCTTATATATATAAAGGAGGGGATAGATCTCAAGCAAAGAACTATAGACTAGTGTCATTGACGTCCCACCTCACCAAAATTTTTGAAAGAATTGTTAGAGAGAAAATTTACGATTTCTTGAAGACAAGAAAGATTCAACGAAAATCAGCACGGATTCCGATCAGGTAGATCATGCCTATCTCAACTAATAGAACACTACAACAATATCCTAGATGCATGGAAGGCAATGACAACTACAATGTTATATACTCGGATTTTGCTAAAGCTTTCGACAAATGTGATCACGGTATAATAGCACATAAATTGAAATATATGGGAATAACAGGCAAAGTGGGACACTGGATCTACAACTTCCTCAGAGAACGTCTACAGGTTGTCAAAATTAAAGGTATATCATCATCAGAATCAGAAGTACGCAGCTCAGTACCACAAGGTACAGTACTGGCCCCACTCCTGTTCATTATCATGCTAACAGACAAAGACAGTGGAGTAAACAGCAACAGCATAGTACGAGTAACATCCTTTGCAGACGATACAAAAATCAGCAGAAAAATCAGCGATGCAAATGAAGTGTAAGCCTTGCAGAGGGACACGAACAAAATATACAAATGGTCAGAAGACAACAACATGACATTTAACACCGAGAAATTTCAGGTCTTGAGATATGGTGGAAAAGAGGAACTTAAACAGACTGCATATTATGCTCCAGATAGACAGGAAATTCAGAGAAGCACGAAAGCGATCGATCTGGGGGTAATAATGACCGATGATGCGAAATCCGAAACACAAAACCAGATAGCGATAAATAAAACAAAAAGAGTGGCGGGACAGGTACTAAGAACGTTCAAAAGAAGGGACAGGACAGTAATGATTCCCCTGCTAAAAACACTGATTATACCAAAACTTGAATACTGCTCAGTTTTGACGTCCTCATATAAAAAGGAAGAAACTACTAAACTAGAAGAAACTCAGAGACATTTCACAGCAAAGATTGATGGCTGCAAAGAGCTCAACTACTGGGAAAGACTACATAAACTAAATCTGTACTCCCTGGAAAGAAGAAGAGAGGTATACCATAACCTACATAAGTATGGAAAATGATCGAAAACTGGAACCTCAAACTAAACCCAATTACCATTTAAATAATACTGGAAAATAGGAAAGGCAGGATGTGTAGTATTCCCAAATTAAAGGCCCGACAAGGGACCTCCTCAACAATGAAGGGAAATAGCTTGGTTGTCAGGGGGCCAAGACTTTTTACCAGCTTCCAAAGGACCTCAGAAGCGTTACACGGGTCAAAGTTCAAGTCTTCAAGAGAAGACTAGATGCCTGGCTCACGAGGGTACCAGATGAGCCGGGTGTACCTGGCTATGTACAGTGGAGAGTGCAAGACAGCAACGCGCTCCTCCTAGAGGCGGGGCTACCAGCTTGACCTTCGTGTGAAGAGACCAACGCACGGAACAGCAACGAGGTTAACAAGGAGGTTATATATATATATATACACAGTAAACTCTCGTCCAACGCGTGTTTATCCAGCGCAAATTTGCTTATACACGGAAAAATAAATGCGAACAATTATTTGCCGAAAGCGGAAAATCTGATTATACACGGTCCGCCAAAAACGCTCTAATACAGTAGTACTGTATGCGTGCCAATGCGCGCTTGTGTTTTCTCCTACACTCTCCAATACTCTGCATCTCC
Source organism: Bathynomus jamesi (assembly GCA_023014485.1). NCBI lineage: Eukaryota > Metazoa > Arthropoda > Malacostraca > Isopoda > Cirolanidae > Bathynomus > Bathynomus jamesi. Next base: position 294,591 of record JAJOZX010005258.1, read on the forward strand.
CTTCCTCTTGCGTCACCCCTAGCATCACCCTTTGTCTCAGTCCCGCTACCGCGTTAAGTTCAGTGAAGTTGTGTTGGATTGTTTTTTTCGTATTTTGCCGTTGTTTTGCTATTACCCTTAGACAGCAGTATGGCACCAAAACATAAAGCATCCGCTAGTGATAGTGAAGAGAAGAAAAGTCGTAAGGTTATGAAATTAGCCGAAAAAATAAAGATTCTAGATAAGTTGCGCGGTGGTATGAGCATAACATCACTTGGCCGGGAGTATCACGTGAATGAGTCTACCATACGCACCATCCGAAAGAGTGAAGAAAAGATACGTGCTATTTTCATTTAATATATTTTTATTTATCATATGTAAATATCATTATGTTTATGATGTTTTTATGTTCTTATTTCATATACAATATAGGTAGGGAAATTTATTTATGTGTAAATAAAAAATCTACGCATCTAAGTATTAATGGGAGACTTTGCGCGGCCATGTTCACGTATCCCATTTATCCCATAAGGTATTAAGTTTGTCCAACGCGGATTTACCTAACGCGCCGTTCTCGAGGAACCTAACCCCTGCGTTGGACGACGGTTTACTCTGTGTGTGTGTATATATATATATATATATATATATATATATATATAATATATATATGACTGACGGTATAAACTCTCAAGAGAAATTCTCGAAACAAAATTTGAACGATATTCACCAAACGATCGAATCGTATCGCCGCCCTTACAATGACTACAATAAGAAATTTGCAAGACAATAAACTCCAAAAAAATACTTCTCTACAACATTTTGAGAAAAATTCGTCTAGATTTTGTTTTGTCGTTTAAAATGTAATACGCTCCCTGCGAAAACACCAGTTTAACAGCAGCAGAAGTGGCTAGAATGTCTAACATGTTTGAATTCACTCAGCCCAGACACCGCCGGTCATTTTTATTACTTAGTACAAAACCCAGACATGTCAACTCTCACGGATTTTGTCTCAAACTCCCATATGTGGGACATGTTTCCAGTTATCAAAATCAGGCAAAATCTTACGGATTTTCATACTTCAATGTTGACGTCTCTGAAAAATTAGTAACTAAGTTTTAACTAAGTCAAAATTCAGTTATAAGAAAAACTTAGTTACTTAGTTACTATGAGTCCCAAAAATAAAAGTTAACTAGTAACTATAACTGAGTTTTAACTTAGTTATGAAACTTAAGTTATAGTAAATTATCCCAACACTGTGTGCGACCACATACCCACACACACGCACATAAAAATAAAATTTTAAATAACAGAAAATATGAGTAATAAAATGTTACTGAAGTAAAATTTTATGAAACACAAAAAGGACGAGTGACAATATTAATTACAAATTCTGCTGGAATCTACGATTCCATGAACATTCATTCACCACAGACATTCATCGTGTTCAAATTCATCCCAAAGATTCATCGTGAGAATTTTCACCGCCAGCGCTACAATCGAGATTCATTGGTGTGAAATTTGTCGAGTGGCACGTAAATTTATCGCCGTCAATGTTAAAAAAAATCCGAGTACTTCCGACCGTATTCGTGAATACTCGTGAGTACTCCAGTATTAATAAAGAATTATCGAAGCCCTTATTTTATCATAGTTTTAGATCTTTAATAAACAATATTTTCCAAACTGCCACTTTGACCAGTGCACTTCATTACCCTTTAAGTCAAAACACCGAGTGATTTTTATATTTTTTTGTCAGGTTAAGGCTAAGTTCTTTTAAGTAGGTTAAGTTAAATAAATTTTGGTTATGTTGGGTCGAGGTCCATTATGACGTGTTGTTAGATTTTAATATAAGAACACTTATAGTTGGTTTAGCTATGTTTATTTTACTGTCATTATATTCCACCAATACATACAGAGACTGCTTTAACCCTTTACCGGACTGTGCGTCGAATACGTAATGTTTCAAATACACGCATTTAGACTCAACCCTACGCAAAAAGTTCGGCCATAAAGGGTTAAGCAAATCCTTGATTATAAACTGTGAAAACGTCCAGAAAACTCCACTCCCAAGGATGACCTGATACAAATTGTGAAAGTGGAATTGGGTGCTATATCGCATGTAAAATGATCTGATCTACACCATGTGTGAGCATGTTGATTTGCATAAAGCAGTCGAAGCTGTACTTGGTATTAGTAATATCTATTTAACCATATTCCAAAACTTTATTTAATTAAAGATATATTACTGAAAATCTCTCTCTCTCTCTCTCTCTCTCTCTCTCTCTCTCTCTCTCTCTCTCTCTCTCTCTCTCTCTCTCTCTCCAGCATGTGCCGCTTTTGCGAACTAATGCGGTTTTATGAGAAGCTAGAGGAGAGGGTCCGGCGGCTCGAGTCGTCCAGACCGGCTGTTGGAGGTGCGACGGTCACTGACGCGGCTGCGCCCTCCACCCCGGAGCTCATTGATAGGATAGCTGCCAGGGAAAGGTGGTCCAGCGATGGACTGGACAGAGCTCGGGACCGCGGAGAAAGGGTAGAGGTGCAGTGCAACCGGGGGCCAGGGTACAAAATCAGTGTGAGGAATCGCCAGCGACCCACGTGGAATGCACGGAACCGCGGCGCAAGGTGGAGGGCGTAAAGAAGGGGCTGATAGAGAAGGGTGGGAAGGGGCCAATAAAGAAAAAGGGTGGGAAGGGGCCTACTGATGGCCCAAAGAAACCGAAGGATGTAGCTGCCGGTCGGGGTGGGTTCGGGTGGTGTAAGTGCGTCTATGGGTGGCGACCGGTATCGAAAGGTTTCGGGCAAGAAGGCTGCGATGCCGAAGCCTGAGACCCCAGTTGCCCCTGTCAGAACCTCTAACCGCTTTAGTCTCCTGTGCTCGAAGGAGGAAGACACTGTTTTGATTGGGGATTCGCAGATCAGAGGCCAGGAGAAGTATTTTGCTTCTGCAAACCGGGATGGGAGGAAGGTAAAGTGCTTACCTGGACGGGTAACGGCGCACTTAAGGAAGGAGGTAGAGAAGCTACGCGTGGCTAGTCGGAGGACTGCGATCGTTGTCCACGCTGGTGGCAACGACCTGTTCCTCAAAGGGGGTAGGGTAGGTCTTACAGAAGGGATCATCACCGAGATCATGTCTCTTGCGGATGATCTAAAGCTGAAGACAGACAGGGGAATGTTGATGGGTATTTTACCGCGGAAGATTGACAGTGACCACGCGCTCAGTAAGGTCATTGGCATCAACGAGAGGGTGCAAGACTTGTGCGTCCCGCTGGGCGTGAGGTTTATTGACCCCTTCGACGCATTTTCGGGTAGGTGGGACCTTTACCAGAGGGATGGTGTCCACCTCAATAATAAGGGTAAAGGTGTGCTAGGCGCGCTGCTCGACCGGCACCTATACAGAATGGTGAGGTCGAGCCCGGGTAGAGATGACGGGCCCCCACCGGGGAGAGATGATGTTGAGCCGGTGGCGGACGTACCTTCAACTGAAGGGTGCGTCCAGGTACAGGTGGGTGACCCTCCTTCCACGCTGGAGGGGGCTCAGGCTCCTGCGGAAGTTGCCCCCTCGTTGGTGAGGGGCTCTTCAACTACCGACAGCCCTGGCTGTTCGAAAAACGGGTCGTGCTAGGGGGCGGTCAGAATAGGGAAGGCTCCCTCCGTGCAATGCTTTTTAATGCTTGGTCGATTAGGAATAAGTTTTGCGAGCTACGGGCGCTCTTAGCATCAGAATACCAGGATATCGTTGCTATCACCGAGTCCTGGATTCATACTGATCGTAGGGACTACGTTGGGGAGTTCGAAATTCCCGGGTATAGAATGTTTCACAAAGACCGCACCCGTTGGGAGGGGGGTGGGGTACTAATATACGTCAGGGACACGTTGAGTCCGGTTGACTGCCAGTTCCGGTCGGAACGGGAGCTGCTTGGCGTCGATCTGAACGTGGGAGGGACGAACTATAGGTTAATCTTGGTGTACAGACCTCCGCATCTCCTCCTCGAGGATACAGCCCTGTACACCGAACTCCCTAGCCTGCTAGGGGATAGGGTGTGTGTAGTTTTAGGAGACTTCAACTGTCGCGGCATAAAGTGGGAAGACAGGACTGCTGATGCTGAAGGGAGGAGGCTAGTTGACTTTGCTGATGAGAACTTCCTCACTCAGTGGGTCAATGAGCCTACACGAGACGAAAGCGTTCTAGACTTAGTATTTACGACCGAAGACAACCTCGTCACTGGCCTCACCGTTGACGAATCGTTGGGCGGGAGTGATCACGGTCTGATTAGTTTCTGTGTGTGCGTCCCTCGGGTGAAGCGTAGTAACTCGAGAGGCAGTAAGCTCGATCTCCGGCGGACGGACTTTGTTAGCCTCAGGGATAGCGTAGGTGAGATGGGGTTAGAGGTCGGCAGCGATGTTGAGGGAGTGTGGAGTGCATTCCGGGAAGAGTTTATGGTGCTGCAGTCTGCTGCCATACCCTCAAAACCGGTCACCCCTGCTTCAACGCAGCCCAAGTGGTTCAGTCGTGACATCGCTTCGGCTATCCGAAATAGGAAAGTAGCGTATAGGAGTGCGAAGACCAATCGTTCCCATGAGAACACTGAAGCGTATGTCCGCCTGTGTAGGGAAGTGAAGGCGAAGGTTAGGCTAGCGAAACGTAACGAAGAACTACGGGTGGCAAGCCTCTGCAAGGGGAACCCTAAGGAGTTCTTCAGTTATGTTAATAGTAGAAAGCCCATTAGAAGCAGGATAGGACCGAAGCGGCATTCTGCGGACCTCCGACGCGGACATCGCCAATGTGCTTAATGAGTACTTTGCGGGAGTGTTCACCAGGGAGGACACCCGCGTCATCCCGAGCCAAGCGTTAGGCACGAAGGTGCTGGTCTTGATAGTGTTCGATGTACCGCGACAGTCGTTGCCGATAGAATAGACAAACTGAGCGCGTTTAAGGCTCCTGGGCCACACCAGTTTCTCCCCAGAGTGTTGCGGAAGGTGCGCGACCAGGTGGCTCCTCACCTGGCTACAGTCTTCAACAAATCGTTGGAGACGGGCCAGGTGCCTGGTGACTGGAGGGAAGCCAACGTGACCCCTATCTTTAAGAAAGGGGATCACGAAAGTCCAGGGAACTATCGTCCCATTAGTCTCACTTCAGTTGTAGGTAAATTATTAGAGGGGATAATAGCGGATAGGATCGTTGACCATTTGGATTCCTACAAGCTGCTTGGGGACTCCCAACATGGGTTTAGACGGCACAGGTCGTGTCTCACCAACTTGCTCGAGTTTTTCCACGTCATGTTGGGTGAGTATGATAAAGTAGGGCGATTGATATACTTTATCTCAGCGGTGGGGAAACCCTCGCCCGCGGGAGAAATTTCGCCCACGAGCTAATTTCAATTCGCCCGCTTAGGTATTTATTATTTACTAAAAATTATTTATTTACAGCCCAGCAAATAGCTTTTTAAAATACATCTTATATACAGCGTGTCCCAAAGAAATGTATACCCACTTTGTTCGATAATACCAGCTATGAGGATAATAAATATATTACTTTTTATATGTTTTTTAATAAATAATTTTCTCCTGAATCTAAATATGTAATTATTTTTATTAAAAATTGAAAAACAAAAACGTTACAGATGTTTAAATTATAATTATTATTTTCGAGACTTCATGTGCGATATTTTCTAATATTTTTGCACGTATACGAGATAAGTTTGAAACCGACGGCACTGTGCAAAACTTACAAAAACAACGTTCTGGAAGACGTCGAACATCTTAGATAAAGTGTCATTTAACCATGGAATTTGTAAATTTTTTGAATTAACTAATAATTACAACATTTATGCTTCAATATCAACACTAAACATAAGTATCTCAAAACAGTCGGTTAAAATATTAGAAAATATCGCACATGAAGTCTCGAAAATAATAATTATAATTTAAACATCTGTAACGTTTTTGTTCTTCAATTTTTAATAAAAATAATTACATATTTAGATTCAGGAGAAAATTCTTTTTTAAAAAACATATAAAAAGTAATATATTTATTATCCTCATAGCTGGTATTATCGAACAAATTGGGTATACATTTCTTTGGGACACGCTGTATATAAGCTTAAAATTTGCCAGACGCCCGCGGTGTTTATGTTATCGATTTTCGCCCTTGGTACTGAAAAGTTGCCCCACCCCTGCTTTATCTCGACTTTCAGAAAGCCTTTGATAAGGTACCTCACCGCCGACTAATGGCGAAAGTCCGCGTGCTGGGTATCGGTGGGGAAGTAGGTAGGTGGGTTGAAAACTGGCTGAAGAATAGGCGGCAGAGTGTTGTAATTAAAGGGGTTAGTTCGGGTTGGGCCTCGGTCACAAGTGGGGTTCCTCAGGGTTCCGTTTTGGGGCCACTGTTGTTTATCACTTACATAAATGATATCGACGGTGGCATCGTCAGTCAGATCGCCAAATTCGCTGATGACACAAAGCTTGGGGCCAATGTTGGGACGCCCGAAGCGATCGAGCAACTGCGTGCGGACGTAGGTAGGATAGGAGAGTGGTCCGCAAAATGGCAAATGCCGTTTAACTTGGGTAAATACAAGGTGATGCACATTGGCTACGCCACTCCCAAGTCGGACTACTCGATGTTGGGGAGTAATATCGAGGCGACTGATTTGGAAAAGGACTTGGGTGTGCTAATTAGAAGTGACCTTAAGTTTACCAAACAGTGCGTAGAGGTGGAAAAGAAAGCCCAAAAGTTGTTGGGTTATATCAGAAGGCAATTTCAGTTTCAGAACAAGGAGATTGTGCTCTCTCTGTACAATTCCCTGGTTCGGCCGCACCTGGAGTATGCTGTGCAGTTCTGGTCGCCCACCCTCAGGAAAGGTATTAAGAGGCTGGAGCGAGCGCAGGCGAGGGCCACAAAGTTAATTCCTTCCGTTTGGCTTATGGGCTAAAATCGACGCTTACGCGCCCTGGACTTGTTTTCGCTGGAACCTCGGAGGGTGCGTGGTCAACTCATCGAGGTTTTCAAGCTCTTACGCGGGTTCAACGATGTCGATTTTAGAAGCATGTTTAGTTTAAATGATAACCCAACTCGCAACAATGGTTGAAAGTTGGATTTGAAACGGTTTAGGACTAGTGTGTGTGGGAATTACTTTACGTATAAGATCTGTGACACGCGGAACAGTTTACCTTCAGAAGTTGTGAACAGTTCCTCTGTGGATCATTTCAAGAAAATGTTAGACCAAATCCTGCACACTATTTGAGTGTGTAGAAAATTTTCCGCGGCACCCGTTGCCATTGCTACCTCCTCGGTATGGGCCGCAAGGCCTTTTGAGGTACTTCTTTTCCTTGTAACTCCTTGTAACTCTATCTCGCTCTCTCTCCCGTTCAAAGTTAGCATACAGTAAATATAAGTATATATTTAAGTGATAAAAAATATGTTGACAACAAAAGCTCAAAATAAAAATTAAAAATTCTTTATGTCCAGAGTGTCCCAGAAGTTTGGACGCATAGGAAAAATAAACATTATATGTATTTTTAAAGCGAAACAAACACATTTCTAATGTCAGTTTTGCATATTTCAGGAAAGAACATACCCTGATGGCTCAGTATACCAATCAAGAGAAGGTGGAACTGGTATTGCTACATGTTTCCGGAAAAAGCCAGAGGGAGGCATGTCAGTTATTTCACAAAGATGCCTCCCTCTGGCTCTTTCCGGAAACATGTAGCAATACCAGTTCCACCTTCTCTTGATTGATATACTGAGCCATCAGGGTATTTTCTTTCCTGAAATACAGGGTGTCCATAAATGTTTACCCTGTAAACAGTATGCTCTCATGTTTTAATGATCTTACATCCTTTTTCTTTTTACAGGTGATCTCGTACACGCATAGAGTTTCTGTGCTGGTGTGTTTCGTCTACCGCATTCGCCGCTAGGAGCGCTGTAGTAGCTGGTCAGTTAAGATGGCGTCTGTGACAGAGAAGGCACAATATGTTGTGTGGCTTGCAGAAACAAAATCTCCTGTCAGTGTTCAGCGAAGGTTCAGAACAAAGTATGGAAAGAATCCACCTGATGTGAAGTTAATTAAGTCGTGGATGAAAAAATTCTTGGAAACTGGAAACGTGGAAAAGGGAAAGAGCAGTGGTAGACCATCAGTTTCCGATAGGACGGTGGAAAACATTCAAACTGCTTTCACACGGTCACCAAGGAAATCGGTGAGACAAGCTTCATGCCAACTAAAGATATCGAAGTCTATGGTACACAAGGTGTTACACAAACGTTTGAAGTTACACGCCTACAAGGTACAAATTGTTCAAGAATTGAAGCCTGATGACCGTCCAAACCGTGAACAATTCGTTATTGACATTTTGAACAGCATTGACGAGGATAATGACTTCTTGTTACGTGTCTGCTTTTCAGACGAGGCTACGTTTCATCTTAGTGGTAGAGTCAACGGACACAATGTGCGTATTTGGGGATCGGAAAACCCACGTGCCGTAAGGGAGCATATTCGGGGCAGTCCGAAGATCAATGTCTGGTGTGGACTAATGCATAACCAGATAATTGGTCCTTTCTTCTTCGCTGAGAACACTGTTTCCGCAACTATGTACCTGGATATGCTCACCAATTACGCCATCTCCCAGCTGCAGGACAGGCAGCCAACTGTCATCTTCCAACAAGATGGGGCACCCCCTCATTGGGCGCATGTTGTTCGTGAAACTCTCGACGCAACATTTCCAAATCGATGGATTGGCAGGGACGGGCCAATCCCATGTCCCCCAAGATCACCAGACATTACCCCGCTGGATTTCTTTCTCTGGGGTCATGTTAAAGATTTGGTTTATGCAACAGTTGTTCCAGATATCAGGACATTGCGAGAACGTATTACGGATGCAATTGCAACAGTTAACCCACAAATGTTGGAAAATGTGTGGTGTGAGTGTGAATACCGTTTAGACATTTTACGTGCCACTAGGGGTGCACATTAGGGTGGATCGATTTTACATTTTTTTCGATTTCCATATTCTAATAGAGACAAAAACTTGCGCATGCATGAGAAAATAGCCTCTGCAAAATCTTAGCTTAATAGGTAATTATCTTCTGCCCCCGGCAGAGCGATGAAAATCATATTTTAGTAGTCAAAAACATATTTTTAAACCCTAGCCTAGAGTCATAAAATTTTGCGTGTGTGTTATTTCATGCCTAAGCAACGATATAAATGCTATGGGAAATATATAAATGCATTATTTAAGACAAAGAGCCGATCTGAAAATATGTATATTATACATATTTTCAGATCGGCTCTTTGTCTTAAATATAATGCATTTATATATTTCCCATAGCATTTATATCGTTGCTTAGGCATGAAATAACACACACGCAAAATTTTATGACTCTAGGCTAGGGTTTAAAAATACGTTTTTGATTACTAAAATATGATTTTCATCGCTCTGCCGGGGGCAGAAGATGATTACCTATTAAGCTAAGATTTTGCAGAGGCTATTTTCTCATGCATGCGCAAGTTTTTGTCTCTATTAGCATATGGAAATCGAAAACAATGTAGAATCGATCCACCCTAGTGCACATGTGGAAGCTTATTAAGTTCATTAACTATGTCTCAAAACTTTGTATGTTTATCTACTTATTGTATGATTAAAACTGTTTGAATACGAGTGTTTATTTAAAAGTTATAGCATGCTTTAATCAGGGTAATCATTTATGGACACCCTGTATGTAAAACTGACATTAGAAATGTGTTTGTTTCACTTTAAAAATATAATGTCTATTTTCCCCATGAGTCCAGACTTCTGGGATACCCTCTGTTAAATAAATATTACACTATTGCAATTTCTGCTATTTTACAATAATACCTACAATGGGCAATTGTCAATTGAACTATTTATTTTATTTCATTTGGCCCTTATAAGCTTTAGGTTTCACTGAGCTCTCAGATTAATTAAAGATAAACCATATCACTTCATTGGTGATAAATTCATGATAAATTCATGGCTGATATACTCATCGCGTGCAAATTCACTCATGAAGATTCATCGCGACGAAGATACGTCACCGTGAAATTCGTCATACAAAACGTCATCGCAGTCATTAAAAATTTTTTAAAAATTTAAAAATAACATCCTGACCTAACCTTACTTAACCTAACCTAACGTAGTAACCTAAAACTACAAATTATTTTACCTATAAACAATATGATGATGTTGCACTGGTCAAAATGACAATTTTTGGAAATCTGGTGATAAAACTAGGGCTCCACCTACAGTAATTTTAATACTCGCGTATTCACAAATTTTTGACGAGTACTCTCGGGAATATCCGTGTTTTTTTAACATACTGACGGCGATGAATTTTCGTGCTACGAATTTAAAGCCGGTGACGTTTCTTCATAATGCTGAACAATCTTGTAATATGTATTCGTCGCGATGAATCTTCAGGAATGAATTTGCGCGCGATTAATATATCCACCATGAATTTTCCTTCCATGAATTCTATATAATACATTTAATTAACAAAAAAAAAATATATATATATATATATATATATATATATATATATATATATATATATATATGTGTGTATCTAATTATCATGACCTTTTTTCCCAATAGTTAAATGCATTAATTTAAACAAGTGAGATAAAGATCTGACTCTATACGGAGTGTATATACAGTATATGTGACTAAGCATCAGTATAAAATAAAGGTATTGATGCAACTCGGGATTATACAACCTTAAAAGAATGTAAAACCTCACAGAATTCGGGAAACTGTATAAAAAGTCCTTTATACGATTGAAATCTAAGAAAAAATAGACATAAAATCAAAGCAAATTAACATTATAGTAAACGTTATAGGCGAAAGATAGTAATGAATTTAGTTAAAATAATTAAACCGAAACTTAAATTTAACAATAAGAAGGGCGCTTGATTGTTTTACTTCTTAAAAATTAACATCTATAAACAGTTGAGGTTTTATCCTTGATAATAAAGTAGAATAATTTCAGCCCCCATGTGTATATATATATATATATTTCACTATAAAGGCAGAGTTCACGAGAGATGGTGCAGTTGTTAAGGGTTGTAAACGAATTCAGAAAAGGTGAATTTTGTTCGTTGTCGTATAACGTTTGTAATAAAGAAAGATAGATGGGCGTGCGTATGACAGTGGTCAAGATTAGAGATTTACTTGTTGCTCCGAGGTAAGTGTGTTCTCGCGAAACACATTTACTGTTTTTTTAATAATGGACTGCATGCACTTTATCTAAAATACGCTTCAAGACCGTATACTGTTGAAGACTAAATTGTTTAGTATAGCTTCGTATAGCTTCGTTTCTTATAGTTATCATAGACTCGATATATATATATATGGGATGAATTTCACAATTAAACACGTGAAATGAATGAGTGATGCAAACTCACAAGGAAAAAGAAAAATGATTCCAAGACCTTTTGTGTATTCAGAAGTACATCTCGTCAGGGAATGACGTTTCGCTGAGAGGTGTACTTCTGAATACACGAAAAACCTTGGAACCATTTTTATTTTTCTTTGTGGTTTGCATCATATATATATATATATATATATATATATATATATATATATGAACTCCCGGTAACTCAGTGGTTACGGTGTCGGACTCTGGGCGATAAGGCTTTGAGTTCGCTCCCAGCTGCTAGCACTTGCTTGCGTTGAGCCGATCTCTTACTTTGCCTATGTTTGAACTCAGGTGACCCTGGGGACCCTACACTTATCCCAACAAGGTAAGGAAATGAGTGCCAGATATATATATATGTATGGGTTGGACAGAATAATGGAAACAATATCGTATATTCTGATATCACTAATGGCGTTATATATTTTACTAATTTGATATTTGAATGCATATACATTGATAATCTTTTGTTTTAATACGCTGATATTGGTATTTCCTGTTCTTGCAGATAAATAAAAAATGGCGGTGGTTAAAAAAGATGTCTCTGATTGTGAAGGGGACATGATAGTGGGAACCCGTTTGGTTGGTGTCTCAGTATTAAAAGTCGTTTGATTGTCCCTGTATTTTGAGGAACAGTCGCGAAGGTTATGAATACATGGAGAGAAATGTAAAACACGACGTTGCATGAGGACAATAGTGTTCTCATTATTCTCTTCAACTCCAACTTCATTCGAGCTTTTATAGTGGTTGGTGTTATGAGGGGCTTTACTAGTTCCCATAACATTGTTTTCATTGGTTTTTACGGACTACTGCTAAGTTCTGAACAAAGTTTTGATGCAGAAGTCTTTGGTTCATGTTTCACAGCTCATAATAAAGTTCTTCTGTCACATTCTGTCAATGTTGCTTCGTAATAAGGTTCTTCTGTCACATTCTGTCAGTGTTGCTTTACCCCCACTGTATTACTCGTTTGACGTAGTTTCCGTTTCATTTCCTTCCATGTATTCATAACCTCGAGGATTGTTCTCCTCGAGATACGGAGGCAATTACGCGACTTTTAATACTGAGACCAACGAAACGGGGTCCTACTATCATGTCCCTTTCACAGTCAGTAACATCTTTTCTAAGCTCCATGAAAAAACTAGTATCAGCATATTAAAATAGATGTTATCACTGCTATATGCATTCACATATGAACTTAGTAAAATATATAACGACATTAATGATATCAGAAAATACAACACCGAAAATGCGAGTGTTTCTATTATAATATATACAGAGAGAGAGGAGAGAGAGAAGAGAGAGAGAGAGAGGAGAGAGAGAGAGATCTGTTCATATATAAATTCAATTTTCGTGCTATTATTTTACAGCTTCTCAGTTATTAAAATTAAATATTCGTATGTGAATCCATTCCGAAATTGTTAAAATGTCAATCCATAATATATATATATATATATATATCTGTTATTACTCCTTTACTTCTTTGTCTTTCACTTCTCATTTCGTTCTGAACATACATTAATGTTCTCGAAGGAAAAAGTTTGGTCCAACTTTTATAGCAATATATTTCGTAACTTTTATTTTCCATTTTTTATAAGAATTTTATGTGCGTGATTGGACGCTCTTATGAAATACCGAACCCAAATACTCGGCCGAACAAATATTTATCTTATAACTTAATATACCCGTGTGTGTGTATATATATATATATATATATATATAACCTTACAAAGGCTTTGAGCGAAGGTCCATCTTCAAGTGGAAATAAAGCTCGTGGCCTTTTCTGGAATTATATGCTTGGTAGAGGAGGGAGTTGCTGTTCTCGGATTTCCAGCTCGCATATAGCGAAACACAACCCAGACTCATTTGGATTTGTTTATATTCTTGTAGGTGTCCACATTGCCATTAGCAATATTTCTTATATATTTTGCCTGCGCGCATGGATGGTTACAGACCTATTACGTTTGTCGTGAGATTATATGTTTAGGCGCCATTACTACTTCTATTATATTCCACGTTCATAGATGATAATGATAATAATGTAATTCTCTCTTTTCTTTCTCGGGAAGGAAGGAACGAGAAGTATGCCAAACTTTTTCTGAGAAAGTTATCCATCCGTTTTCCCATATACTCGCATGCGTGTCATCCATTCATATCTCTCGCAGTTTGCGTTATTATTCCATGATTGCGCTTGTTCAGTGCCATGGAAAAGTCTGTATTATATATTACATCAAAAGTGACATTATTTTGTAGTGCATCAATGATATTATTATACATTTCTATTAGATGTAAATAGGAACGATGTTACTGATCGGAATTAATGTATAATTTGCATTACCGATTCTTTTTTGTGCCTCCAAAATTGTATACATATTTTCTCCCTAACTATTCTTTCGAATATTTTAATGAGATGCGATGTCCGTGACAAATACATATACAGGGTGTCCCCAAAAAAAACTATATACTCTTTATAGCTATAGTTTTTTTTCGGGGGGGGGGGACACCCTGTATGTACTTTCACGCTCGTGATCTGTTTCTTCTTTTATGGGATCAATGTTTGCCCTTCTGCGGATTACACCAGTTATATAAATCTTCTGTATCGACATATTTCTTCTTTTCACAATCGAGTCGATGTTATTTCATTCGTAAATGTTTTAATTTGGATAGCATTACACTGGCTCGGATCTACGTTGAATGTGCTTTGAAAATCGACTCATTTGTCCGAAAGCGAGTCCACTTTCACTGCAGTCTACTTACTGTCCACTGCAGTGATAAAAAATTTTCTCTCACTGAAAAACTCTCATTAACGTATAAATAAAGGTCATATTTTAAGATCGTGACGAAATTTCTTTTAACCTAAAAAATATTTGCTTATTTTTACAGTAAGTCTTTTGTGACGGTCACCAACGCAGCTACATTTGAAAACTTTATGTAATGCTTGTTCAGAGATCAACTTTTTTTTAATTTGTGCTCGTAAAAAAATGTGCCCTCATTTATTCAACCAATACAAAAGTATTTCCTCGGTATGTGGAGACCGTGGTACATTACCAAAACTTTAGCCGATAATAAGCTCGTATCGCAATTAGGTGTTCACGCGTGACATTAATTGTATTAGGACGTGTATATCACTGAAACAATTATGAAGTTTTTACCTTTGCAAGAATAGAATTAATTCACGTTCTTCCACGTTCTCAACATTAATACGCAACCTCATTTCCATTACGTTCGTTAGCCAGTACGTTAATATAACGGAGTGCTGTTATATTATTATCAACATTACCATCATCATGAACTCTAATTTTAATATTTTATTTAATAAAATAATAATAATAATTTTTGCATTAGTAATACCAACATCATCGGGAGTTCGAACCTCCAACATCAATATCTTCACTTCGATTATAGGAAATGGTGTTACCCACTGAGCGACGGATGCATGGCTTTTAATTATATAGCAAGGAAACCTTATTTCAGATTCACACTTAAGCTGTTAACAATTTAACACGTGTATCTCGAGCATACATACATATATCTATCTATACTGTATATGGGATGGTGATGATGATAATGTCTGTCTGTCTGTTCTATGTTCGCTTATACATGCCTAAACGGCTAAGGTAATTTGCATAAAATTTAATATACACATTATGAAAGAACCAGGGAAGGTTTTAGTAACACACTCACCTCTCCCAGTTCCCCCGCAGGTTGCGTTTCGGGGGGTTTTGCTGCGCAAAGCGCAGCGGGCATTCTAGACTCTCTCTCTCTCTATATATATATATATATATATATATATATATATATATATATCCTTCCTCTTTCGCTCCCGACTTCTTTACCAGCTGTGACTCCGCTATGATTTTTCTGGTTTTTTTTTCTCCTCCTCCTCCCCGTCTATTGTTCATTTCTGTTAACTGTTCCATAGTCTTCGTCCTGTGTTCGCTCTGCTATCCACCTTTCTTTTGGTGGCCATGAGCGGTCATGCTTTGAAACAAAAAAAAACAAAAAAAATATATATATATATGCTGTTTTTAGAAACTGTTCAACCCCCCTGCAGCATCCAACCTCATTTGGGGGATTTGTTAAAAGAGAAGTAGGTTGTATTTTACTTTTATCCTGCCGCAGAGATTTAACTTTATTTACTAATACTCTTTGTATTCTTCGGGTCAGGACATTAAATATCCATTTATGGCCTGCAAGTTACCAGTTTGTTTGTTTTTTAAGCATGATCACATTTATCGAAGGCTTTAGCAAAATTTACCAGTGTTTCACAATACTCCGGCGTAATTTCCTGCGCCCACACCTTCTTTATGGCTTCAAGCAAATCATTCAATGTAGGATTGTGACAGGTAACTTTTTCTTTGACGGTTCGCCAGCAGTTCTTCATCGGGATTAAATCGGGCGAGATTCCCGGCCAAGGCCCGATCAGCTGAAAACCCGAATTTCGGAGCCAATCAGACACGGCTTTGGTGCGGTGACATGGCACTCTGTCTTGTTAGAAAAACTTTGTGTGGTGCATCTCCATAAACAGCGGCAACTTCTCCCGCAGGATATTTAGGTTTTTCCAACAAGAGGGAAATTACGCCAGAGTATCGCGAAATACTGGTAAATTCGATGCCATGACGTATCGCCGAAGTGATGAAAAAAAAAAGGGTAAAATGCACGAAATACTGACCGCAATTCATAGTGTTTTGTATGCTTGAGTAGTTTTTAAATACATCTTTTCTACCATTTACAGTAATTTTCGTATTTTACTTTTAGTAAAAGCAATTTTTTTTAAATTGATGGGATGATGCGTGACTTATGGCCACCACTGTATATATATATATATATATTACTCACGCAGTGCGCGATTCATTTACAGAGTCGCTCATAAGTATTCGTACAGAGAAATATTTCAGTTATATTCGTCTTTATTTTTTGTACCATACAAAGGATAGTTACGATAAGGTTTATCGTTCGTCTTGAAAAATTTAATAAAGAAAATTAGTTTTAATTCCAGCATATAATGTTAAACATCAAAGAATTTGAGGGAAATAAAAATAAAAAAAGTTAAAATGCAAAGAATTGTATAATGTTTATTAATCAGTAGTCGTTAAAAAATTGTAAACATCGTTTAATATAATTAAAGTTAATTAATAATAAAATGAAATGAAATGTTAATGATTCGGTTAAATACCCGCGGGTATTCGTGTAATTGTGAACAGTTGAGGTCAAATGAAATCAAAAGAAAGTCGTGCAGATTTTATGCCAGACCAGTGACAGTATCATAGTATGTTGTGGAAATCCACGTAACAATTTTTATAAAATAAGGGTTTAATGTTCTCCCAATTTGTGGCTTTTGATTCCAAGTTAAAGCGGTCAACTCTCTCTCTCTCTATTATGTTTCCTTTCAACATATTATTGTTGATAATATCTTTGTATTGTCGATTACTGAATGCCAATTTTTATGAAGAGTTTTTCTTCTTTTACTTTCCTTCTTCGCTTCTTGCTTTAACTCTCTACGAACGATTACTACGTAAATGTTAAAGATTCAAACAACTGCATTCATTACGTCACCATAAAAAAAAATCCCATCTATACTCTTAACACGAACATAATTATAATAATAGTAATGATAATAATAATAAAAATTATAATTATAAACTACTCTCTCTCTCTCTCTATATATATATATATATATATATATATATATATAAATTATATATATATATATATATATATATATATATATATATATATATATATATATATATATAATATCCTTATAGTATATGTGTATGCATACATAATTTTTTAATTATAATGTAATTATATTATATTCTGAAATAGAGTTTGGGAATAACAACAATTAAACAATTATAATAAAATAAATTTTAAATAAGGTTAACCGAGTTGCTACGTTTTGAATTTCTTGTTTTGAATTTCTTGTTTTGAATTTCTTGTTTTGAATTTTCGTCGTCACAAATTGAAATTTTTGCTTTTTTTTTTTTTTTTTTTAATAAAAACTTTCAACTTCTGAAAATGTTGCTCTGGTTGATCTAGAAATTAATACATTCTTAAGAAAAGTCCCCCCGCCCCCCAAGTATATACGCGTAAACTTGCCAACTTAGAACTTGCCAACTCGTTGAAACCCTGTAGCTACGATAAGGTAATTTTTTAATTAGTCCTCTCGAGTTTTATCTCAAAGAGAAAAGTTTCTGTTGGCATTTGGGTTGGATTTCCGTATCCCTGTTTTCAAACTTACGTTTTACGCAAGTTTACGTTCTTACGTTTTGAAAAGTTGGTTAGATCCTTACAGTCATACTCTCTTCTTCCGGGCCGTTGCTTCCCCGATTTTAAGAAGTGTATTCAATCGATTTTTAAAAATATTTTTCTAATTTCAAGCCTCTTAAAGTATTCTCCCTTGGTTTTTCGAAGTATGATTTGCGCACTCTTAGGAATTTAGCTTCGAATACATCGTTAGTTGTTTGTCGACCTGATATAAGGGTATTGGATAAGACGTCGTATATGGAAAAGTAAAGATTTCTACTTCAGTTTATTCTTTCACTTTTAAAATAGACGATAAACTTAATAGAATGCTTAAAAAGCTTAAAGTCCGTGACATTACTGATAATGATCTCTTTAATTAGCTTTATACCTCTGGTTCTTCCCATGGCATACTGTACGCGCTATCCAAAACCCACAAAAACCAATATTCTCCGAGGGTCAATTTTTGCTGCCGATATAAAGATATCGTCCTTTTCCCTCGGGAAATTTTTGGTTCCCATTTTGTCACCGTTAACGTTACTCCAATGCGTTCACGACTAAGAACTTATATACTTTCGTCGAAGAAATCACCCAAATACCTACTGCTGATAAGTATTTAATGTCTAGCTCCGATGTAGAAAGTTTATTTACTAATATAGCTTCAGAAACACGTGGATTCTGCTTGAATTTGCTCTTTGATAACCTATCTCGCGTTAATGGTCTCTCGAGAGACCTCTTTAAGACCTTATTGGAATTGTCGGTCTGTAGCTCTTTCTTCGTTTTTAACGACGTTTTGTATGAACAGTGTGATAGTGTTGGGATGGGCCTTCCTTTGGGCCCTACCTTTAATTTATTTATGCGCTACTCTGAAAAAATATGGCTTGATAACTGTCTCTTACAATTTCGACCCCTGTATTGTAGATGTTATGTGGATGATATGTTTCTGTTATTCCGTCAACGTTCTCAGGCTAAATTGGTTTTAGAATATCTGAATAATCAACATAGAAATATTAAATTTACGATGGAACTAGAGGACAACCAAGCACTGTCCTTTTGGATGTTAAGATAGAAAGGAGGATTCTCACTTTTCTGCTTTGGTTTACCGCAAACCAATCCTTTCGGGTTTAGGTACAAGCTATTTTAGTGTTTGTGATTTTAAGTTTAAAATTAATGCTATTCAGATTCTTTTATCTTCAAGGAAGGACATATAGATTATGTTCTTCTTTTGACTCCTTTCATCGGGAATTTGAACTTTTATGGAATTTTTTATTAATCATGGTTTCCCAAAGTCGTGTATTGAGAACCACATTAATAAGTTCCTTTCCAAGAAATATAGTCCACTGTTATACAGTGCTTTAGGAAAATTTCTATTTTACTCTCCCTTACTTCGGTCCTCAGTCTGAAAAACTTAAAAACAGAGAAAAATACTAACGGCGTTTTACCATCAGATTTCTTTCTAGGTATTCCTAAATAATCCAGCCACGTTTCGGTCATTGTTCTAATTTAAAAACCAACTAACTAATGGTATGTGATCCTTCATTGTTTATTTGTTTTGCGCGTAAACAACGTTGATCCTGAAACGTTTGTAAATCTAACAAAGTAAATTAATCTTTTCACTTAGGTCTTGGTCTTATATACAGGGCGTCCCAAAAAAATGTATACACACTTTAAATACTTATAAAGGCAGTGTTTATTAAAATACATTTCATTTTCAAAATGTAATAGAATCTACAGACATTATTTAATTGTTTTGTCAACGCCTGTTTTCAAACTGACGTCCGTTCTGGTCCAGGCACTGCTGATAACGCGAAGCAATGGAATCGCAAACATCACGAAACATTTCGTTTGGTATTTGTGTGCATTCTCGTTCAATGGCTGCTCTCAATTCAGCGACTGTTGCAGGTTTTATAGCGTAGACTTTGTCTTTTAAGTATCCCCATAAAAAAAAGTCTAGTGGTGTGAGGTCTGGTGAACGCGGAGGGTATTCTACGAAACCCCTTCGTCCAATCCACGTCCACATCGTGCCAAGTACCACTCGCAATACTCCACTCTTCGGTCCGGATCATCTTCATTAATAGCATGGACTAATCTTGGAATGTAACTTTTCCATTGACAGCGCTTCAAAATGCGTTGGACAGACGATTCTGAAATTCCTACCTCACGACTCGCTTGCCGCACAGATTTTCTTGGACTTTGGTGATACGTTTCCAGTACTCTTTCTTGCTTTGTGGGGCTTGTCGATGTCCGTGGTCTTCCGGAAACGCTTCTTGTGGACATTCTGAACAGTTCCATCGGCTTCAAACTTATCTCTAATTCGAGTGATGGTAAGTCGCGTTGGTGGATCTGGTTGAAACCCTCCTAAACTGTCTTTGCACTTCAACTGCGTTTTCACACTTCCAGTAGCATTTTAGAATGAATTTCCTTTGTTCAAAGCTTAGTCTGACTGCCATTATTAATTCTAATGGGTTTAACTTGGAAAGAAAGAAACATCAATTGAGCTATCAGCTGTTAAAGTGTGTATACATTTTTTTGGGACTCCATATATATATATATATATATATATAATACTTTATGAGGGTTTGAACGACGGTTCAGGATCGACCTGCGGTTGACCCCTCTACAGCATCACGCCTTATTTGCGGGATTTGGTGGAGGAGAAAACTGCTTTCCGATCTCCTCCTGCCCTCGTAGCCAGCCACGCATGGATGGTTAGGGGACTTTGCACGGAAACCTGTCCAGCTGGTTCTTGAATTTATTCACGTTGGTGTGCTGGAGGTTCCTCAGTTCTTTGGGCAATACATTAAAAAGTTCTGGCCTCGTATTCCGAGGGTATTTTCCATCCTCGTTTTCATGGTCCCTCGTCCCACCGCAGCTGGGACAGTACAAAATCTGCCTCTTCTCTCATTCTAGTGTGTTTCTATTTTGTTTGTAAGGTTAGGGAGAAAATCCTCGAGTATATTTACTGTATACCACTCGCGTCTTCTTTACAGAGTAGAGTAGAGTTTCAGGGATTGTAATGAAGACCAGTTGGAAAGATTACTCTGTGTAATCTATTGCATTTGTAATGATTCCAGTAATCGTAAATGTCATCGTGCTTTTCAGCGAAGCATGTAATCGTAATCGTGGCTGTCAACCAGAGAAAAAATCGATTACATCGATATTTTTATATTTTTTTCGTGCCAAAGACGACCCAGCAAAATGCGCTTGAAGATGACGTTGACAGTTATGTAAGGGAGGAACTACTGCCGCATTCTTCCAGCCCTCTGGAATACTGGCGTTGTTACAAGAACTGTCCCCTGAAAAACTTAGAGAGAGAGAGAGAGAGAGAGAGAGAGAGAGAGAGAGAGAGAGAGAGAGAGAGAGAGAGAGAATTTAGGCAACTTATTTCAAATACAAAAATTATTTATCAGGGGATGAATCAGTTTTGAAGTGTTTTAAATTAAAATCAGTTTTATCGGCAGCTTTTCAATTTTAATTAAAAATAAAAAATTTGCATAAGTTTTCTTTTTAATTCGCGAGAACGGTTTTTTTTTTCAACCGAAGCAAAAATATACTGGCTTTTATATATATTCAATTAATAATAATATACTAAGATGACCTTGATATCGCAAATATAAAATATTTGATTTATATATACCAACACACACACACATATATATATATATATATATAATCTTACTTGGTGTCTTTAAACAACGGTTTAGGATCGACCTGCGGTCTACCCCTCTGCAACATCCCGCCTCATTTATATACAGCACCTGGTAACCCGGTAGAAATTCTGTGCGTCGGTCTCTCTTCACACGATGGCCAAGCTGGTGGCCCCACTTCTAGGCCTAGCCTGATGGAGGAGCGAGTTGCTCTTGCGATTTTTATCGCACATTGTCAGGCACATCTGTTTCATCCAGTATTGTCCTAAGCCAGGCATCTAGTCTTTTTTTGATGATTTCAACTTTGACACCCAAGATGTTCCTGTCTTTCGAAAGCTCGTTAAAAATCTCGGTCCCCTGACAACCAAACTATTTTCCTCCAGTGCTGAGGGTGTGTCTCCTCTGGCCTTTACTTTAGTTTGGGAACACTATATATTGTACCTTTCCTATTTTCCAGTGCTGTTTGTGTAGTCACTTTGTTCAGTTTGAAGTTAGGTAACAGTTTTTCGATCATTTTTACCCATGTGTAAATCATGGTGTATTTCTCTTTTCATTTTTCCAGCAAATACAGATTTAATTTACGTAGTCTCCCCAATATATATATATATATATATATATATATATATATATATATATATATATATATATATATATATATATATATATACAACAGATTAATTCGGGCCTAGGATATTCCGTCATCTAGAATTTTCTGCTAAACCGTGAATAGGTTTGGTAGTTTTGTAAACATTAAAAATCTTGTGAAATTAAAACTACGTTATTTAGTACTGGAGAGTATTAAATTAAAGAGTGTATTCACCAATTTAGAAATTACTGTAAGCTGACTGCAGAAAATTGGGCACCGATAGACAGCAAAACAGGGACAGACATGGCTGAACTTTATGGTATTTTGGGGTGTCCATTAAATATGGGACCCGAAAGAAAATTCAATAATTTGTAAAGTTTTAATCCTACAGAAAAAATACATATATCATTAGAAAGAGGAAAAATTTAGATTTAATATAATTCATGTTCATTCATGAATATGCAGAACTTAACCGAGATGACATGTTACCTCCCATTCAAGATGGAGCACTGGACAAACGAGCATCTCGTGTACATTACTAAGCAGTACTTTAAGTGCAACAAAAGTGTGATTACAGCTCAGAGAAATTTCAAATTGCATTTCAATGTGCCTAGTTCTCCATCGAAAAAGGTATTTTACAGATGTTATCGGAATTTAAATGAAAACGGCAGTATTGTAAAGAAGAGACAAACGGGGAGACCCCGATCGCAACGAACACGGGAACATTGAAACACTGCAACATTTATTGCGTGAAAATCCTAATAAATCCGTCAGAAAACTGTCGCAACAACTTGAAATAGGAAAATCGACTGTACAAAAAATGGTAAGAGTTGATTTACAAGTTTATCCATATAAATGTCAGGTAGTCCAGCAACTTCGAGAGGGAGATCATGAAAGAAGAATGCGTTTTTCACATTGGTTTGAACAAAAGATTTCAGGTGCACCAGATTTCATTGCTAACTTGATAACGTCAGACGAGGCACATTTTCATTTAAACTGCCCAGTAAATAAACAAAATTTTAGAACTTGGTCCATTGATAATCCACAAGTAATTACTCAAGTCCCTCTTCATTCTGAACGTGTAACTGTTTGGTGTGGAATGACTGCTTCAACAGTCATAGGACCATATTTTTTTGAAGATGAAAATGGCAATGCTGTAACTGTTAATTCCCAACGTTATGAGAATTTGTTACGTGATTTTCTCGTTCCAAAGATCTCTGAGCTATAACCGGATAATTGTTGGCTTCAACAAGATGGCGTTACGTGCCATACATCAAGGACTTGCATGGATATTTTAAGGAATCACTTTCCAGGAGAGTAATTTCAAGATTTGGAGATATTGAGTGGCCGGCCCGATCACCTGATCTTTCCCCCTTGACTATTTTTTGTGGGGATATTTGAAAAATAAAGTGTATAGAAATGATCCAAGAACACTCCAAGACCTAAAACGCAATATCTCTGAAGAAATCGAATCGATCGGATCTGACGTCCTTTCTGATGTCATGCGAAGCATGCTCACGAGAGTTCATGAATGTTCTAGGCGTAATGGAGGTCATTTAAAAGATATTATTTTTAAAAAAATAAGGAATCATTAAATCTAAATTTTCCCTCTTTCTAATGATATATGTATTTTTTCTGTAGGATTAAAACTTTACAAATTATTGAATTTTCTTTCGGGTCCCATATTTAATGGACACCCTATTATTTGTATATACATCTATTTTAAGGAATTTTTCACAGGTGGTTTTCCACTCAACGAAATATCGCGTGGAAAAACTGAAAAGCGTTCGTTATATAGAAATTTTGTTATCGTGGAGGCCATCAAGCAAATGTTTCGCTATATATATATATATATATATGTATATATATATATATATATATATACACATTAAAGTTTGCCCCCCACAGACTTTTGAGGAATTCCTCATTAAAAATTTCGTAACTCTCTCATTAATAAACTAAGGAAGTGACGTAACTTGATAAAACACAGTTTTTGTCACTATCAGAGCTATTTGATGGTTTTAATTTATAACTTGTTGCCAGGATAATATATATAATAGTTTGGATTTTCTGAGTGATATTTTTGTATCTTGCGAGTGCTTGATGTGAATTTCGATTGAGTCGCCGACAAAGTTGAGTGCGCAACAGTTACCGGCTTTCATTTCCAAGAGGAATGAATCGAAAGAGCGCAGAATTCTCCTATTACCAAAGCTTTGATGGCTGCAAATTGTCAAAGTGATAACTAGTAAACTGTACTGTATAGTTCACTAGTAAAACTTTGTTTACTTGAGCTACTTCATTTACTCTTCTTCATTTACTCTACTTCATTTATTCTAACTGCATGCCTCTACACTTTCTCATTCCTTTTCCGTCCAACTACCTAATGCGAGAGTTAATCGGTATTTTCAGTCTTTCATCTACGCAACCGGTCAACTCTGGAACAATCTTCCTCAATCCACCTTTCCTCCTGTCTATGACTTTCCATCTTTCAAACGCTGGACCTTGATTTTGGATCTCTTCTTCTTCTTGCGGACATTTGCCCTTGGTCTCTCCTTCCTGCATAAAATATATATATATATATATACGTGCCCGCATTTACTTTTAAACCTTGTGGGTTCATAACAAATAATCTGGTTTACCTTCCCAACAAACACAACATGAAACTATTTAAGGGAAATCGCTTTCTCTCACGCTAAAGGTGTTGTGGATTAAGCTAAAGGTGTTGTGGATTAAGCTAAAGGTGTTGTGGATTAAGCTAAAGGTGTTGTGGATTAATTATTTTTTGGATATGTAGGATAAATTCGGTTGATTTGGCGACTGTTTTGTTACAAAATGTTAAGTAATATTTTATCGTCTTGGAAGCACACATTTTAACTTCATCGTAAGAAAACCTCTGATACAGTGCGTCGTATTTGATCAAACGTTTTAGTTTCGCTGCTGTGGAAATGCTTGGTGGTTGTAGACAACAACAGTTTTTCAATCCAGCTGTCCTTATATATCATTCTCTGAACAGAACGACTGGAAACTTTCTACATTTCGCGCTATGATTCTCTGGGACTAATGAATGCTAAGTTCTTGTAACAACACCATTTTCTACAACTTGTTTTTTTTTATTTTACTCTGTTCGGGCTATCGGTGGTCAACCACTACGTATTCGTTTTATTTGTCGTAGTAGAACCTGAAGTTGTTTGCAGACACTGAATCGCACCATTAACATACCTTATATCCCAATGTTTACCTGGAAACTCGGAAACTCTTCTTTTTAACGCGCCATTTCTCTCTTTTTTTTTCAAAACAGTCTTGATAACAATGAGATCACTTTTGAAAGAGCTTTAAAACTTTTCTTTTAACACAAAACCCTGATCAGATAAACCGAAGTAACAAACAATTGACACTGATTTAATTCACGGCCTCACGCTACGCCTAAACTCGATCCAGACGCGCGTCGTATTTCCAAATTTCTCTATCCGAGGGCAGACAGCATCACCCGCTCACATCTTACTTTTCATTCTTAAAAAAATTAATTTTTTATAACGCTAATTTGAATTTTTATAACTTGATTTCCACTTGTGATAGCTTAATAAAATGTTTATGGAACAAATTTAGATGTTTATTAATATTAGTAGAAATTTCTGCGCCCTGAATAATTACAAGCGGAATGACTGTTTTAAGTAGAGAACGTTTCCATTGCACCACTAGGTATATAACCTTGGTTAGCTTCCGCCCGAATTATTCATTCTGACGAAGGTCAAGCTTTTCACTCCACCTTAGATACAGTTTAACGTGGAATCCGAACCACGCCCCATTAGCAGCCCAGCGTCGTAACCACTAGGCCACCCAGGGTACCCATTTATCTACCAACCACTTCTTTTATTGTGTGGAAGGATGAACAGCTGGGTTTTGCTGCACGCCTGCTGCCGTCGGGTCTCGAACCCGGGGCCGATGGATTCGTAGTCAGCGACGCTTACCACTACACCACCGAGACGCATATATATATATACATATATATATTGCCACACTTCAGGTTACTTCCTTATGTGGGTATACAGTTCTCAAGTGCTTGTCAGATGGCATTTGCGAGTACCGCAGATGGAGGATATGCCTCACCACCTTGAAAATTACTTCAGTTAGTCCAATCTTCAGTCGCGAGCGAACCACTACCACGTGAAGATCACTTTTAACGCTGTTCGTAGGGTATATTTTACATTCCTATTTTAACTGTAAACGATGCACTTAATTTACCATTGTGCATTTTTGTTATCAGCATTAATCAATAATTGTATTTTTCTCATTGCGCAATCAATTAAACTAAGCAGTCAAGCAAACTTGACTGTTTAGTCAAACCATAATAATTGTAATGCTAACGAATGTAATAATATCTTTTACTTGTTTGCTTATTAAAGGAAGAAAATTCACTCTATTAAGCTTCTTATTTTAATGACAATTAACTTAATTTCATCGTAAAGATGTAGTAGTGACCTCGAGCCTCAATCAAGCAATCATTTATTTAATCAGTCTAATTAACATTTATTATATTGTCAATTGGGCAGTGTGGGTGTGTGTATATATATATATATATATATATATATATTATATATATATATATATATATATATATATATATATATAGGGTAAAGGGGGGTAATATGGACCCCTTAAGGAAAAGCAGAATTTTTTTCGTACACCAGCACACCCAATTAAACTACCATTGGGTGTCCTTATGCTTTAATAGGTTGGTAATAATATATACATGTCCTTCTGTCTCTCAAATAACTTCAGTTATTAACATTTATTATTTTTGTCCAAGGGGATCATGTTCTTCATATGTGTGGGTTATATGGACACGGGTGTCCATATTACTCCACCTTCGTCAACATTATCTCTAAAGGTCAAAAATGAAAAGAGAATGAACATTGAAATATTTATTTTGTGTTTAACGTGAAATATAAAATATAATAAGGCAATACTTTTAGTAAACAAACATACCGATAGAGAATTTTAATGAACGTCTCAACTACTGTACTTGTATTGAATGATGTTCAAATGAATGTCATAGTCAACAGCATTGAAGGCACTTTTGCGAGGAACATCGGACACCAATCATGGTTTGAATAACCATTAAAGAAACGCAACGCCATAACATCGCTTTGTATCGTGTTGTCTATTTTTACTTATCACTAGGGTTACTCATCGCAATAGTCACGAATGAAGCAATCATCTGGTCCTTCATGACTGGTATAAAGTTCATGCGGTCAGTCGGAACAAATTTGGCGTGCAATCCATTGCTCTCCTAGGCGACTCTCACTCCACGATTCTTCACAAACAAGGCAAAACCATTCCTTGCCATTTGGTGGACGATTTATCTTTCCACAGAACGTTTGCACATCGGAGCCTTTTCTGTCTTTCTTCCTTCTTCCATTGCACGCGGCCATTGAGCCACTCGTTTCAATACCACTGCCCCTTTTTAATTTATTCTTAGAATCACGGAGTTCCCTTTTGTAAGGCGAACTTGTCCGCATTGCCCCTGTGTCCATATTCCCACATTATTTTTTGGAAGCAAAGCCGCCATATTGAATTCACTGTCTAACGCAATGCATCAAACACCGTGCTGTAGAAAGCTGATTCTCTGTACTATAAACTGACAAACTATTTTTTTCAGTCTGGGAAGGTTCTGGAAAATTACTAACATAACAAGAAATCACGAGACTTTCTTTAAATTGCTTTCTTATCTTTACATTCCTGGACGAACAGTTGTGCCTCATTCTCAAGATATGTGACTGGTAGTTCCATAACCTGAGCATAGATGGCAGCCGGCGCGCAGCAAAACCCAGCTGTTCATCCTTCCACACAATAAAAGAAAGTGGTTGGTAGATAAATGGGTACCTGGGTGGCCTGGTGGTTAAGACTCTAGGCTGCTGGTGGGGCGTGGTTCGGATTCCACGTTAAACTGTAGGTCTAAGCCTCTAAGGTGTAGTGAAAAGTTTGACCTTCGTCAGAATGAACAATTCTGGCGGAAGCTAACCAAAGGTGTATAATATACTAGAATGCGCCTTACGCAGTAAATGCCTCCCCGAAACAACCTGGGGCGGGTGTGGTACTAAAACCTTCCCTGATTTTCCCTTAATGTGTATACTACATTTAGTGCAGATTACCCTGCCCGTACACCCATGTACACGCCATGTATATAGGGGCTCAACATACTAACGAAGCTTACGTACGTGGCTCATCACTGTTAAAAGCAACAATGTTCTGTGTTTTCGTAACACAGTGAACAGTTTGATTCATATCCATTTTTGTACCCATGTCGTTGGTTTACAGGGTTACAGGTTTATAGGGTTTACAGGGTGTTTCAGAAGTCGTGCACCATAGGCTTTATTCAGATTTACGAGTTTTACGAGTCGAAATGGTTTATAAGTGATGTTTAATTACAATATATGTTCGAATAATAAAATTAATAGTATGTACAATTAATCAAAAGCTATCTTAAAATAATTAAATTGAATGAAGCTACACTAGCCAATGGTGGGCGACTTCTCAGACACCACTGGTTAATGTAACTTCATTCAATTTAATTATTTTAAGATAGCTTTTTGATTAATTGTACATACTATTAATTTTATTATTCGAACATTACCGAACATATATTGTAATTAAACATCACTTATAAACCATTTCGACTCGTAAAACTCGTAAATCCGAATAAAGCCTATGTGGTGCGCGACTTCTGAGACACCTGTATATTATACTGTCGTATCATATTTTCTGAAACAGGTCACGAAGTCATTATGTAGTTGACTCTGCCTGTATAATCGCCCATAATTTGCTTTACGTTGAATTAGTCAATTTGTTAGTGAAATTACGCTATATCGTGAAAACAATCAGTTGGAGCAACTTACAAACTGAAGGAAGTCATGTAATGATGTATGAAAATCTGAACAGTTTCACCATTAACTAAGATTTACAAACAAATGATCATGCATGACTTTATATAGTCAGTTCAAAAACACCCTGTCGTGAAACTTCATGTTTTTTGCTGATATTTATCGATTTGAGACGAGAAATTTCACGATAGGACTTTTTCAACCGACTTTTTCTCGAAAAGGTAATTAATAGAAACCACCTTCGAGCCCTTAGTTGCGTTCGAAAACTTATCACGCCCTTTTCGGTTCAATGGCAAGTAAATTTAAGTTAGGTTATATTATATTTAGTTAATTAATTTTCTAAATATACAAATTTTAAAAAAGTCGGTCCCTCACTTATGTACGCAATGATGAGCAACATGTGCGCGCGCGCGCGTGTACGTGGTTATATCTACATTCCAGTGAAAATAAATTCCCTTTTTACCTTTCTCATATTTAAGCATTTATTTATTTTACAAAAGGTGAGGAAAGAATATAATTTAATAAGAATAAATACAATATTCCATTTTACCTTTTCTATTCTTGAGTTTAACCCTATTGAAAATGCCATTATTTAAAGAGATTAACTTTAGATTTTGGCAAAAAAAAGAATATCTGAGAAACTTTCTTGGCATTAAAAACCTTTTATCGTGAATGCAAATAGATTTACAGCAAATGAAACGTGAAATATTAAACAGCAATATTCTTCAACGTTTATTTTTTTTTTCTCAGGTTTAAGAATTTATATACGATTCGATCAATAGAAGGGCGTGAGACGATTTGAAACTGACGAAGAAGGGCACTTCTTGATGAAAAATCCTAACTTACTTATATATATATATATATATATATAAATAAATAGATTATTGTCTGTTATTTGTTTTCTAGATTTCATGTTCTTTCGAGTACTTTCGTTCATTGGAAACTTGACACATGCAAGAGTTAAATATAATAAATATTTAATCCTTTTATTTTATTTATGCAATGATGCCATGGAGTTGCCATAACAACGAAGCCAGTGTGATTGTGAAAAGAGATACTGTCAATATAGTCCATATATGAAATGATTAAGTTATACACTACAAAAATGAATAAAATTATATATATATGGTGTGTGTGTGTGTGTGTGTGTGTGTGTGTGTGTGTGTGTGTGTAACAATTGTACAGTAACTTCATACTTTTAAATGAGGCTAACTTTTCTTTAAATATGGCTAAAAAATGATTTATTTTTATGGCATTCAAGAAGCAATTTTATGCCATAAATTAATTCACCGTTCTTAATAACGCTTTACCGAGTGGATTTCTCGAGATTTCGAGCAAACTTTTCGTGCAGTAACGAACCCTTTTCCCCTCGGAGTGTACACTTCTGGATATTAACGTTCTTCCGCACGAAGCTTTATTTTCAACAGAACCATTTGGGGCAATTTTGTATATTGTCTCTGAGGTTTCATAGTGACAATCTTTCTTATTTTCTTCCGCGATGCGCAACATCTGAACCTCCAAACAAACTTCGTAATTTGTTGCACCTTTACACTCGTTCTTTCACACTCAACCTCAGCTATTCGCCTCTCAAATTTGGTTAAAAAATGGAACAAATTTTATTTAATTTGAAACGAAAAAGTAAATTCATTTATAGCAGAAAATGACATAAAAATGGAGTTTATGTCCATACTCATACGAAAGTGATCTAGCACGGCGCTCAGGCTAATTAAGGCGACCCATCGATCTAACTCCCGTATTACCATTTCCAGCACTATCGGGATTCGAACTCCCGACCTCAGTGTCTTCATTTCGCTTATAGGACAACGGCGTTGTCAGCTGAACGGTCGCTAATCATTTAAAAGTGTACAGAAGTTATTTTACGACCCTATTATATATTGAAGACGATCAATTAGGGCTGAAAATATCTAAATATGGAGAGCCCTTATTTCACATTAAAGGTACTCAAAGAAGAAGAAGAAGAGAAATAACTTAAAGCCCAAATAAAAGAAGTAACAACAGGAACAACGAAGTACATTTTGTAGAAGTAATGAGAACGATAAAGAACACCTGTGCCTTTTAATGAGAAAAGAACAAACTCCACACATATATAATATATATGTACCCCAGCAATACATACACCACACTCCTATCTAACGCCACCACTGTTAATTCAACAACCACAATGGTATTAAGGGCCGTTCCCTCGTATTCTCAACGGCCCACCCAATAACTCCAAACACGAACCGTTAAAATCGACCAGAAAACGACCATTATCAGGAAAATTGAGTACAAAGTTATTAACCTCGTAAATTTAATGTAATTACAATACCTGTTTACAATACCTGTAACAAATCAGCCAGGAACAAGTTCAGACACGAATCTATTAATGGATTTTGAGTTCTTCGAAGTAGACGTGATTAAGGTTCTATCACAAATCCGAAAAAAATCAGCACCAGAGCCAAACTCATGGAGTACCACATTTCTGAAGAAATGTAAAGAAAGCATTGCCAAGCCTCTTTACTTACTGAGAAAATCACTCGACACTGGACAAATTCCTCCTCCATTAAAGAACGCGAGCATTACCCCCTTATTCAAAGGCGGTAACAGAATTATTGGCCAGTAGCTTTCACCTCTCACCTTATAAGTGCTTCGAACACGTAATTAGAGGCAAAATTGGCTGCTACCCACAAGAAAAGAATTTATTCAATCTGAACCAACATGGCTTCAGGACTGGAAGGTCATGCCTATCACAGTTATTAGACCACTAAGAGAAAATACTGGAAACATTTGTGTGTCGAGGTCGAAACATAGATGTAATATATACTGATTTTGCTAAAGCCTTCGATAATTGTGATCATCGATTTACAATACACAAATTTAAGAATACAAGAATTACTGGAAAGCTGTTTTGGGAAGATGGATATTTAAATTTTTTACCAAATGAACACAAAAAGTGATAGTAAATAGAGTCTAATCTGAAGTCTCAGAAGTTGTCAGCTCTGTCCAACAAGGTACAGTATTAGTTCTCTTGCCGTTTATAATGATGGCTGTACACATTGATGCAGATATTAATGACAGCATCGTATCGTGTTTCACGGATGACACAAAGATATGAAAGGAAATATCAAAAGAAGGTTACAGAAAAATTATAAAACGATATTAAAACATTATTCAAGTGGGTGGAAGACAGTTCAACGAAGAAAAATTCCAACTTATAAGATAAGATAAGAAAAAGGCGCCACAGAATAAAGGGTACAAAACACTGAAGCCAAACAGATAAAACCAAATCCGCGAGTCAGGGATCTTAAAGGAATAATGTCATCGGATACAGAATTCAGAGAACACTATAACATTAAAATCGCAACAGCTAGAAAAGTAATGGGAATTATGTGAGAAGCATCCACAGCAGAAAATCTAACAGCAATAGTGCCTCAGTTAGGTGGCCGTGGCGGAACCCCAAAAATAGGGTCCTCCAACATTGACCGGCAAATTTTTTATATTACGGAATTCCTTCCTCAAATCGTAACGAAATCGTTTTGAATGTTAATTTGAATGTTACTTTTCGTGTTTTTCTTAACTTAGTTTTCGATTACTTACTTTAACTTTGTTTTTAGGCTGTTTCGCTACGGAGTGACCTTTATTTCCTGATACTCAATTAAACCGTATGTCAACTGCCACTGACATTCTCAAAACTGAAGCTCATAAAAAATTATTTACGTTTTGCAATGTTTAAGGATAGGCTGCCAGATCTGGCTATTATCTCCACTGAAAAAAAAATGAGAAAAACGAAGTTCATCCGACATTATTGACGATGTTGCATCGAGAAAAAGTAGGAACAAATGTGGAAGAGAAGTGCTGATGAGGAAATGTAGAAAAATGTAGAAAAATGGTAGGAGAAAAAGTAGGAAAATTTAGAAGTATTACTGATTATTTTTTTGTTGCTGTTGAATATGTTGAGTTAATATTTGGTTACTCAAAATTGATGTTTGTGGTTATTGCTTCGTTCAAAGATAGCCTCCCCCCCCCCCCCCTCAACACACACACATACTCGTAAGGTCTCGCGGAGTTCACCCACATACAGAGTAGAGGCCCAGAACATTATGCTAAAATTATGGAAGAGAGTATTTCTATAAATAATTGAGTATTGTTCAGTACTCACAAGCCCATCCAGAAAACGAGACATTGCAAACAAAGAAGCCACACAAAGGACTCATTTCTAAGTGGAAAGAAGACGAGAGCGGTACACAATAATATGTCTGAAAATACTCGAGGACGTGTCCCTAACCTTAGAAATGAAATAGAAACACACTGGAATGAGAAAAGAGGCAGATTCTGTACTATTCCAACTGCTGTGGGACAGGGGACTATGAAAATGAGGACGGAAAATATTCTCAGAATACGTGGCCCAAAACTATTTAATGTGTTCCCGAAATAACTGAGGAACCTCCAGCACACCAAAGTGAATAGTTTCAAGAACAAGCTGGACAGGTTCTTCTGCAAAGTCCCTGACCAACCGTGCGTGGCTGGTTATGAGCGCAGGAGGAGAGCGGAAACCAATTCTCTCTTCCACCAAATCCCGTGGGATGTTGCGAAATGGTCGACCGCAGATTGATCCTGAACCGTCGTTCGAAAACTTCTGAAGGTGGTGGTGTAGTAGTTAGCGTCGCTGACTACAAATCCATCGGCCCCGGGATCGAGACCCGTGACGGCAGGCGGCGCGCAGCAAAACCCAACTGTTCATCCTTCCACACAATAGAGTGGTTGGTAGATAAATGGATACCTTGGTTAGCCTAGTGGTTAAAACGCTGGGCTGCTGGTAGGGCGTGTTCGGATTCCACGTTAAACTGTAGGTCTAAGGTGAAGTGAAAAGCTTGACCTTCGTCAGAATAAACAATTCGGGCGGAAGCAAACTAAAGGTTATATATACGCACTACAAAAATATATCTGTATACAAACATATTTGTTTCTCATATACAAGCATACATACATACATATGTAGAACGAACCATTACGTTATAAATGACTGAAATGCAACTAAACAGGATTGAAAATTCTGGGTTACCATAGCAACAGGGACTCGGAAATTCAAAAATCAGCATATGAAATTTTTTGCATTTTACGAACATGAATTTTTTTTTTTTTTTTTTTACATAAAAAAAGGTAAAAGGAAAATTTTCAATAAAAGTAAAATTTATTTTTGTAGAATTGGTTTGGGTTAGATGAAGAATTTCACGGAAAGGAAGATTGATTTCAGAATTCCCCCCCCCCTTCTCCCACTCATATACTTTGGTTATGCTTAAGCCCGAATTGTTCATTCTAATGAAGATTAAGTTCGTTGCTCCACTTTAGACCTACAGCTTAACGTGGAATCCGACCCACGACCCACCGTGGGCGGTCAGAGATTACAAAGTCCTCGACCGGACTCGATCTCACGACCTCCCAATCGTCGGCCCAGCGTCTTAACCACTAAGGCTACCCACGGTACCCATTTATCTACCAACCAACTTTTGTGTGGAGGGATGAACAGTTGGGTTAGCCGCGCGCCGCCTGCCGTTACCGGGAATCGAACCCGGGCGCGATGAATTCGTCGCAACGCTGCTTATAGTCACATCAGCGAAATTTTACGACGTTGAGTTTGCGTACTACTTGCATACTGTCCTCTGTTTGGATGATGTAGTGACCCGCAGATAGCTCAGGTCCCACGTTAATCAGTAGTTCCTCTCCGCCACATAACCCTAATTTCACCTTTACGAAAGCTACACAACCCGAAATATATATATATATATATATTATATATATATATATATATATATATATAAGTGGTGATCGATATCCGCATCCACATCCGCACCTCTGACTGCGGATGTTATGCGGATATTACCTCTAATAATTATGGAATTTACAATTAAATTAGCTTATAAAGTAGCTTATAAGGCCCAGTCACGCACATTTCATGTAAAGTATTAATTATTAATGAACAAACAAATTATAAACCTCAAAATATAAATAGCTGGTAACATAGAAAATTGAATGAACTTGTTTCATTGAATTTTCTGTGGCTGAAACTCTTGAGAAAGTTATTATTTTTATCATAATGAAAACATTAATTTAATTTTAATTCTTATGCATTGCCTGCCATAATAGTAATATCACGAAATTTGAAAAATTATGTCATATATTCTAATTCCATATTATATTGATAGATTAACTAAATATCCGCATCCGCATTCGCAGATATTGACATTAAGATCGCATTCGCATCCGCAGATGTTGAAAAACTGATATCCGGTCCTCCACTAATAAATATAATATATATATTAATATATATATATATATATATATATATATATATATATATATTAGTGATGGATCGAATAACCGCAACCGCAACCGCACTACAACCGCACAAAAATTCACAACCGCAACCGTAACCGCAACCGCCGTTCCATAAGTGCGGTTGCGGTTGTAAAAGCTTAGTTAATTTTAATTTTAGGTTAATTAGAAATATTTCTTTTTTTAAAAAGAAAATGATGGGTCTCCTTATGCGTGCTTAAACGTGACGTCATACGGCTGCCGTAGTAAAATTGGTTTAAACTGCGCTCTAAGTTATTACTCTGTGAGCTCCATGAAGTAACATTTATTTTTATTTATTTTCTTCAAACTAAAATCGCCTTTAGTACAATAGTCACTAAAGCTTATTCCTGCTCGACGGACCTCTCGGGTTCGTGTAACTTGGTCAATGGCCTTGGTTGGCCAAAGGGGTGGTTTCTCGAACATGACTCCCCCAAAAGGGGTAAAGAAGTGGTCGTGTGGTGGGATGAACAGTGCGATGGGTCCTCGTCCCTCATCCTGGTAACACACTTAGTGCAAAATATGGTTTTAATTAATTTGACCTATTCTTTCATAATAGCTATATAAGTTTAGAATATACTTCATTTAAATAGTATTTATTTAGTAAATACCTTATGTTGAACACAAGTTTTGCAACACACAAATAGCGGTAGCGGTGTATTGCAAAACTTGTGTTCAACATAAGGTATTTACTAAATAAATACTATTTAGTTATATTATGTACCAAGTGTGGCTAAATCGCACTATAGTGGCTAAATCCAGTTAATAATTACGCATTTTTCCTAGTATATGATAACCGCAACCGCAACCGCGGTTGGAAAAAATTCGACAACCGCAACACAACCGCGGTTGTGAAAAACCGACCACTCGATCCATCACTAATATATATATATATATATATATATATATTATTTATTTATTAAGGTAGAAAGGTAATTCATTAATTTATGAGAAATGCCTCACCTTTTTTAATTAACGGTATCGTTTATATAAACTTTTATCGTTTACTTTTAATAAGTTAAAAAGTAAGAGAATAAAATTTAAGAATAAAAGTTCTCACTTCGCTTTTTCTTATGCAAATTCTTTCTCGCGCCAACAAAGAAAAACTTCGCCATCTTACAAAGTAAATATTTGAATTCGAGTTAATTAAGTACGATATAATATATATATGTGTGTGTGTGTGTGTGTGTGTGTGTGTGTGTGTGTGTTTAAGGAAGATAGACTTGGGAGGGTTTTAATAAATTCGGAGGCGGTAGATAGCCTAATTTGTGACCTGTGTGTGAGTAAAAAGCCATTTTTGAATACTTGTTCGATAAAGGATGGTTATTATTGTTCTACTCACTTATACTTAGTTTATAGAGAAAAAAAGTGCCACGAAATCATTCGTCACTGACTATGCCTATTCTTCTTGCCACCGCCCGTAGTTCGATGGGTAACACCGTTTCCTTATAAGCGAAGTGATGACACTGAGGTTGGGGGTTCGAACCCCGATGTGATGATAATACGGGAGTTAGAGCAATGATTTGCCCGAGTTGGCCTGAGCTCAGTGCCATTTTCTGGCCCTCTTCACTGGTAATTATTACTCTTATTATTATTTTATTATTATTATTATTATTATTACTCATCCACCCAGAATCTGTTTCGCGTTGAACTACAGTGAAATTATTGGTTAAATTAAGGTCAAACAACAAAACAAGGCAACTGAAACGACCTCCAAACTATTGAAGGAAGTCATTTAACTATGAATCAAAACTTGAACAGTGTACTTTATTAACTGTAAGGTTTACAGGCATAAGCTGACTACCGTACATATTTTCGAAAAGGTAGTAACGTTAGTATATATATCCACACACACACACTGTATATATATATATATATATATATATATATATATATATATATATATATATATACACACACAAACTCAGAATGGTCCCCTGAGAAACTTATATGTTAAACACAGAAGAGTTCCTTGTTCCATGCACGGTCTGTGTTTAACATATATATATATATATATATATATATATATATATATATATATATATATATATATATATATTATAGATATATACAGTAGTAATGTACAGTAAAAAAATGTGAAGCATTCTTTTCGGAAGCCAATAAAAAATGTCGACAAAATATCTACCTTCATTATTTATACACAGCGACGGAAAAGTAAACTTTAACAGTATCTTTTATGGTTCCTCTATAATAAGGCAACGATGAAAAAGACAATTTTTCGTAGAAAAAAAGAAGAGTAAAATTTAAGTTTGATAGGAAAGAGCGAGACACACACACATACACACACACATATACTGTGTGTGTGTGTGTGTGTGTGTGTGTGTGTGTGTACACTAACGCTTAAAAAAAAATCGTCTTCGATCTAAATCAGTATAACGTCGCGTATCCCCAAAACTGGCAATTTTATGGACGGAGGTTCGAATCCGAAGTAAGACACGTCAAATAATAATTAGTGGTTTTGTTTTGGTTTTAATGTTAATACCTAAATTACTCGTGATACGTTAGTATCGGTCATTATGTAAGAACGAAATAAAAATGTACGAAACATTCTCAATAGATTTAAAAGTTTACTGAAAATGGGGTTTACTGCTTGGCGTGTCCCGCAGCTTATGACGATTTACACTTAACATTATTCAAAATCGTCATCGTTTAACTATTTAACTATAAAAACTTAAATCTTTTATAGGGAATTTATTCAATCAATAAATAAATAAAATCAAACAAATTTTATTTATAAAATAAATATTACAATCTTTAATATGTTACAACAGTGGATCAATTGTCGATTGAAATATATGAGTAGCGTAAAATGGGATATCTGCCAATTGGAGGGGATACAGGGAAGAAACGATAAGATGTCTTTTCAAACAGAAAATACATTTTGCCGATTTTGTCGTTTATCCCCTTCTCCCTCTGCGCTTCTCGAATGAAAACCCAAGTAGTAATTTGTAATATTATTATTATATATTTACGGATAATTAAATAATCAAAATGATTACTTTGACTTCGTATAAATCAGTCATCTGACTATCCATCCTTGAACGGAGGATAGTCAACTAATGATAATAAAATTTCTTTTATAAATGAATCAAAAAACTCCAAAATGCCATTGTTAACCTGGATGCATCGATTCAACTGCCTTAATTAATTATAGTTACCTAATTTAAAAATATCGATGTTTATATACACGTTGTTTTAGTAATATATATATATATTATATATATCGGTCCTATTCAAAGGAGTGACATAACGAAGGAGTGACATAACAAAGGAGTGACAAATCGGAGATAAAATTCAAAGGAGTGACACGAAAATACCGTAACGAAGGAGTGACATAATTCCTAACCTGACATAACCTAAAAACTGTAATAAATAAAATAAATAAAAAACTAAATTTTTTTATTTATTTATTTTAGTTTAATTGTACGGCATCGACGATTGGTTAGGTTAAGTCGTGCTATTTTCGTTAAATTTTAAATAAATAAATAAATTTTAAATAAATAAATAAATAAATAAATAGCACCATTAGATTCCTTGTAAAAACTGGTTATTATCACTGATCGTTGTTGTCATTTTATGTTTATGTTTCTAGTTTTGAAATAAAATCTTAATTTTAACAATTCTAAAATTTTGTTTTTTTAAATAAAATTTTAATAATTATACTCCTTTGAATTTTATCTCCGTTTGTCACTCCTTCGTTATGTCACTCCTTCGTTACGGTATTTATGTCACTCCTTTGTTATGTCACTCCTTTGAAATGTCACTCCTTCGATACAGACCCATATATATATATATACACATACACACACCTTTGGTTAGCTTCCGCCCGAATTGTTCGTTCTGACGAAGGTCAAGCTTTTCACTCCACCTTAAACCTACAATTTTACGTGGAATCCGAACCACGCCTCACCAGCAGCCCAGCGTCTTAACCACTAGGCCACCCAGGGTACCCATTTATTTACCAACCACTTTCTTTTATTGTGTGGAAGGATGAACAGCTGGGTTTTGCTGCGCGCCGGCTGCAGTTACCGGATCTCGATCCCAGGGCCGATGGATTCGTAGTCAACGACGCTAACCACTACACCACCGAGG
>JAJOZX010005259.1:0-334565 GCA_023014485.1 Bathynomus jamesi
TTATTATCATATTTGACCTTCACGTAAAAAAAGTGAGGTTTTTTCACTAAATATATACGTTAAACTGGTGATAATTTATGTAAAAACTGTGTTGCACTTTCTTAATTTTAATGAATTTCACTTTGTAATTTATATGCACGGACTCACTGACACGTTATACATACACTTTCAGTGTAAACACAATAAACCGCTGAGTAGTTTATTCCCTTCTTATTTGGGATGTTAATATAGAGAGACGCAACAACGGCCAATCTCCATCCCCCAAGAGGTACAAGCAAACAATCTATATATATATATATATATATATATATATATGCAATAAATGTAATAATAAAGGTAATAAAATAGGTGTAATATTAGTGTAAAGGTAATAATAAATGTTAAAAAACGTAAATGCAATAATAAATGCAGTAATTATATCAAAATAATAGAATCTGTATGTATAGAACAAGAAGATAGTTTTAATTGTGCGAATGTACTTATAAGCGGAACCCTTTAATAAAAAATTGCCCTTCTGGGGTCGGAGGAACGGGATCTAGCCTAGGTGCGAATTTCTTAATGGTCTCTGGATTGTTTCCTTCTCGCCTTCCTTTTTCACTCGTTTTTCGGTTTATAATTTCTGTATAATAAACGACAATGTAATAATCAATGTAATAATAAATTTATAATTTCTGTAATAAATAATAATGCAATATTAAATGTAATAAATTTAATAAGAAATGTAATAATTATGTAAAAAATAATAGAATCTCTATGTATGGAACAAGAAGATAGTTTTAAATTTTGCGAATGTACTTATAAGCGGGTCCCTTTAATTTAAAAAAAATAAAAATGCCCTTCCAGTGTGGGGAGAACGGGATCTAACCTACTGTAGGTGCGAATTTCTTAATGGTCCCTGGACTGTTTTCCCTCTTGTTTTTGGTTCATTCGTTTTTCTGTATCTACCCGAAGAGGATGCCAGTGGGCATCGAAACTGTTGTGGAAATAAACTCTGTCTATTAGAGTAGGTTTTTATTATCGTGTATATTTAGA
Organism: Bathynomus jamesi; assembly: GCA_023014485.1. Taxonomy (NCBI): domain Eukaryota; kingdom Metazoa; phylum Arthropoda; class Malacostraca; order Isopoda; family Cirolanidae; genus Bathynomus; species Bathynomus jamesi. The sequence continues at coordinate 1,033 of JAJOZX010005259.1, forward strand.
TCGTACCTAATACGGTTGGCATTCGAGAAAAGTTTGAAACAAAGCAGGAAAAAGGTCATAGAACGCAAAGGTCATAAACCACCGTGATCATCGAAAGGAAAAAAAAGAAAAAGAAAGAAAAAGATTGTGTGTGTATACGATAATTAATGAATAGCAGGACCATGGGTCCAAATTCTCACTTAATCTGCAATTTGTGTAATCTGGAAACAATTGAAAATGCAGCAATCAGATGTGATTTCTGTAAAAAACTGCACCACTATATATCTGCATGAATTGGGATGATAGGGAAATATCCCTCGTCTCCAACGCTAAACAGATCGCGGGAATTAAATTTCTGTGTGATGCATGTACATTGTACACATACTATAAACTCCTTTGCTGTATTTAAAGAAATGGAGAAAGCGAATTCGAGTGTTACAGAAAAGGAGGGAATAATGCGGAAACAAGAGTCCTGAAATGTCCCAATAAAAAATCGGGTGGATGAGAGAGAAGAGCAAATAACAAATAACAATATAATAAGGAATGAAGACATAAAAGAAAGAAAAGAGATAAATAAAAGTTGCGATGTAGTAAAACTGCACAACGAGGAAACTGATAAAAAGATAAAAATTAAAAACGTAGGAAATAAACAGCCGAAGAAAAATAATGATAATACCAAAATTAAAAACAGAAATAATCAGATAACAAGAAATATAAGAGTAGAAAATACCGTCTGTAAATACTACGCAAAAGGACTCGTGCAAGAAACCGGAGCAGACTTTGCATGCCTTACGGAAACCCATCTAAAGGACTACCAGGAGAACTGTGAAAACTGTGAATTCTGTATTGACAAAAAAGAAATACAAATTGACAACTATAACATCCTCCGAGCCGACAGAGCAGTGAGACGTAAATGAGGATGTGCTATTTACACACGCGAAAGGCATATGGCAGAAATGACTATAAGTACTTCAAACAGCTACGTAGAATATGTAGCAACTTAAGTACTAATTGTAATGTACAGACCCCCGAACACGCCAACTTCAAAATTCTCAGATTCCATTACAGAGGTCATAAACTGGGAAAAAGATCTACTTTCTTCAACCCCAAATATTCTTCTCTATGGTGATTTTAATTTTCCATTCATGAAATATAAATGGATAGGAAAAAATATATGTATAAATCAGGATAAGGGGGGCACATGGGAAGACCAGGAGCAGGTAAAAATGCTACTAGCGCTAGCTGATGAATTTATGTTAACAAAAGAAATAACAGAAAACACAAGAAAAAACAACTGCCTAGATTTGGTATTCACAATCAACATCAACCTAATTGATAACGTAGCGTAGAAATATTCCCAACTATAATATCGGATCACAACATTACTGAAATAACAACCAATATAAAAGCAACAGGAAAGGAGAGAACATGAACAATAGAAAGAAGCAAATTCGAAATTTTAATTTTCACTCCAAAGCTATAAACTGGGAAGGTGTTGCATCCAGCATAGAAGTAATAGAGTGGAAAACCATCTTCAAGGCCAAGCCAACGGAAGAGATGCTAATGACCTTAGAGGAGAAGACACTGGAAATTGTGAAAGACATGTCCCAAAAATATAACAAAGAGGAAGGAGAAGCAGGTTCGAGTAACAAAAGAGGTCATTGTTCAGAAAGAGAAAAAGAGTAACTGCAAAATTAAGTAACTGCAAAGACAACAACATCAGAAAAATATTAAATGATAAACTGTAGAGTATCGATTGCGTCATACAGGAACTAATTGAGAAGCATACAGAAAAAGAAGACGACGCTATAAGAAGCGATAAAGGTTAACTGAAAGTACTTCCATAATTTTGCAAAAAGGAAGTCGAATGACCTAACAGAAGTACTGTAGCTGAAATATTAATAGCTCAGTACGAATCATCTTCCACTATCCCAAAAACTGACAAATTGATATGCGATAAAAACGCGTTCTTTGAAGAACTACAAGGGGAAAGTATAATGGATTTCGCCTTTACGACAGGTGATGTTACACAAGCTATAGGGAAACTAAAAGCCAAAAACTATAGGCTAGTGTCGTTTACATCTCATCTTACTAAATTATCGGAAAGAATATCGGAAAAAATTAAATGATAACCAACATGGATTTCGGTCAGGCAGATCATGCCTATTACAACTACAAAAACATTAGTGATGCACTTGAAAGTAATGAAAACTATGATGTAATATACACAGACTTTGCCAAAGCGTTCGACAAGTGTGACCATGGAATCATAATACATAAACTTAATTATACAGAAATAACAGGAAAAGTAGGGAATTGGGTTTGTAATTCCCTTAGTGAGCGACGGCAAGTCGTTACAATTCAAGGAATATCTTCATCAGAATCAGAGGTCCTCAGCTCAGTACAACAAGGAACAGTATTAGCTCCACTGCTTTTCATAATCATGCTAATTCACATAGATGAGGACGTTACCAGAGACAGCACAGTAACATCCTTTGCCGATGACACGAAGATCAGTAGAAAAATAAGAAAACCAGAGGATATAGGATATCTACAAACAGATATGAACAGATTCTACAAGTGGACGGAAGACAAAAATATGAAGTTTAACACTGAGAAATTTCAATTGTTACGGTACGGCAAAAGGGAGGACCTAAAATCCATGGAATACTATACCCTAAATGGGCAGGAAATTCAGAGAAATTCTAAAGCAAAAAATTTAGGGATTGTAATGACTGATGATGTGAAATTTGAACACAAAATAAGATAGCAGTAAACAGAGCAAAGAGAATAACTGGGCAGACACTGAGAAGGGCTAGGAATATAATGATTCCTCTACTGAAAACACTGATCATACCCAAATTGGAATGCTGCTCGGTCCTAACATGTCCATATAAAAAAGAAGACATTAAACAACTAGAAGGGATTCACAGAATCTTCACAGCCAAGATTAATGGGTGCAAAGAACTAAATTACTGGGAAAGGTTACGCGAATTAAACCTATATTCACTGGAAAGGAGAAGAGAGAAATTCACCATTATTTACACTTGGAAAATAATGAAGAAACTAGCCCCTAATCTTACTCTGAACCCTATAACTCCCCAAACAACAATGGAAAGTAGAAAAGGAAGACTGTGTCGCGTTCCCAAATTAAAGGCTAGACAGAGAACATCTTTAACCCTGAAAGAAAAGAGTTTTGTTGTGAGAGGACCAAGACTGTTAATCAACTGCCCAAAGAACTAGGGAACACGAGTGGTATTGCGGTGGACATCTTCAAAAGAAGATTAGACGCCTGGCTCAGAACAATCCCTTATGAGCCGGGTACCTTGCTATGTGAGGTGGAGAGTACAAGAAACCAACTCTCTACTTCACCAGGCCTACTCGAGAGGAGGGGCGACATGCTTGACCTTCGTGAAATGAGGAATCATAGCTGGTGAGGGAAGCTATATTTTTGGGACCTCTTTGCGAGTGACCCGTTGCCCACGTCGGGCTAGCATCATGAAAAAGAAAAACTAATGTATTTGTCATTTACCATTACTTATTTGGACTATAGTGGATTTAATTATCCTAGAAGAGTTCCTTGTTCCATGCACGGTCTGTGTGTATCATGAAAAACCTCAAGGAACCATTCTGAGTTCATTTCCATATATACAGGGTGTCCCGTAAGTCTGGACCCATAGGGAAAAATAATAAAATTACAAAATAGTCCAAAAATTTATTACATAATCTGTTCAAAGTGTCCGCCGTTGTGTCGCACACATAGTTGAAGACGCAATCTCCACTGCGACAGCACTTTCTGAATCACAGTCGCAGAAATTTCTTGACACGCCTCCACAATGCGTGCTTTAAGGTGGAAAATGTTCTGAAGTTTGACCTCGTACACTTTGGCTTTCAAGTGGCCCCACAAATAAAACTCCAGCGGAGTAAGATCATAATAAAAAAATAATAAAAATAATAATAAAAATAATAAAAAAATATATTATAAATAAATTTTTGGACTATTTTGTAATTTTATTATTTTTCCCTATGGGTCCAGACTTACGGGACACCCTGTATATATATATATGTATTAGGGTGGCCCTTATATGACCTCAAAAACAGAAAGTGACGGAAATTTCGTTCTCATCCACCAGATAGATGCTATTTCAGGAGATAATTCATCGTGCAAAATTTTATTCGTATTGCTCAATATTTAGAGGTCGCCCTCATTTTCTATATTTTGACACTACTGGCCCCAGGGCATGCGGGTCTCCCCTACTCAAAAGTAGGTAGTAGCCGCCAGCCACTCATTGTTACCTGCCTTTGTTCAAAAGTGTCGCTTTCTTGCAGTCCGGGAACTTCTTTCGGTGGTCTGCGACGACTTGAAGGAGGAATTGGAGTTGCTCCTCATCGCTGGTCAGCTTCTTGTTAAAGTCTTGAATAAGGGCAACTCCTCTCTCTGCTCTGTCGTTGACCACAGCTAGGGACCGGACTAGATTTGCGGCAGCTTGGAAGCTTTGGGACTGGGGCCATTCGCGGGGGTCTTGGCGGAGGAAATCATCCGGAAGGGCCAACCTCGTGAAAAGAGTCTTGGAGTTAGCGGACACCAGTTGCTCAAGACCCTTTCCATCGTCATCCAAGAAGATCCTTGCATCCAGCTTCGGTCTTTTGGGAAGATCTTCTTCCTCGCCTTCCTTGGCTTCCACCATCAACTGCTTTGTTCCCCAGGACACCCTTTCATCGAAGAGAGACAAACCGACCAGTTCCTCGGAAAGATACCACAGATGGTGTGAGAGCTTTTTGGCGGTCGCCTTGCTGATGGCCTCGTGCGGGTACTTCAACAAGGACTTCATGATGAGGAAGTCGTTGAGAGGAGCCTGGTGAGGAAGTGGAGCCGTTGTCCAGGCTTTCGGGTATACGATGACAGCGAACAAGGCGAGTTCTTTGATGCCCTTCTCCTCCACTGCGGTCAACTTGAACTGGTCCCGAAAAAGCCAGATCTTGATGGCGTAGAGGACCTTGGCCATCCAGCGAGCTCGGTGCATTGCTCCAGGAGTACTGAAGTGAATGCCTCGCTGTGGGGTCCCCCCAAGAAAGATGATGCAGAGTTTCACGCGTTCCCTGTAATCTTCCCTGGTATGCTCCGTCTGGGACTGGAAGAACTGAAGGAATTCTTCCTTGACCGGGGCAACTGCAGCCTCCACAACATGATTAGTGATCGCAGGCTTGAAATCCTTCTGGTTGATGAAAGACCACTTCTCCCGAAACCGATTGAAGAGCTGGATATCCAGTCCTGTTGATGGAACTCGCAGTGCGGCCTCGAAAGCCGCTCCGATCACCAGTTCCAAGATGTGGTGACGACAAGCAAGGTAGAGAAGATCTCTTCCCAGCTTCTGTTCAATCAGGAAGCAGGCTCCGGAGCGATGTCCTGTGTTGGATGCTGTTGTATCAAAACACAGAGTGTGAACCCGGTCACTGATACCCCACTCCTGCAGGCAAGCAACAACAGCTGATGCTTGAGCCTCCCCGGTTCCTGTGTGAAGCTTTGGGACCCCAAGAAGCTTCTCAACTCCTTGCCACGAAACAATGATTGGAAGACGCTCTACGTGCTCCCTGCTCGTCAAGTCCTCCATCAACTTCCCGTCCCAATGGACGACGAGGGGACCTTCACCCGGGAATTCTTCCTTCATCTTTTGTGCTGTCTCCGATCGGTGCCAAGCCCGGAGTCGTTGAATGGAATTGCGGTTTATGTTCAGCTCTTCCGCATTCCGTCCAAGACTGCTAGCAGCTTCCGCCAGTATGTAGGCGGCTCTCCTGAAGGAGATCTGTGTCCTGTCAAGTGTGGCTGCCAGTCCGGCTGTCATGATGTTGGTCCTCCCCATACTTCGCTTCGGAGGGCACGCTCCTCCGCAGGCACCTGAGTCGTCCCCTGTCTCCTCTTCGGATGCGTAGGAATAAGACGACTCGAAAACTGCTCGGCTGGTAGATGCTTCGCACTCCTCAGCGGCTTTCCTCTTCCGGAGCTTCTCCTGAACATTCCTCTTCGCCGCTGCTTCATTCCTTCTCGTTTGCTCCAAGTCCAGTCCAGCGATGTATCCAGTTCTGTCCTTCTGCCTCTGCATCTGGAGGAAGGCCTTGTCTTCAGGGTTCTTGATCATCTTCATGGCATCCGCGTGCGCAGTGTCGAACAAATCGTTCAACTTCTTAAAATCTTCTTTTTTTCTTGTACGCATCGCCGGTCCTGGTCTTGTGTTTTTTCAGCCCTTTCCACTCGTCGAAGGTCCGTTCGAGTTTGGCAATGCAGTGCTGTTCAGCCCGAGTGGGAATGCTTGCCAAATGCCAGAATTCCATTACAGCCCTGACGATGTTGCGGCTTGCCTCATGGACAGGCTGCTTCTTCTTCTCGTGAAGGAAGAGGAAATGGCCAAAGGCCTGACCAATGGAAGGAAGCTTCCTTCCCTTGATTTCTTCCACAAAATAAACACCAAGATAACGCTTCTGTCGCGTATCCATCATGTATCAATCCTGCAAATGAGAACAAGAGTACGAGTAATTAGTATGAGTAATTAGTATGAGTAATAGTATGAGTAATTGAGTATACCGAAAACCTAATAGAAGGAAAACTTTGACGTGCCAGGGCGACCTCAAAATATTTCTCGAAAACCGTCATATTTCGCACAGTGCAGTTAGACGAGCAACGGAACAAATTGAGTGGGTGAGAGGATACAAAATCGACACTTCAGTTTTAAGGGCCACCCTAATATGTATATGTATATATATATATATATATTAGTGATGTACCGATCCCAAAATTTAGCCGATGCCGATGCCAATTCGAGTAAAAACTTTCGATACCGATGCCGATTCTTTGCCTGCATCTTAAAAAATCAATTCCCTTCGTAAATTTTACTGATCTAATGTGAAAACTTTCGATTTTCATATTTTTACATTTTAAATTTGCTTAAGTGCTTTTCCTTAGCTCACTTCACATTATACAGCACCAGAATTTGTTACTTATATATCATAGCTAAAATGTTGCAAAAAAGTTTTATTACTCAGTAAAATGATAAAATAATTTTATTTTAGTTTCATAAATTGAGTATCAATATTTAAAGTAATTGTTTTTCCTTATGTTGAAGGTATTTTCTTTCTTAAACAATGCCAACAACAACAAAATTTTTCATTAAAATTTCAAGTCCCTGGTGCCCAATTTGAGTAAAAAAAAAAATGGATATATAATTTGGGTTTATAAAATTATTAAAATACTTAAAATAGAGTCAACATAATAAGATAGTTTAATATATAAATTATAAAGTACAATTTAATATAGAATTATTATTAATACAGAGCATGAGATTACAATAGTTCATAATACTGTATATAGAGATTAGCTAGTTAGAGAAAATGTAAATTTATGGGCAACTTTACTTATTAAGCTTTGCCTTTTTCGTGAATGTAAAATATATTTATATAATTAAACTCTGAAATGAGTATAATTATCATAAATAGTGTTTTTTGTGTGTTCAACTTTCTATAATATAGATTTTGTTTTGTAATGAAAATTTTAAAATTTCAAGTAATTGGCGAGAGAACCAATTAAATTTGGCCGGTGCTGATTAATCGGTACACCGCTAATATATATATATAAGGAGAATAATTTAATAAAGTTAATAAACCAAAAATATAAATAAAATAAAATAAAATTTCAACCCAGACTTACCTTTGGAGGTCCGAGCTGGGGAATACGGCTCCGCCCCTACTCAAACTGATCTTATCAGTTATCAGTAATCAGCTATCTTATTTTATTAACCTTACCTCTTCCCTTCCTGCCTCCGACAACCACGAGGCAAAAATATCCATCTTCCCAAACGCCCTCCTACTACTAGTTTAAATGTGAAAAATTAAATAAGGGAATAACAATTTCGTTTTAACTGAACCTAAATTAACCTTTAAACCTTTAAAGTAGTATTCCCATACTCGTACGATCTCGCTAGGGTTCACGGTAGGAGTAATTCTGTATCTACATTATTCTACAGGTGTATATTTTCCCGCCACCAATTCATGCCTGAGTAGCGCCAGACTCGATATAACGTTCCCAACTCACCACTCAAAGGTTTAATTAAAGAGGAAACCACTAACAATTTTTAAATTTGTTAAGGGCAAAAAGCAACACTGAAAATTAATTTTTCCAAATACGTTGAAATGATCAAATAAAAAGCGAATTTTGTGTTAGAAATATTTAAAGTATTCCGCTTTTAGAATTTACTTGTAAAAAGAGTAATCCATTTCTCGCTCATTAATTTCAAACGCAAACATTAATCTGACCATAAACTCATTCGTGGAATACGTTTGAAATCTTTAATAAATGACTGCGAACGAGATGGCCATACAATCATGTAATCTGACATCAAATTCTATAAGAAAACATATTATTTATACAGTATAACAGGATTGCGGTCGCGTGATGATGTTAATAATCCATCATTTGTCTAACAGTTTATCTACCAGATAATACAGAGATAAAATAACTTTGATAAAATTACATTTAGGAAAATTTATGTGCTTCGATAAGGTTCGCTGACTCGCCATTAAAGACATTACGGAAGAAAAAAGTTTGCTTTCGGTCAGAGCACGCGAGAGAAAACCACGTAATATCGCGTTTCACAAGAGAGAGAGAGAGAGAGAGAGAGAGATGTTTAGAATGTAATGAACACGGGTCATCTTACATGCACATATTTTATTTTCGCGCCGAAATGCTACTACAACTAAAAAACATCTGTCAGTAATAAAGATTTTGATAGATTTTGCAAAATACAAACATGCGGATATGTGTAAAATATGTGATATGTGGGAAATTTTAAAAAGGCCACCAAACATCAACAGACCGGCAGGTCCCTACAAGGCTGTCTGTTTAAGAAGGGAGGTTAAAAGATGTAAGAAAATTTAAAGACAAGTGAAAGTTTTAAAGCAAAGCAAAGAAGGGAGGTTAAAAGGAAGGAAAGAAACTTAAAGATAAAATGAAAATTTTAAAGGAAAAAGGAGGGAATCCCATTGAAAAGTCTACAAATGCTTCTAACTGGTGTTTTAAGGCAAGATAAGCATCTAGGCTCTTTTTAAAGGACTCGACAGAATTACTTTGAACTTCTCTGGCTGGCAATCCATTTCACAAATTAACTATACGATTGAAGAAAAAATGTTTGGCTTCTTAGAATTAAAGTGTTTCCCCACTAGTTTGAGACCATTACCGCGAGTTCTATCTGCATTTCTGAAAGGGAAATATTTTTCGGCGTCATCATTATTATCAAAACCTTTAATCATTTTAAACAACTTAATTAAATCTCCTCGAATCCGCCTTTTAGCAAGTAAGAATAAATTTAACCTTTCTAAACGGGCAGCGTATGATTTGTTTCTAAGTCTTGGAATCCGCTTAGTAGCCGTCGCTGCACTCTCTCCATTCTGTCTATGTCCTGTAGTAAATATGGGGACCAGAACTGAACGCAGTGTTCCAGGTGGGGGCATACTAAGGAATTATGGTAGCACTGTTTTCTCCGACTTAAATTCAAATGATCTACAAATAAATCTTAAGATTCTCTTTGCTTTTCTAACGGCTTCGATACATTACTTACTCGGCTTAAGATTGTCAGCAACAATAATACCTAAAACTTTCTCTTTCGTACTACTCGATAGTGTCTTGTCACGCATAGGATATTTTTCTTTAACATTATTTCTATCAATATGCAAAGTTTTTTTTACATTTACTTATATTAAAGTTCCTTTGCAAAATTTCTGCCCACTCGAATAATTAATTTATTAATAGCTTCTTGACTCTGTAAACGTTCTGCCGCTGATTTTGTTAGTCCCCCCACCCCTAGTTTGGTATCATCCGCTGGTCGCTTGTGTAGGAGTTTCGTCATTTTTTGCCAGAAAAGTCACAAATCGACGAATTCTATATTTTCTTCTTGGTAAAGGGACTTAAGAATATTATTTAGCTCTACTGAAGAAGTCGTCATCCTGTAGTTGCCCTCGAATAATGGAATCGCCTACTAGCTTAATCTCTTGCGTGTCATTCTGCTCTGGCTCTAAGATGCATAATTTATTAGTTGTAACTCTTAAGCAGGGTTTATGCTGTCTAGATCGAGCCCAATTTCGAACTGGCTCAAACGGTCGATCCTCCGAAGAGGAAAGGGGGGCGGAAGTGACGTCTGGTCGGGAATTCGTTGTAGAATCTTCTCGCGATCTCCACCACGTGTGAAAACCCGCACCCGAACTCTTTAAAACAAAATTTTGCTCCTAATGTACTAAATTCCTCTCTCAATGCAGTCAACTCGTTTCGTAGTTCTTGTCGGTTTACGCAAAATCTGCAAAATAAAGGGTTAGAAGAGAGAACGTTTAAAAGGTACTGAGGAAACTTTCCCTCACATTCGGAACAATCGCGTAGGTTCGGGGCCATGTCCAGAAAATTTTTCTCTCGAAAATTTAAAATTAATTTCCCAGCCTAACAGGTAGGCAGAATAGTGCGGAAAGAATTATGGATTGGTGACTTGAAAATAGTAAACAAGAGTTCGGAAATACCAAAATAAGGAATTTCTACACACACGCACAACTTTTTTTTGTAGGTAAATGTGAGGTCTACAGTATCTAGGGGATTAGCAGTGACAAACAACAACTACGTGTTGAATGTATTAAAAAATCCTAAATTTCCTGTAAAATAGTTATTGAATATGTAAATTAAACAGAAATAATAATAATAATAATAATAATAATAATAATAATAATAATAATAATAAACGGTAACAAATTCTGTACTCGCATGCAGCGATAAATGATAAATTTCACACTAAATACTTCAGTATTAAAATATTAATGCAAAATAATTTAAATCACTAATAAGCAAAATATTAATAAAATGACAAATTAGATAATGAAACACTTTAATCAATCAGATAAACTCAAAAGAAATAGACTTCAAATCACTCTTTAGGAGCTGTGAAAAATGCGTCCGATCTGGGCAAAGGTCAAAGAGCAACCATGTTTTTTTTTAATAATGGGTAAGATATTATTATATTTTGATGGTGATATTCCAGAAGCTTGTAAGAAGAAAAATCACAATTTTGCAGTAGAAAAAAACTGAATAATGCGAAATGTAGGGTACGTTTTCTGGAATTTGACATAATTGACAAAAATAGCAGGAAGCACGGGAAAGAAACTGAAGTGGCTTTTGAAGCTTTGTAGGATTAACCCATACTATCCCAACGACTGCATTTGTGGCCAAATATTTAAAAAGCCATATAATTGCTAAATTTTGTGATTTTTGCATCAAATTTCTTTCACAGGCTCGCATTTCTCCATTTTTTAAATCAAGATATTAATTTTGAGATATAAACGTATATAAGTTATTGTTATTTTTAAACAAATTCCCCATTTTGGTTTATTTAAATGAAATTTTGACATGACGAAATATTGCACCACTTTAACGAAATGAGTCATCGCAGCCAAATAAATTATAAATAGTCGTGAGTCAGTTCATCGGTTCAGTAGAAAGAGGGTATATCACTTACTGGAGCACTGAAACTTTTCAGAACTTTCTCAGGTCAGTTTAATTTTTAATGACTACATATGTAGTCATAAGTGAAATGAACATAGATTTTAGCTGTTGTAGTAAGGTGAAGTACTCTTTTGACATTTCTTTTAAGTGTTAGGTGTTTCCATAGTTTTTAGCAAATCTTTGGGAAGTAAGTTAAATGTAGCCTATATAAATTTCATAAATACGATAGAAAGAAAGATAAATGCTAGGTATTAATTTTTTCATTAAATCCGTGCAGTTCTCAAACTTATATATATATATATATATATATATATACACAGGGTGTTTCGCAACCGGTATGCCATACTTTGGGGGTGATTTGGGAGGTGATATTGAGTAAAAAAGTTAATACAACATCGGTGCTATTTCCAACCGTTGCGGAGCTACGGACGTTTTAAGGTGCACGGAAAAAAAATAAACGAGAGTATTAATCTGATGCATTTATTGCTACATTTTATGAGATACACATTATAAATGTTCAAAATGTTCGCCTCGGTTTTCAATGCACAGCCTTGCTCGTTCCAAACAAGAGTCCACTGCTCATTGAATCATTTCGAGGTGTTCTCGTATGTAAGCAGCGGCATCCATAATCCGACGCAAGAGTTCCTCTCTCGTTTGTACTTTGGTCTTGTAGACCATCTCTTTCATAAGGCCCCATAAAAAGAAATCTACGGGATTAGGTCCGGAGATCTCTGGGGGGCCACGATATTGGACCAGCACGACCAGTCCAACGATTCTCGTACCGCTGATTCAAGTAATCCGTAACATGACGACCAAAATGTGGTGGCGCCCCAACGTGCTGAAAGAACATCCTGCGCCTTGTCTCCAAGGGCACGTTCTCCATCAAAAGCGGCAATTCATTCGTCAGGAAGTTCAGATAAATGTCAGCACTTAATCGTTGTTCCAAAACGAGCGGTCCAATTACATTGCACCAAACATTCACCGAGAATCGATGTTGAAAGTTTCCTTCAACGATACTGTAGGGATTATCGGCGGACCACAAGTGGGAATTTCGTCTATTGTTAATTCCAACCCAATGAATTGTGCTTCATCACTAAACAGTATACGATTAAGAATTTGGTGATGCATAACCATCCACTGGTAAAATTGAACACATTTATCGTAATCATCCGGTTAAAGAGCTTGCACACGTTGCAAATGATAGGGATACAAACCCTCATCATGTATGGTTCGCTATACACGCGATGCGGATTCACCAATTCGTCTAGAAATCGTTCGAACACTGGTAGTTGGGCTACGTTGTACTAGGTCCAGTATACGCTACTCCACAGCAACGGGCCGTCGTGCTACATGTTCTTGGTTACGTGGAACAATTGTCCCTGTTTCCCTTAATCTCTGGTGTGTGTGTGTCACTAAACACTTGCCTGTTCGGTATTCGGCGGTTCGGAAAACGTCTTCGATATTCCTCAACTGTCGCTCTGCTGTTACCATCAGAGAATCCATAAATGAAATAGATATTAGCGTATTCAACGGGTGTGGACTGTTGATTAATTTTGATTGTTCACCTTAGCGCAACACAGTGTCTCGTACCACAGATCAGAACCAACTGAAAGAAAAAACTGAGGATTAGTAGTGGTAACTTCGTTAACAGAAACTACCACCAGTGCTGTCATCTATCGAATTACACACAAGTAGGGATTTGTTGTTTGCACATCTTAAAACGTCCGTAGCTCTGCAACGGTTGGAAATAGCACCTATGTTGCAGTAACGTTTTTACTCGATATCACCCCCATAATCACCCCCAAAGTATGGCAGACCGGTTGTGAAACACCCTGTATATATATATATATATATATATATATATACACAGAATATGAAGACCAGGGCGATAGTTCTAAGCATTTATTACACTGGTATGCATCAATTTTGCTGTCAGGGGTTTTGTAAGTGATTCTTATAGAGTGTTTCCTGCTGATTTCGAATCTGCAATCCGTTTTTCTCAATCAGCTCAGGTTATCCGGCTATGGCCTCATAAGTAAAATAGAATTTTTCGTGATTTTGTCAAAGCGGAATTGGAACAGTAACATCTGTCATCACTTGTTTCACTTGTATAATATCTTTTTTTACTTTTCAGGCATATAGATAAAATATTTCATAATGAATAGAGCGTGTAAAAATGATCCCAATAGATTCTGCTACATATGTGGGACGGTTACCATGCCAAATAACCAGTCCCAAATCACTAAATTTGTGAAGACAATGTATAGAGCATACTTTGGAATTAAGCTAGGGGACCAGGACAAAAATTTCGCCCCTCATATGTGCTGCAAGACGTGCATTGGAAATTTGAGAAGATGGAGCAAAGGCAGAGCGAAATCTTTGCCTTTTGGAATTCCCATGATTTGGAGAGACGGAAAGGATCACGTGACAGATTACTATTTCTGCATAACAAACCTCCAAGGTGGGCTTATAAATTTATTTTTCTTAAATATTTTGAAATCCTCGTATGAAACTTGACATAATATTCACCATAATGTAATATTCACCATATATAGCATAATATTCACCATAATGGTAATCATATATTTACATATACATATTGTTATAGAAAATACATTTACACATACATATTGTTATACAAGTTACATTTACATATACAATGATTGTATATTTTCTTTCTTTTTCATTCATATTGTCCCCGAAGGGACAATATGAATGAAAAAGAAAGAAAATATACAGACTCCATCGACCTATTTCATATCTTACAGACCGCAGCCTTCCCTCACGAGCCGCCACTGTCTGAATGCTTCTTCTATTTCATATGCAAGTTTTATATCCATGTTTCTGTGTTTCTATTTTCAGGAGTTAACAAGAAGAATAAGCACATTGTTGTATACCGTGACATTCCTTCTGCTATGAGACCTGTACCTCATGGTCCTGGAATTCCAATACCCGACCCACCTCAAACCCTGGACTTCGATGATTCTGATGATGAATCAATGACCAATGCCAATGACCAGTCCCAGTCGTATATACCTCAAAATACCGCTTCAAATGAGCCGAGGCCTCTCAACCAGGCCAAACTTAATGATCTTACCAGGGATTTAGGACTTTCCAAATTAGCTGCCGAGATCTTGGGCTCACGACTTCGAGAGGACAACTTGCTGGCTCCGGGAACAACATTCTCCTGGTATAGGAAACGAGAGGAAGAATTCCGCAAGTTTTTTGCAGTGCACGAAAATACCTCTTGCTTAGTGTACTGCTGCAATGTTGAGGGGCTAATCGAATCCTTGGGCCTGCCATATAACGCATCAGAATGGAGGCTATTTATAGACTCGTCTAAACGAAGTTTGAAAGCAGTACTTCTCAACATTGGGAATAGGGTTGCATCAGTCCCTGTAGCACATTCCGTACAACTTACTGAGAGCTACGATTACATGAAAATTTTACTGGATGCTCTCGTATACGACCAACATAACTGGAGGATCTGTGGAGATTTGAAGGTAATACTAATATCATAAGTAAACTATTGCTATTGACTATGTTGTT
Organism: Bathynomus jamesi; assembly: GCA_023014485.1. Lineage (NCBI taxonomy): Eukaryota > Metazoa > Arthropoda > Malacostraca > Isopoda > Cirolanidae > Bathynomus > Bathynomus jamesi. The sequence continues at coordinate 16,085 of JAJOZX010005259.1, forward strand.
TTTCCAAAGGTTATTTGAGAGCGTATAAGAACACTTAACTTCCCCACAGAAGTGATACAGTCCAATGCATAGATTTTTTTATCTGATAGAACAAATTCTCTAAATTCTTTAAATATTTTCATTTTTTTTCAGATTGTGGCATTTGTATTGGGAATGCAAGGGGGATACACGAAATACCCATGTTTCCTCTGCAAATGGGATAGCCGAGCGGATGAGAAGCACTATGCACAGCGTGAATGGGCATCCAGAGAGAATTTTGAACCTGGGTCGCATAATGTCGTTTCAGTGCCCCTTGTACCACCAACAAAAATTTTGCTCCCACCACTTCATATTAAGCTGGGCTTGATGAAAATTTCATCAAATCAATGAATAAGGAGGGTTCAGCATTCCGATATCTCGAGAGTAAATTTCCTCATATATCTGATGCTAAACTAAATGCTGGGGTTTTTGATGGTCCTCAAATTCGAACTTTGATCAAGGATACTCAGTTCGAAAACGCAATGACTCCAACTGAGAAGAATGCCTGGCAGGCATTCAAATCAGTTGTCACTGATTTTCTTGGCAAGCGTAGAAGTCCAGAATACGAGTCCGTTGTCGAAAACTTGATGGAAGCTTTCAAAGCTCATGGGTCGCGCATGTCCATAAAAATGCACTTTTTGTGGTCCCACTTGGACTATTTTCCTGAAAATTGCGGGGTTATAGTGAGGAACAGGGTGAAGGATTTCACCAAGATATCAAAATAATGGAAGAGAGGTACCAGGGAAACTGGGATATCAATATGCTGGCGGACTATTGCTGGTGTTTGAAGCGAGACGTGCCCGAAGAAAAACACAGACGGAAAGCCAAAAAAAATTCCTTCCTTCCTCAATAAGCTTTTTTCCATATTCATTGTATGAATAAAAGTATTTATTCACACAATGTTTTCATTTTTCACGAGTGTTCTTATAATATTACTCGTATCTACAGTGTTTAAGCTAAAAAAATCAATAAATTTGGGGATAAAATTGGACTTATAATAAATGGCCAATAGAGAAAAAACCTGACCTGATTGAGGAAAACCAATGTCATTTTCGAATTCAGCATGGTCGAATTATATAATATGAGTTGAAAAAACCCTCACAGCAGACAAAAATATTTCATATGCATACCGGTGTTATAGACGTTTCTACCCGTCGCAGGAATCATCTTCAGTAAAGAACTGAGATACAAAAATAAAAATAAATTAAAGTAATAGAAAAACTTTAAAAATTAACAAAAAATTAACTGTATAAAAACAGCAATTTACATTGTTAAATGACAAAATTAGACAAAAAGGAATGCGAAAAACTATACATGTATAAAGTTCATAATATTATATACAGTATAACAAGAAAAAACAGTAGAAAAATGGAGGCTAAAATACGAGTATTACCTTAGATGCATATCCTCTAAGACTGGAAGGAGAAAAGTAGTTGGAAGGCGGAGCAAGAAGAGAATTATGGTTGGGAATTGGTTTGTTGGTACATTATAATTTTATGAGATAAATAGTTTAGCTGATAAATTTTGCATTTTGCATTTAAAGAACAAAGGTGTTTAATATATAGTCAGTGTTTAATATATATTTTCGATTCAAATTCAGATGATTGGGATGGCAGAATAAAAAAAATGATTAATGTTTATTAAGTTATCGGTCTGCTCATTATGGTTACGAATGGCTGGATGTTCAGGGTTAGACAAGGGGCAGCCTGTTCGGTGGGTAAGACCCCTGTGCTTGTCTATCCTCTGTTTAAGTTTCAGGCCAATTTGGCCCAAATAAAGGCATTGCAGTCTGCACATGAATAGCAGTAAAAAACAGAGGACACGACAAAAGCATGGAGATGTTCTTTGTGGCGACAAAAATTATGAATGGAGGAAGAATTAATATTAATGAATCTAAAACTACACTAAGGAAAGGGCATGTACAGTAGGGTGGATCGATTTTACATTTTTTTCGATTTCCATATTCTAATAGAGACAACAACTTGCGCATGCATGAGAAAATAGCCTCTGCAAATTCTTAGCTTAATAGGTAATCATCTTCTGCCCCCGGCAGAGCGATGAAAATCATATTGTAGTAGTCAAAAACGTATTTTTAAACCCTAGCCTACAGTCATAAAATTTTGCGTGTGTGTTATTTCATGCCTAAGCAACGATATAAATGCTATGGGAAATATATAAATGCATTATTTAAGACAAAGATCCGATCTGAAAATATGTATATTTTACATATTTTCAGATCGGCTCTTTGTCTTAAATAATGCATTTATATATTTCCCATAGCATTTATATCGTTGCTTAGACATGAAATAACACACACGCAAAATTTAATGATCTAGGCTAGGGTTTAAAAATACGTTTTTGACTACTAAAATATGATTTTCATCGCTCTGCCGGGGGCAGAAGATGATTACCTATTAAGCTAAGATTTTGCAGAGGCTATTTTCTCATGCATGCGCAAGTTTTTGTCTCTATTAGAATATGGAAATCGAAAAAAATGTAAAATCGATCCACCCTAATGTACAGTAGGGTGGCCCACTTTTCAATTTTTTTTGAAAAGTATAGGTGATCGTGGTTTTTCCCATTATTTGGCACTATACTAGCACATTGGTACCATTTTTACAAAAATTGATCAATATTTAGGGGTCTCGCATCGACCTTGAAATTACGTTTTTTTTTTAAAAATGCATACTTTTTAACTTTTTACTGAATCAAGATAAATCATTAAGTAGGGGTGTTTTCTGGATCCTCTTAATGAGAGAAATCGTTTGGTGTGCCTGCGAATGTCATACGACCAACGGTTTAAAGGTTGTGCCTGTATACAGGTAATACCAATGTGCTAGTATAGTGCCAAATAATGGGAAAAACCACGATCACCTATACTTTTCAAAAAAATGAGTCACCATACCCGGGCGGAATGTATAATGTATATAGGTAATTAGAAAATGCACTATGCCTGTGCAAGGTACCTAACCTATTTCTTTTTTTACAGATCATAACATTTTGAAATTCTGTCTGAGTTCCTCATCCTTTGTCATGGACAAATCGATGGCAATCATAACTGGAAGAACTCTTGAAGCTACAAATAGAGAGTCATCAAAAGGAAAGGCGAAAATAACATCGCTACCTTCTCTAAGATCGGCCTCGGAAATTTTTTTAGTTGGCCAACCGTCGTCCTCCATCAGTGGTAGCAAATTGCCAACAACACAACAGATTTTGCAATACTTCTTCAGTGTTATCCAGTACACTGCTAACAGGAAAGACGCATTCAAAGAAACCGTAAACAACGTCTTAAAGTTTTGGAACATGGCCCGCATTAAAACAATCACAAAGCTCAACTGCGAACGGAAGCTAGAGGCATTGTGGAAAGAGTGGCACTTACTCCAAAAGAGCAGAAAACGAGAAACTGACGCCGGAGGAAAATGGCAGAAGTTTTCGGACAGTGTGGACAAGCTGTGGGATATCGGAGCATCTGACGCTGTCGAAGATATAAAGAAGAATCGACTGCTGTCCGACAAGGACAAGAAAAAGACATTGACTTCTACCTCGATCAACGTGGTCCTCGGGTGGCAACGATGAGCGGGAACGATAAAGTTTTCGCTGTAAAAAGAAAGCTACAGGAAGGAAGAAAACGTCCTCGCCAGGAGCCGCAAACCTCAAAGTGTGCATACGAAACCGGAGATGAGGCCATGGAGAATGATGATACTGGCATGTCAGGAGAGTCGGAGACAGAACTAGCGTTCCCCCTGCCGAAAGAGCCAAGTGTGTTTGTCAATCTTCCTCGCCGCATCCTTAATGCACCTGCTGTCATGGAAGTGGCTGATCGTTTCCGCATGTCCAATAATCAGGTGCGTATTGTGTATAGTATTCATCGATAGCGTCAGTTTTAAAGTGTCCCGTAACCCACATGTATTCTTGACAGTTTCCTTTCCACTTTCCATTCTCTAGATAGGTAGTAAGCATTGTGGCTGCTATCACACGTTCGGCGGATCCACCAGCAGACCTCAATCAGTTCAGCATCTCGAAAGAAACGGCTCGCCGGGGAAGAGTGTCACATCGCCGTGAAGTGGCGACGGCTGTGAGGGTTGGGTACGATTCGATGTGGCCGACTCGATGCGACCCAACTCGATGTGGCCGACTCGATGTCAGGACAACTCGATGTGATATCCCTAAGGGATATTTTCGTTAGTTTTAACGAAAATATCACAACTTAACCTAACCAATCGTCAAGGGCGTACAGTTGACCTAACCGGGCATTCAGTTAACCCATATTAAATATATAAAGAAAATGAAATCGACTTGGCCTGGCATCGACTTGGTTTGACATCGAGTTGTCCTGACATCGAGTCGGCCACATCGAGTTGGGTCGCATCGAGTCGGCCACGTCGAATTGTCCCTGCCCCGGCTGTGAAGGACTCCTTCACGCCACCGAGGCACACTGTTGTCCACTGGGATGGCAAAATGGTCAAGGTCAGTTGATTAAGTTTTCATAGCTATCAATTTAGTAATGAGATTCATGAAGCATAATGTCAATTAAAAAGAGAACTGAATGTGAACAAAAATAGGTTACTTTACAACCATGAAATTGAAATATATGGCATGTGTTTCAGAACTTCCTTGGAACGGCGGAGCACCGCCAAGCAATTCTCATCTCCGGGGCTCCTCATTGCACAGAAGGAAAGTTGCTGTCAGTCCCAGCTGTTGCTGACGGCACCGGACTGTCGCAGGCGCGGGCAACCATACATGCTCTCGAAGATTGGGGATGTGAGGAGAGCGTCATCGGACTCTGCTTCGACACCACTTCCACCAACACGGGGAGGGTGCAGGGTGCAGTTGTCCAGCTGGAAAACATGCTCGGGCGACCGCTACTCCAGCTGGGATGCCGTCATCACGTCCTAGAGCTTATCGTGGAGGCAGTAGCCGTCACCCTGCTCGGAAGGACTACGGCACCAACTGATCCTTTGTTTCAGCAGTTGAAGAGAAGGTTAGTTCATTTTTTGTGCAAGGTAAAGTTAGGACACACATGATATTCCACTAGTTTATAAAACAGCAAGCCAAACCGGAACTTCAGAGTTTTCTCACAATTTTCTTGTTTATTATTTTTGAAGATGGGACGAGCTCGATCTCTCGACCTACTGCAAGCTGCAGGTCGCGAATCTGGCGGAGAGTACGTGGCTAATAGAACTCCGGGACGCTGCGGTCAGCTTCCTGAGCACAGCTTCTGGTTTCGTCAGAGACGATTACCGGGAAGTGGCAGAGATCACGCTCCTGGTACTCGGGACACAACCACGCCGTGGCATTCACCTCATGCGCCCAGGAGCCTACCACCACGCAAGATGGATGGCTAAAGTTAGTAATTTCAAACAAAAATAATCTAGAGATAAGTTTAAATGTTATTCAAAGATAAACATTTCATTATAACGCAAACAAAGTAATTGGTAACAATAAACCTGTCTTACTTACAATGGTGTCTATTCTGTTTCAGGTCATCTACTACACAAAACTGCTGATGTTCAGTAGGCAGCTGGAGCTCGACGCCGAGCTGGTCGACAAACTGCACAGGATCGTGGTGTTCATCGCTCTTCTGTACGTACCAGCTTGGTTGGCGGCCCCTGTAGCAGCTGATGCGCCGTTGAATGACCTGGTACTATACCAACGTTTTTTGAGGTATAGGGCAGTGGACCGCGAGGTGGCAGAAGCGTCACTGGCAGTGATGAGGCGGCACTTCTGGTATCTGAGGCCTCAGACCGTCATCTTCGCTCTATGCAGCAACAAGGTGGATGGCACTGTGAAGCAACAGATGGCAGAGAAGCTGTCCCACCTCCCTGTACCCAAAGACTTCACATACGAGAACGTCTCAGTCGACGAGATGACGCTACTCCCCGACCTGATCGACGAGTCCTCCTGGTTCTTATTTGCAGGTCTGAAGATGTATGGGTCTTCATGGCTCACCCTGCCAACTGATAAGTGGGACGAGAACGAGGACTTTTGTCGTCTGAAGGATGTGATCTCTAATCTCCAGGTCACCAATGACGTCGCTGAAAGAGGAGTCCAACTGATACAAGACTATGCGAACACGGTCACAAAGGACGAGGCACAGCTGCAGGATCTTATACAATTGGTGGAAAAGAACCGGAAAGAGCTCGGCGACTTCAAGAAATCATCACTCGCCACGATGACATAGCACAGAGGGACAACGTTGCAGCCAGTGACGTGTGATAGTGGTCAATACAATGCAAAAGTGATTGTTTAAGTTATTGTTTCTTTCTTCCTTAGTCGTATGACATTGGAAGGCACACCAAACGACTTCTCTCATCAAGAGGATTCAGGAAACATCCCTACTTAATGATTTATCTTGATTCAGTAAAAAGTTAAAAAGTACGCATTTTTAAAAAAACTCGTAATTTCAAGGTCGATGCGAGACCCCTAAATATTGATCAATTTTTGTAAAAATGGTACCAATGTGCTAGTATAGTGCCAAATAATGGGAAAAACTACGATAACCTATACTTTTAAAAAAAAATTGAAAAGTGGGCCACCCTAATGTACAGGGCATCTTTCACGAGTCTGTTCAATTTGCCGGTAACATGGCCGAGAAAAGGAGCTTTTATATAAACATTCAGTTTTGGAAAATTAGCAATTGGGTGCTTTGGCTCTGAAAAATAACGTAAGAGTTGAGTGACAGTTTTCAAAGAGGTGTGACGGATATATCATAGCTTATGGCTGAAAAACTGTTGTAACTAATTGATTTCAAAATTAAATGACGTCCATTCAGAGTATATCCGGAAGGCCCTATATATCTTTGATATAATAATTGATATTTTGAAAGAAGGTATTATTGAATTGAAAAAAATTAGTCCCGAGAAGAGTGGGGGTCTTTTTCTAAAAAAAATTGCTTGAAAAACGATCAGGAGAACAGGTTTTTAACTACTGTTTTTAGAAAAAAGACTGATACTTTCTTGGAGCTAATTTTTTATTTTCATTAGTACCTCGTGGAAATGTTTTATGATGCTGACATCTGTTTAAACGGTTACGAAATTAAGGCAGCCCTTGGTATCCAAAGACGTCCGTTTGGTTTATCGTCTGTCTCCCAAGGAACATTTGGTCGTTAGTCCAACTTTAACGAAGATCTGTATGCATCTTTATAATTTCGCAGACTATGATTAAACAGAGAGCAAAAATCGCCTTCCCAAGAGTGACCATTTTGTAGTCTCTTGATTGATTCTATTCGATATGTACTTGAGACGAGTATTACTGTATCCAGTCTACGAAGATTTCTGCAATCAAACTGTATAGCTATAGTAAGGTGTTTATGACCACACCACACAATCACGGCAATCGGAAGATCCCGGGTTCGATTCCCAGGTGGTTACCTCATTTTTTCATTTGTTTCGTTCTCTCTCTCTCGTCTTGCGCGGAATATCTCCTATACAAGCGTCGTTCTTTACGTTATTTATACTGCGTGTTCTTTGCAGTTGAATGTATATAATGTTACGGCATGCGGGAGGTGCCCCCTTGGGGCATTGATTTCTGCGAGTATGTAGAAGAATTACGGCATTTGGAAGAGTGAGGCCCATGGTGTAATGGTATCGCGTCTGACCGGCAATCGGAAGATCCCGGGTTCGATTCCCAGGTGGTTACCTCATTTTTTAATTTGTTTCGTTCTCTCTCTCTCGTCTTGCGCGGAATATCTCCTATACAAGCGTCGTTCTTTACGTTATTTATACTGCGTGTTCTTTGCAGTTGAATGTGTATATATATATATATATATATATATGGTACTCTCAGAGTGTGTGGGTTCAAACCCCACACCTGACACCATTTTATTATACTCGGGATCTCTTTTTTATTAATAAAGTGATTCCAAGCATAATAAAGTACTCCTGAATCGTCAGGACTCTCTCAATGTTGAATCCAGACGTGACCACAAAGTGCGCCGACCTTTATGGTCGCTTGCGGAATCCGGGAGCTTTCCTTAGCCCTCTTTTCGCCCGTCGAGTGTGGATTAACTGAGAGCCAACTTTAATTTTTAGGCACTTTAATTAAATTCTGGTAAGCGAATTACAAGCAAATGTTTATCAGAGTATTCTTCGATTCAAGTTTATAAAGGTTATCATTGAATGATTCTTAAGTCTAAAAGTGACATTTAAGGTCACGTTGAAATAAAATGAATTGAGTCTGCTGGCGTTTCCTTCAGTCAGATCCTCATTTCCTCATTTCCGATATAAAGCGTATTCCCTATTTGGGGTGAAATGCTCCCCTTCACCCAGGGTTTAAATTACGTTAACTGAAGATATTAGAATACCTTCTTCTGAGGCACTCCTGGCCCGTTCTAAGGTCTCAAGCACAACTAATGGCATACTAGGTATCTCGCACCCCGTTACCCGCGGTAAAGATAATTAAAGACTTTCTTCTGAGGCTCGCGCCGGCCCGTTCTAAAGTCTTAAGCACAGCTAATGCATACGAGATAACTCGCACCCCGTTACCCGCGGAAACCTAGGTAAGACGCTCCGAGAAGATAAGTTGAATAAGTTGCCTGCTGCGGTTTATTCGTTAATCTTCCGTGTTGAGCTCTACTCTAGAATCTGCCTTTCAAAGGCTGGACCCCTCCCTACATACGAAGGAATCCATTCTCACATGCTTCAGGGAGGTGAGTCACCGTGAGACCAAGAGTGTGCGAAGTTCTCAAAGTCAAGGTTCCCATGCTGAGTTTCGGAGCGGATGCAAGGTGTTAATTGGTTGGAATGCAAACATGAGAACAGCGAGTGGACACTGCGTTCGCATGTATTAAGCAGATTACCTTTTCTCCAATGTTTTCAAAAGTTTTTCCCAGATTTCAATGAAATTTGTAGCAAATAATCACTATATATAGCAGCATTGGTGGTATTCATTTCGATAAAATATTTTGATAATTAAAATAATTATCTCATTTTATTGAAAAATATGTAAAATATTGTGTTCCGAATTATTAAGCAAGTATTCTATTTACGGATCTAAATGGTGAAAATGGGTAAGAAGAAGGATTTAACATTAACCGAGAAAAGAAAAATAGCCAAGTTACTCGCTGAAAATATAAAATCTATTGAAATTGCGAAGCAGTTTGGCAGAGCTTATCGAACTGTAAACACGTTTGTAGCGGAGGGTACCAAACTGAGGCAGCGAAGTGATAAAGGAGCTATAAGAAAAGTGACAAGGCGGCAGATATCTGTAATCAAGCGCAAATTGCAAAGCATCCAATGTCCTCAAGTAAAGAGGTTTTTGAGCAGGCTGGCATACATAATGTACCAAGAACATCTCGATGTGGAATCCTCCAAACAATTGGCAAGACGTGTAAACCTACGATTCAGTCACCGTTAACACCCAGGTACAAGAAGCAGCGTGTTGAATGGGCGCGTCAGTACGTGAAAACAGATTTTAATAGTGTATTGTTCACCGATGAATGAAAAGCAACCCTTGAGGGACTTGATGTTTGGTCAAGAAGATGGATTGCTGAGAGCCAATTTCTACCATCGAGATTAAGACGCCAACAAGGTGGAGGTAGTGTCATGTTTTGGGCAGAATTGATAGGCAATGAAGTAGCTGTCCCATACAGAGTGCCTGATGGTGTAAAAATGAATGCCCAGTCTTACACAAACTTTCTAAAAGAAAACCTCATTGATCATTCCATGGTAGAGATTGACCCTTAGCAATCCATCTTCTTGACCAACCATCAGATCCCTCAAGGGTTGCTCTTCATTCATTGGTTAACAATATAGTATTAAAATCTGTTTTCACGTGCTGACGCGCCCAGTCAACACGCTGCTTCTTGCACCTGGGTGTTAATGGTGACTGAGTCGTAGGTTTACACGTCTTGCCAATTGTTTGGAGGATTCCACATCGAGATGTTCTTGGTACATTATGTATGCCAGCATGCTCAAAAACCTCTTTACTTGAGGACAATGGATGCTTTGCAATTTGCGCTTGATTACAGATATCTGCCGCCTTGTCACTTTCTTTGTAGCTCCTTTACCACTTCGCTGCCTCAGTTTGGTACCCTCCGCTACAAACTTGTTTACAGTTCGATAAGCTCTGCCAAACTGCTTCGTAATTTCAATAGATTTTATATTTTCAGCGAGTAACTTGACTATTTTTCTTTTCTCAGTTAATGTTAAATCCTTCTTCTTACCCATTTTCACCATTTAGATCCGTAAATAGAATACTTGCTTAATAATTCGGAACACAATATTTTACATATTTTTCAATAAAATGAGATAATTATTTTAATTATCAAAATATTTTATCGAAATGAATACCACCAATGCTGCTATACATAGTGATTATTTGGTATAAATTTCATTGAAATCTGGGAAACAATTTTGAAAACAATTGGAGAAAATGTAATCTGCTTAATACGTGTGAACGCAGTGTATGATATCGCGTGAGTGCGTCTGAGTGCTTCTGATTAAAGTGAGTGGCCGCTTTAATATCATATTTCACATTTCGTTTGTGTGCTTGAGGGCTTAGAATAGAAGGGAGCTGCTGCCCGCGTATGCGGAACTCAAGTGCTAGTTAATGAGATAATGATGGGCGACTGCGCATGTATAACATATACATATATATATGTATAGCCTCCTGAGAGAAGGGGCGATAAGCTTAACCTTAGTGAAATGAGGAATTATCGCACGGAACATTTGAAAGGTTGAAAGGTATACTACAAAAGACTAACGCTTGAAACGTTTTTCATTTTAATTACCCAACGTTTTGGGAAACAAGCCATTCCCATCTTCATTGAAGTCTATAAACAATGAATATTTGAAATAATAAAAAAAGTTACAGTGATGTCATAATGTTAAAAATTGTATAGTAAAAGTGTGAAAAAAAGTTTTAGAATTAAAGAAACCCCAAATTAAAAAAACACAAGGTAAAATATTAAGCCTCATTTGCCATCGTTATTTCTCGGTAACACTAAACTAAACCACGATAGTGGTTGAGGATTGAAAAATGGAAAAGATGAAAGGAAAAAAGGCAGTTGAAGCATCCACAAGTTAAAAATTAAAAATCCAAGTAAAGTTGTTTATAAAGATTCCTTATAAAAAATTGAAATTAAAACTATAAAAGGAGAGTTAAAAGCAAACATTGAAATAATATTATATAAAGTATAGTACAAATTTTAGAATACTGTAGAAATGTGTAAGAAATCCAGTTTAAACATTATTATTATTATTATTATTATTGAGTTATGACATTTTGATAATACTGTTTTTACTTTGATCGGTCGATGATAATGTAAAATTTTAATATTTGAATGAAAGTTGCAACCTCGACTTCATCTGAGAAAGTGGAAACAAGAGACAAAATACTAAAATATTTGATGTTTAAAACATCTCGACAGTAAATTCAGTTTGCGATTTTTCCTACACAATTAATCTTATTAGTGGAGGAATAACAACTTCAAGGAATATAATTTTATTATTTGACCAACTGTGCATTTGTTGCTACCGGTAATTATAAATTTGGCTTTTGCTTCAAAGCTGTTTTTCCGCTGCACGATTAAGAAAAATTAAGGAAACAAAAAATTTTAGTCAAACTTTAAAATTGAGATGAATACACGTTGAAACGGCTGTTTACCGCATGACAGAAAAAAAAAGTTGATATCATTTGCTTAGCTATTAAAGTGCAACTGTAAAACATTTAAATAGTTTTCATTTGCTTGTTTAAAAGAATTTTAAAAAATGCTTTCCCAATATTGGATCCCTTCAGTAAGTGGATAAAAATATATACTACTTTTCGACCAAGGAATTCATTAGAAATCATTTGTGAAGACATTGAACTTTTGTAAATTTACACTTTAAAATAATTGCTTCGAGTCTAAATTCAATAAGTCGGGAAACCATTACATGTATCCAAACAGAAGTTTATAGTAAAATTTAGACGTCATGTGAAAAGAATGAAACCTAGTCATTTTCACAAATTTCTTTTTAGCATATGACCTGATGAAAATATTTTCGCAGCTTTTTGAAACTGTTATTATATTATAATCAGCTATACAGTATGTAATGTACAGTTGCCCCATATGTAATGTTCCTCGTCTCACAGGCGACTCCGTACATGTGGAAACGCCACAGCGATAGTCAATGCGATAGTCAGCCCCAAACTTTGAACGATCTAGCAAATTCCCAGTCTCCTGCCACCTCTGCACCCAGCGTCGAACAGTAGGCTTCGAAATTCCAAGTTGCATGGCTATGTCAGCTCAGGAGAGGCCGACTTCCCGCATACTAATTATCCAGCCTCGCTGTGCAAATTTATCTTGAGCTGGATTTATTTTCAGAGTCGGTGTTCGTCATACGGTGTAGAAATATGGTATGAACATAGATCATGCCAGTAACCATATCAACACCTCGGTTTGGCCCATCAACGTCATTTCACAAACATTAGTATAATAATGTATGAGTTTATAAGTACATATACTGTAAACCAGGTTAATTTCGCGGCAGCAAATTTTCGCTCTTTCATATCCTTGGACGAGTTCGCGGCATCATAATTTCGCGGTCAAGAGTTGCTAGTTATAATCTTATAGATTAAAATGACGTCATGAATGACGACATTTATTCTGGACTGTGATTGATCGAGGTTGAGGTCGTATATCAAGGCAAGTTTTACCTCTTGATATGCGGATAAAGTTTCAGCAGCACTCAACGTAAATGAATCTCTCGGTAAGATAGATTTGAAGCACTCCACATTGAAACCTATTCATGCTAAATGGATTGTCTCTGCATGGGATAACCTACACAAAATGAGGGAGACCATTTGGAAGGGTTAGGAAATTAGCGGCATTCATGACATTCTTGTTATACAGTAATAATACAGTATAATTTAAAATGTTTTTACTGCTTTTACTTTACAATGTTTTATTACAATATACTGAATTTACTTTTCAAATAAAGTATTTTAATGATGTAAGTTTTATTTTCTTACTATCTTCCAAAGATTAGTTTAAATTGTTAATTTTCGCCTGCTGGATCTTTTCGCGTAAACTATAGCCTACGCGTAAAACGAAAATTTCCTGCAAGCGAACATTTCCCATTCACTGGTATATAAAAAGTTCTATTGTAGTAGCTGTTCATATAGATTTGCAGTAATCATAATGGAAACGCATTACTGTATAAGACCAGTAAACTACATGGAGTTCAACGCTGTTCTCGATCATATTAATTGTTTATTTTTAAGAACATAGACTTAGGCTTGGTTGTCCCCCCTCCACCCCACCTTCCTCCAGTTGAGGTACCTTGACTACGACTGCGGTGTTCCCACATGTACGGAATTGCCTGTGATGCGAGGAACATTACATATGCCGGCAACTGTACAATTGCGCTCATTATTCGTACAGATAGCGACACCTGGCATATATTTGTTGTGTGTACTACAAACGGTTGTAACATTTTATGAATGAATCTCGGGTTCAGCGTTGATTGGTTGATTCATTGCCAAATGTCTTTAGAACATAATTATTTCCATTCATCACTTTGGTTTACATATTACTAAGGAAACATAAGTGAATAATTAAATATAAATTCAAGAAGGGAATATATGTTAACAATGAAGTGAATAAAAAAATGGTCTTGTAAAAACTAAAAAAAAAACCTTCGAACGTGATGACACTCTTCATGGTATTGGCAAGCCTGTCATCCTGAACGAACAAAGTCGTTGGTAGCCATCATTGCGCCCTGAGCGAATTCCAAATTCATTAATTAATTTATTTATTTATTTACATTTAATACTGAATATAGATCGAGATATTATTTTGTGTTATAACAAAGACAGAGCAAAAACCTGATATATACAGTATATAAATACATATATATATATATATATATATATATATATATATATATATATATATATATATGGCGGTTTATGAATGAAAAAAGTTTTGATGCATATTAAATTTTAATAACATTATAACATTACCAGATTGATAGATACTACTGGTATCGCATTGTTATATTCGGAGCAAATGTTATTTCTAGATCAGCAATACTGATGTACTGTAGTAACAAACAATCACTGAGAGAAAATATTATTTAGAAACGAAGAATGTTTTGTATTGAGGCAGCATCATAAATGCATATAATTGTTTTGTATTAATGAATTCCATGTTAAAACGTAAGTGTTGAACCACTGCAGCTGTTACTCTTGGCGGTCTCTCACCTCAAAGGAGAGAATTACAGAAAATAAAACTATTACAGTGATTCATATCGATAAACATAGAGCCATTTAAACGATGATATTTGACAATTTTGCAAAGTTGTTACACATTCATAATTATCATTGTATTTTAGAGATATTTTATACATAAACACAACAAATTTAATACCTTGTGCAGCCATCGTTGTTGTCTATGACTTCCTGCAGTCGATGTGGTACAGAAGCATATTTAATACGTAGCTATGCTATCTAAACAAGAGACCATCCTCTTATTACGCCCTGAAAAGCAGTGACTCACCTGAACTGAAAGCAGAATTCCTGAAAATGCAGCAAAATCTTATTCTGAAGTTTGAGTTTGCAGAGAAAAAAATCGAGACATTTTGGGCAAAAGTGAATGGGGAATATCCTTTGTTTGCCGAAGAGGTAAAGAAAGTGTCGGTGCCTTTTGCGACAAGTTATCTTTGTGAGGCAGGCTTTTCAGTAATGATGGTCATAAAAACAAACTGCAAAATCGACTGCACATGAAGGCGATTTACGTTGCGCCTTGAGCGAAACTGAACCCAGAATTCAGGCGTTAGTTTAGCAGAAAAACTTGCATCCCTCGCACTAAACTAGTAGTTGGTGGTGACGCGTTTTGCTTGTTTCCTCTGTAACGTTGTAGCCATTCTTTGACCAATATCATATGTGTTTAACTTATACATCAGGCACTGTATATATAGAAATATACGAGTATTATATTTATAAAATTTTAATAATTATTCTCATGCTCAGTAAAATGAAATTTCCTCTGATTTTTGCAGGGGGGTAATTTCCATTTGGAGATTAACCAAAAGGAATAATCACAAAAAAAGTTTGGGAACCGCTGGTGTAGCAGCTTAATGACCATTTTCCAAACTGTTTCCGCATTCCAACAATTCCACCTGACTTTTAATATATCACGTGACACCACATGACGTCATGACAGAGGTATTAATAGGTATGGTGACTGAGAATAAACTCACACTCGTCCTGAATCTCATCGAAGCAACTCCTCTCCAGAATGGATATCATTACCAGAAAATTGCTGAAAGGGGAGGAATCATCGGCATGAAGGAGAGCGGGCTGCCTCCACTTAAATTACAAGAGAACTTGGAATTTCTAGAAACATTGTTTATATATGGTTGAAGAGGTGGCAAGAGGAAGGGAATCTACGAGATCACCGCAGAACGTGGAAACCTCGATTGACAACTGCTACGGATGATTGGAGGACCTGCGATATTGCTGAAGCCAATCTCTTTAACAATGCTGTTGCCATAAGGGAACAATTGCCGCTTGATGTTTTGGCAATGACAGTAAGGCGGCTGGGTACATAAAGCTGGGTTACACCATCGGACCCCGACTATCATAGAGAAATTAAATCAGCAACATTGAGAAAATAGACTTCGATTTGCTCAGCAACATTTTGACAACGGACTTGACTTTTAGAACCGAGTGATATTTACCGACAAAAAGACCTTTTCCTCCACATCCCATGGCCGTCTTCATTATTGGAGAAGGAATAATACTCGATATTCTCAAGAGCACATCTATGAGGAAGCACGTAGCGGTCATGTCACCTGTAACATGTGAGGATATATTCATCTGTCTAGTGTAAGAGAGCTCACCAAAATAGAAAGGAGGTTTACTGCAGACGAGTATGTATAAATTTTCGAAGAGGTTATGCTTCTTTCTGTGTGTGCCATTTCCTGAGCGAATCGTTTTTATGCAAGACAGGTCCCCAATTCACACAGCACGGATTGTCACACGCTGGTTTTCTGAGCAAAGAAATATCGACCTTCTGGATTGGCCAAGTAAGGGTTGTGATATGAATCCCATCGAGAATATATGTGCCAATATTGTAAATGTTTGGGAACCAGAGGAAACGAACAACAGACCAGCTTTTACAACACGCATTTAGTGAGTGGGAGGTGCTGAGGAGGAATCAACAGCTGGTATATAATCATGTTGCTTCTGTACCACATCGACTGCAGGAAGTCACCGACAACAACGATGGCTGCACATAGCGTGTAGCGTCATGAGCGCTCTGGAGGCACATTTCAAGTTTTGTACAATCAACCTTGCTGATTTCAGAAAAGAAATAAAAATTTTCTGCAACTAGCAGAACACCTCCTTTTTCGCATGTAAAAAATACAAAATTCTTGTTAATTACAGTTGGCAACACTGACTGACATGGTACTTCTGGCAGCTTTCTAATTATTCTCAGTGAGTCATCTCCTGGAATTTCTTAGTTCTACGCTAGCTCGCTTGAGAGAAACAAGTGTTTTTTCTGTGAATGGGGTGTTCAAAAACCCCAAGGTACTAACGAAAGGTGCGTTTTGTGATATATACATTATACACATTTCTTTGTTTTGTTGTGTTTTACATTGTTTATAAGTTTGTTATATGTCTTAGGGTATATATATACCTATGGATATTTATATACATAATACATATGTGTGTGTGCAGTATATTTTTATATATATATTGGAAAACTTATTGTTTACCACTGAACCAAGCCTTATATATATATACTCATAATCATATATATTTTTTATTTATATGTTTGTGTTTTTGTTTCAGTGTTCCTGTGTGATACTTGTTGAGTTTTGCTGGTACAATGAGCACGCAAAGAACACGGGATCTGCCAGCCACATTGTCTTTGGTTCTCCACTATCAGAGCTTCCTCTGTCTGAACTTCCAACCCGTATACAAGTTGCAAGGCATTTCCTCTTCTTGAAGGAGAACAAGTACACCAGCAACAGGGAGATTCTTCCGGAGGTATGCCAAACACTCATTGACCTTTGAAATCGTGCTAAATTCCATCACAGCCAATCAAGAATGTGAAGACCAAGCTGCTCCGATTGAGGGAAAAAGGCTCGCAAGCATCGAAGCAAGGCAAGCATGCCACAAAAACCAAGAAGTTCGAGGAAAGCCTGAATCAATTGTTTGACATAGCTGTCTGCCAATGCGATGATCTGCCTGCATGCCACTGTGAAAAAGAAATGAAAGTTCCACGACGAGAGCATGCCTTTCTGATCTACCAGAGAACCACGCGGATCATGCAGATCAGTCGGGTGGATAAGAATGTGACTCAGATGATGGAGAGAAGGAAGTCAAGAGAGGATCGGATGCAAGAAAGACAAGAAGAAGAGAATAGAAGAAAAACGGAACGGCAAGAGGTAGCATCCTCTGCAGATGTGGTCGAATCAGCTCAAGCAGAAGCAGACTCCAGTGGTGAAAGTGTTGGTGATGAGTGGATGGGTGATAGTGCCCAGGAGGACAGGAACATCACATCGATTCCCACTGTTGCTTTGGAAGCTGACCGGTATGGTGTATCGAACAGGGCTGCTGCAGCTATCAGCATTGCAACATTGGTTGACTATGGCATCATTAGTTCTGATGATCAGATAAAAGTAATTGACCACCACAAAGTATGGAGAGCACGGCAGAAGGTACGGAGGGATCTGAAGGAAGCAGTAACTTACCACGATGTGGAAGTCTGCTTTATTTTTTGATAGGCGGAAAGACATGACACTTGTCAAAGAGAAAAAGGGGAACAAATGGTACAGCACAAAGAAAGTTGAGGACCACTATGTGCTGGTCGGAGAGCCTGGAACCTTCTATCTAAGCCATCTGACACTGGAACGAGGAACTGGCACTGTCACTGCGGATGGACTTCAAAATGCGATTGAAGAAATGGGTATTGCAGACAAGATAATTGCAGTGGGAGCCGACAGCACAGCCACAAACACAGGGCACAGAAGTGGAGCAATACACCTGCTAGAGTGCCGCCTGGGTCGCACTTTGCACTGGTTCATCTGTAGTCTGTATTTAAATGAACTCCCATTGCACCACTTGTGCAAGGAACTCATCGGCCCAACAGAATCTGCAACTCAATGGAAAGGACCAATTGGCAAAGCTTTGGCCACATGTGAAAGTTTGCCACTTTCCTCTAGAGGAATTCAATGTATTGCTGATGGCCACACTCTCCCGGATGTTGACCTTACTGAATTGAGTCGTGACCAAGCCTACCTCTATAGAATGATGAAAGCGATAAGGACTAGTGTCATTAATGAAGATCTTCTACGAGAGAAGCCTGGACCAATCTCACATGCAAGATGGGTTACAACTGCCAGCAGAATTTGTCGGCTATATGTAGCGATGGCGCAGCCAAGTGATGAACTGTATTCACTCACACAGTTTGTCGTGTGCCATGTGGTTTAGCATCAAGTGCCATCCAAGGTGCACAGATGGCCCAAAACATTTCCTGGAGCAAATCAAGCTGCTACGATTACTGCCACCAGCTAGCAAGACTGTCACATGGCCTGTGATCCAAAGAAATGCATATTGGGCTCACCCTGAAAATGTTCTACTAGCAATGCTTGCAGATGCAGATCGAGCAAACCGGAAATTGGCCATCGATGTAATCAAGACCATTCGACGAGCTCCCAAACCTGCTCAACAGCAAGTCAGAGAATTTCGGCCACCAAAGATCAAACAAAGTGCTCAGAACTTGAAAGATTTACTTCCACCAGTGGAGGAGTGCACAATGGAACTACCACTCACGAAGCAGTTCTCTGTCGAACATCTCGATAAGATCACTGAAGAGCCCCCTTGTTGTCCGGATACCATGTCACTCCCAAGGTGTAGAACGCTGTGTTAGGATGGTAACTGAAGCGTCTGGGGCAGTGTATGGAAAGGATTCAAGAGATGGTTACATTAGAGCAGTACTTAAATCCCGTGACTTTATGCCGTCATTCAAAACTAAACAAGATTTTAATGTATCATTTACTAAGTAAAACTATCTAGTCTACCTACCTACCTACCTACAGTGTATATGTTTATTCCAAAATAAATTTTTCTATTTTTCCTGAAAAGCAGTACGTTGTAAGGGGTCAAATGATAGCTCAAACCCTAGGAAAGCAAGTGTCCAAAAGTTATGGGTAACTAGCAATTTTCACGATTTTCACATGCGAAAAAGGAGGTGTTGCACTTGTCACAAAAAAATTTGTTTCATTTTTGAATTTAGGGAGGTCAATTGTACAAAACCTGAAATGTGCCTCTTGATCCGTTACACTTTGCCCAATGACGCTACACGCTACTAAATTTGCTGTGTTTATGTATAAAAGATCTCAAATACAATGGTAATTATGAATGTGTAACAACTTTCCAAATTATCAAATATCATCATTTAAATGACTCTATGTTTATTGATATGAATCACTGTAATATTTTTTTTTCTGTAATTCTCTCCCTTGAGGTGAGAGACCGCCAAGAGTCACAGCCGCAATGGTTCAACACTTACTGTAAGTTGTAACATGGAACTTATTAATACAAAACAATTATTTGCATTTATGATGCTGTCTCAATACAAAACATTCTTCGTTTCTAAATAATATTTCTTTCAGTCGCTGGTTATTACTCTATTAGTGTTGCTGATCTAGAAATAGCATTTGTTCCGAATATAGCAATGCCATACCAGTAGTGTCCATTCAGTTGTCGTCCATTTGCCAGTTGAAAGATATTCTAAGCAGTGACGTATGAAACTTACAGATACCCATCAATCTGGTAATGTTATAATGTCATTAAAATTTAATATGCATCAAAACATTGTTTTTCATTCATAAACCGCCTATATATATATATATATATATATATATATATATATATATATATATATCAGGTTTTTGTTCTGTCTTTGTTATAACAACACAAAATAATATCTGAATCTATGTTCAATATTAATTGTAAATAAATAAATAAATAAATCAATTTGAAATTTTTTTAGGGCACAATGATGGCTACCAACGGCTCTATTCGTTCAGGATGACAGGCTTGCCAATACCATGAACACTGTCATCACGTCCGAAGGTTTTTTTATTTTTACAAGACAATTTTTATTCACTTCATTGTTAATATATATTCCCTTCTTCAATTTATATTTAATTATTCATTTATGTTTCCTTAGTAATATGTAAACCAGAGTGATGAATGGAAATAATTATGTTCTAAAGACATCTGGCAATGAATCAACCAATCAACGCTAAACCCGAGATTCATTCATAAAATGTTACAACCGTTTGTAGTACACACAACAATATATGCCAGGTGTCGCTATCTGTTCTCCAGAGTGTCCTAAGAATTATGAGCGCAACTGTACCTACTACTACTACTACTTGTGTTTATTATTTGGATTTTTGCTCTGCAGAAATCTAATTGTTTTTGCGCAAATTATTAAGAATTTATGTGGAGCAGAAATTCTTGTTAAAATCGTTACTATTATTATTATTATTATTATTATTATTATTATTATTATTCCACGGTGAAGGCTACAGGCTTTACTTAAAACACACTCTTCACGAAACTTGGTGAAAATGTTGGAACTGTGACCCTCTCTGGAATTTCCCCTAAACTGGCTGATTCCCACAATTTTTTACCGTAGGTCAGTGTATGAACTCCAAAAATATCGCGCGCAAACAAAAGTGATCAAAACAAAACAAAAAAAAATTATCCTGAAACACAAGCTAAAACTACCATCTCAAAATTTTGCTATTGTTGATAGTATTATTGGTATTAGTGGTAATATGCTACAGCCTTTACTTATCAAACGATCTTTAGAAAACTTGGTGAGAAAGTTTCTAATACATACTGTAGATGTCGATAATTTCTCTGAATCGAATGATTTTCGAAATGTTTTACCATAGGTAAATGTATTAACTCCAAAAATATTGTTTGAGCGAACAAAAGTGATAGAAGGGAAAAAATTTTTTTCAAACACAAGCTAATATTTTTATCTCAAAATTTTGCTATTATTAATAATATTATCTGTATGAGTGATAATATGCTAAAATCTTCGCTTTTCATTGGTTCATTAAGAAACTTGGCAGGAATATTCAGAAAAAAATATATTCTTTGAATTATTGTCATTTCAGCCAAATCCTATTATTTTTGATCGCAGGGCATCCCATCGAAGTGCGAAACTTTCGCCAAAAATCGCAAAACAATAATTTTGAAATGTTTTCCGATAGACTTTATGTATGCTCCTCTACTTTAAAAAAAAAGTATGTTTCTGATGCGCCGTTTATGACGCATTTCTTTTGAATGATACCCCAGACGCACCCTACTTTTGTAGTAATTGCTCATACAGTAGAACAATGTAAAATTAACTATATGGACGTGTATGGTATCTTCTGGAAGTTATTGCAGAGCACTAAAACCTTACCCTGATTAAAAATAAAAATAATTGTTTTAAACCCGTCAGTTTCAGTTATACGGTTAAGTGAAGTACAGTACTGTGACACTTAAAAAAAACAATAAAAATTCGAAATATTAAACTCGCAAAAAAATTATAGAACGAAAAGCATATACAGAAATTCCTCCTCTTTATAATTTCCTAACTAAACCTAACCAAACCATATCTAAATTTGATAAGTTAACCATACACTACATCGAAGTACATATAATACAGTTTACACCCCATCAGGCACGTGCAGAGGGGACGGGCTACAGGGGCTTCAGCCCTCCCATTTTTCCCTTCATGCCTCAGAAGTGCCCTTTTTTCCCATAAATTTATAAATGCTGTGAAGAGACTTATTTTTTTGAGTTGGGGGAGAGGAGATGGTGCCCTTTTTGTTAACTTTCAGCCCCCTCATCTGAAGTGTCCTGTGCACGGGCCTGCACCCCATTATGATAGGTTAGGTAATGCTAGGTTGGTAGGGCATAAATTAACCTGGCCTCATCAGGTTGCTGGTGGGCCGTGGTTCGGATTCCACTTTAAAATATAAATCTAAGGTGGAGTGACAAGCTTGACCTTCGTCAGAATGAACAATTCGGGCGGAAGCAAAACCAAGGTTAACCAAGGTTTTATATATATACACACACACACGTATATATAATAATAATACACAGAATTAATGTGTATGGAACAAGGGCTTCTATTATGTAAAAGAAAAACTTCAGTATTTGCCATTTACCAGAGTGCAAAGGCCAAATGTATCAAATTCTTCCATGATGGCCCCATTTTTGAAGAAATTCTTGGATCTTTTCCGTTTGGGGGCTAGCAGCGAATTTTAATAAAAATCGGTATACTAATGTAGTTTTGGTCACTGATTTAAAAAATAACTTTCCTTTTTTGGAGAAATGGAAAACAAACATGTTAGAGCACTTTAAATAATTTATGTGATGAAAATATCGTGACTTAACCGGACCTAGTATGTTTCATGGACTGCTCTCGATTTTCCTACGAAATTGCAAACAAGGTCAGTCGATGACCCTGATTTTGTTTCTGCAATCGGTTTTCTTGAGAAACCTAACCTAACCTGACCTAAACCTGACCTAACCTAACCTAAACCTAACCTGACCTAACCTAACCTAACCTAACCTAACCTGACCTAACCTAACCTAACCTAACCTAACCTGACCTAATCGAGTTTCTTATACTATTGTATACCAACTTGACTCGTACCTTTGTGAATTTGTATGGCGTAAGCGCCACACCAGCTCGGACTTATTCAAAAGATGTTGGAGTGTATTGCGTCGTTTCAGTAAATAAATTTATTCAATATCCAATAACATTTTTCTTTATCATTTCTCAAGAAAACCGATTGCAGAAACAAAATCAGGGTCATCGACTGCCCTTATTTGCAATTTCGTAGGAAAATCGAGAGCAGTCCATGAAACATACTAGTCCCACTTAACCTAACCAATCGTCAAGGGCGTACAGTTGACCTAACCTGGCATTCAATTGACCTAACCTGGCATTAAATTGACCTAACCTGGCATTCAACTGACCTAACTGGGCATTAATTTTTTTTCTGCTACTTTTACAGATCTGCCGGGATCCTTCAAAAAACGTATTCTTCGTAAAGTTGCACTTTTTACCGTTTGACCGATGGTTTTGGCAACGAAAGAACTGGGTATTTTTATCAAAGGAACACACTTTCCCACACTTCGAGCACTTTTTCATAAACAGTAGCAGTTTGTGACTCTGGCTAAATTTAACACAATCTTCCGTAACTAGTTTATGCTAGTTAAAACACATATTAATTATTTAAAGTGTTCTAACATGTTTGTTTTTCATTTCTCCAAAAAAAGAAAGTTATTTTTGAAATCAGTGACCAAAACTACATTAGTATACCGATTTTCATTAAAATTCGCTGCTAGCCCCCAAACGGAAAATACCCAAATTCTTCCATTTTGATTTGTGCAGTCTTTATATAAAAATTTTCCAATTTGTCTTATGCATACATAGGCCTCTTTACTCTTGTTGTTGTTGTGTACCAAAATGAAAAATCTGTCAGCCTAATTTCTGTACAAAGTTAATCATCCCTAAAATTTATTTCATACAAACGAATTTGACATAATTTAGCATAATGCAAGTGTTATGCATGATGAACCTCCCTTGTAAGTTTCAAGAAGAACAAACCCTTCGTCTGAAGTTATGGTTTATCATGGATGAGGAACATTCTTATTAATATTTTAGAAAATTGTCCCTAAAATTTTAATTACAATCAGGAAGTT
Source organism: Bathynomus jamesi (assembly GCA_023014485.1). NCBI lineage: Eukaryota > Metazoa > Arthropoda > Malacostraca > Isopoda > Cirolanidae > Bathynomus > Bathynomus jamesi. The sequence goes on from JAJOZX010005259.1 coordinate 39,821, forward strand.
CTTCGGATCACCTGAAGATCCGTCACGTCACCCCAGCCCAGCCTTTTTTAGTTATAAGGCTAACTACCGAAAATATCACGACTTAACCTAACCAATCGTTAGGTCAGTTGTACCCCTTGACGATTGGTTAGATTAGGTCGTGATATTTTCGTTAGTTAGCCTTATAAAGCTAACTAAAAAAGGCTGGGGTGACGGATCTTCAGGTGATCCAGTTCTTCAAACTGTGACAGATGTAAGCTTCCGTGCCGACTACATGCTCTCCATGTTTCATTGTATATACTGTATATAGTTTCTCTCTCGCGGACCAATTAAAAAATATAGGCTATTGTTTATGGATATAAACAGTAAATTCTTCATAACATTTGTTCCAGGTAACTCGCTTCGATCTAAATTGGCATATTAGAAATTCAATACATATGGAATATTTCCAGCAAGTTTCAAGTAAAAAATGTTTAGTTCTCTAATTATGACTATTTTCCTAAATTCTCAGTGCGTATTACAATTTTACAAAATTGTTCCTAAAATTTTAATTTCAATCAGGAAGTTCTTCAAAACTATGAAAATGTAAACTTTATGTACCCCTTCCATATTCTCCACGTTTCATTGCATATACATAGCTATTTTTCCTCATGGACAAATTTAAAATAAATAGTCTCAGACTGTTTTTGGGTATAAACAGTAAACTGTTCATAACAATTGTTCAAGGTAACTTGCTTTGTTCTAAATTGGCATACTCGAAGTTCAGTACATTTAGAATATTTCCTGCAAATTTAACGAAGTTAGTGAAGAGAGTCTTCTCTAGTTATTATTATTCTTATTATTATTATATTTAGAGTATCGTTTGTCTGTTTATTTTGTTTTATTATTTTATTTTCAGCAGAGGAACTCCACCAAAGATTTCACACCCACAGAAATCAAAGAGTTCCCGCAACCTTCTATTCACAGAAATACTATCTTTTGTTGCCTCAAATCACTTATAAAAAAAGTTTTGAAGACCATTTCTTCTATCTAAAGAAGTTATGTATCGTTAAAAGAAGATATATCATCTGAAGGAAAAACTTCCCCTAGAATGTATCCTCAAAAAGAAGCTATAAGTTCTAAATTCAGAGTTTTATTTTCAGTGTATTTTTACTGTATATGATTCCATTATTATAAATTCAATATTAATAAAATGGTTTTATTATTTAACGTTTCAAAGTATTTTCTTATTTGTACTTCTGATTTTTAGTTTATATTTTTAAGTTTTTATATTTATAAGATATTTATTTTTGTTATTTATTGCTTTTACCTAATTAAATTATGTACTTTACTCTGTGTGTGTGTGTGTGTGTATTTGCTTCATGACTTCTCTAAGTTATTTTTCGAATTTCCATCTTTTAACAGTTGAGAATAATAATAATAATAACGACAACAATAATAATAACGGATAATGATAATAGAAACCATTTGGCACTAACTGTTAGCCAATGAAAGAGTAAAAGAGGGAATTAGTAGGGTAAAGAAGCAAAAGAATTTGCAACACGCGCTCGTGTGGGAAGCGCTTGCAACATCGACTCTCTCATCATCCAATGAGGATATTTTATCCTGTCAACACGTATCGACCAGAGCTGAGCTTCAACTTCTCCGTTGAGACATTTTCACTCAATCTGTATAAAGGAGTTAAAACGTGTCGTGTGTGTGTGTATATATATTATATTATATATATATATATGATGAATAAAACCACGAAGGAAAGGAAACACAAAATGGTGCTCAAGCGCTTTCGTCTAATGACATCCTTAGGAACACTGAAGTACATAAAAGGTTAAGCCTATATATAGGTTACAGAAAGAAAAAAGAAAAAATAAATAACATACATACACACCCACACATATATATATATATATATATATATATATATATATACATACATATCTATATATACAATACATACATACATACATACATACATATATATACAATAAACAGAGAAGTAAAAATAAAAATAAAAAATTAAAACCTTAAAGGATTACCAGTGAGGCGTACAGATTTGTAAGGAAAAATATCGATTTTTAGCACAAGATCAAATGGATTATAAAAATACAAATTTATACTGGAACTATATATATATTATATATATATTATATATATATATTATATATATATATTATATATATATAAAACCGTGTACGAAGATAAAAAGTAAGAGAAGGAAAGAGAATATGAGATATTTGCCAGTGACAACGCAGCAAAAAATGAGACGCTTAGTAAACGTTGCAACGTTTTAATGAAGTTTTATAAATGGTTATGACGTTTACTGAGAGTCCCATTTCTTGTGGGGAATGATCCTAGCAACGTTGGACATGGCCGTGCTTCCTGTCAGCGAGTGCAAAACACGACATCTGAAGGTCTTACGCGAATCTGAGGCCTCGAATCTGGGTACCAAAAGTCTCCCGTCCGGTATGACGCGGTACTTTCCATCTGAAACGACTAAAAAGGTTCTTTTAAAAATTCAGTCACAGAATTTTGAAATTTAAATAACGGTTTGAAAAGTTAAAAATTCGTTTAAACAAACATCAGTTTTTATAAATTGTCTCAAGTTGGATTGTGAGGGAATTCCGCGTTATAAGACACATAGTGAATACACTAATGTTTCCTCACTTGTTCACACAATGAAAGGTGCTGCGATAGCATGCGGTCCACCTACGATTCGGCGGTCTACCTTTTAATTATAGCTTCTTATCTTGTTTACTAATTGCTTGTTTACATCCCAATGGCAATCGCCCTTGACTATTAGCGAGGTTTAGTCATGATATTTTCGTTAGTTTTAACAAAAATATCATGACTAAACCTAACCAATTGTAGGTAGACCGCATACTATGGTAGCACCCGATGAAATTTACTGAAAATTCCACATGTTTTATTCGAGTAAACCAAATTAAAAACAGATAATGTAATAAAAGAGAGATAATCACATTTGAACTTATGTTTATAAAGAAGAAAGAATTTCCAATGAAGTCGTTCGAAAGATTAGAAAACTTTCTCTCGCGAAAGGAAAGACGAAATCTGGTTCAAATGGCATCTGAATGAATAAAAATGGGTTTGCCTATGCGCAATCTTCTTCTGTTTCCTTTTCCCTTCACTCGTTTGTTTTCTGTGCTGAAAAGAAGAGGAAAAACCATCCCAGAGTTCTCACCTTCCGTATTAAAATTCATCCTTGGACTTTTGAAAATTTTACTCTTGCCCGAAACACCAAATTCAGGCATAAAATGTGAAACACAGTAAAAATATTAAAGTATTAAAATTCTTTCATTTCCTTACCTTTTACTGTAAGTTTCTTGGTTTCAAGTTCATTTTTTATATATATATATATATATATATATATTAGTGATGTAGCGGATGTCATTTTTTCACATCCGCGGATGCGGATGCGGATGAGGATGTTTGATTTCAACATCCGCGGATGCGGATGCGGATGTCTACATTTTCGTTATTTTTTAGGATATATTCGAGATGTTGTTGTTTAACGTATATAATAAGTTATTATATAGAGAGAGCTGTAGCTATAATGTAGTATAATGATTAATTGTACAATAATTGCTGTACTTTTCTCTGAACATATAAAATAATATCAAGCATCTAACTAATATAGAAATCAATTAGTGAATTCGTCTGCAAATAAATTCGTTATTTTGTTGAGTTTCAGCCACAATTAGAAACCATAATTGTGTTACCAGGATGCGGGACGTGAACCCAACTCAAATGCACCCACCGACCTCTTTCCCCAACCTCCACCCTTATAGAAAGAGATCTTTAATTAGCTTGATAACTATTTATATTAAGTTTAACGTTTTATTAGGCATATTTATAAATGAGTAATTAAAATAAAGTAAACTAAGATGTTCATCGTTTAATGTTCAAACTTAATTATAGGAAGGTTATGCTTAAGGAACATTAATTTTTCTGACTTTTCTGCTGCCAGTCTGTTTCTCTTTTCATCATATATTAATCCAGCACTGCTAAATAATCTCTCGCTTGGTACGTTTGTTGGAGGACAGGCTAAATGTTTCCTTGCAAGTTTACTCAAGTATGGATAGATATTCTGCGTATTTTTCCACCAACTAATAGGATTGTCACATGCAGCCAGGCGTTTTTCTTGGTGATAGCTCTCGATCATTTTTACTACAGCTTTTGAAGAAACTGAGAGGCAGATTCTGTGATAGATTTGCTTGTTGAAGGTGTTGGTTCTGTCACTGAAACTTTTATTCTTTTGGTGGGTGGCGAAGCGACAGATTCGAGAGATTGAAGCTCTTCAACTGCTTTGCCAAGTGATGATTTAACTCGTTCTAATGTACTAGGTGAAAATAACTTAGCTTTGTAACGTGGATCTAAGTAGGTTGCAAGAGAGTAACTTCATACAAGAACAGCTTCTCGTCTTGTCGCTTGCATCACTTTTGCGCACAATGAACTAGTTCTATTAATATAGTAGAATTTGATAATTTTCGCTTATTAATGACATTTTATCTCAAGGGTCCACATCCGCACGACATCCGCAGTCCAAAGTGCGGATGCGGGTGCGGATGCGGATGTGAGAAAATGTGCGGATGTTCCGCGGATGCAGATGCGGATGCGGATGTGACTTACATCACTAATATATAAAGGGTGATCCAGAGAAATGGGACCCAAAAGAAACCCCTGTAACTCTTAAAGTATAAGTCCTTTTATAAAATTATACGCATCATTCGAAAGAGGATAGTTACAAGTTTGTACAGGATTGTATAGGTTTTGACAATACAAGACAAGATAAGATACAAAACAAAATTAAAGTGTTAGTTAAAATAACCCTTCAAGATGACTGCATGGACTGTGGAACAGCTGCGTTTCATACTGAGCAATATTATGAGCATGGAAGAAGTGTAGTTTCAGCTCAAAGATCTTTCAAGACAAATTTTCAGATGTCAAAATCACCTTCTAAGAAAGTAATCCGTCGGTGTGTCAGAAATTTTTCCCTAAATGGCAGCATTGGAAAAAGAAAACCAACTGGAAGAGTGCGCACAGCAAGGATAGACGAGATCATTAACAGAACTCATGAAATTGTACAGGATAATCCTAACATAAGCATCAGACGTGCTTCTCAGCTGTTAGGAGTTGGATATGGAACAACACACCGTATATTCAAACAAAATTTAATGCTCTTTCCATATAAAATTCAAACAGTGCAACAACTAAACGATGGAGATTTCGCACGAAGACGACAATTCTGTCAATGGATCCAACAGAAGGTAAATGACACCACCAATTTCTTAGCAACTTTGATTATGTCAGACGAAGCCCATTTTCACTTGAATGGAACTGTAAACAAACAAAATTGTTGTTTCTGGGCAACAGAAAATCCATTGAATATTACCGAAGTTCCGTTGCATAGTCGCGTGTAACTGTTTGGTGTGGTCTTACTGCATCTCAGATCATAGGGCCGTACTTTTTCGAGGATTCCACCGGAAACACGGTCACTGTAAATGGTGATCGCTACGAAAAAATGTTGACCGGTTTCCTTATTCCTAAATTAAGAGATCTTTGTCTAGAAAACCACTGGTTCCAACAAGACGGAGCTACCTGCCATACCACGAGGAACTGCATGGCAGTTTGCGTCAAACGTTTCCAGGCGAGTTAATCTCAAGATTTGGAGACGTTGAATGGCCCGCAAGGTCTCCGGATTTTTTCCCTTAGATTATTATCTCTGGGGATATTTAAAGAGTAGGGTCTACAGAAATAACCCAACGACCTTGCAAGAATTGAAGACCGCCATCACAAATGAGATACAGGCCATACCACCGCACACTCTTGCAAAAGTGATGCAGAACTTACAAGCGAGAACACTGGAATGCTTGGCAACTAATGGAGCACATTTGAAAGGAGTCATTTTAAAAAAATAAATATTTCATAATAAACTTGTAACTCTACTCTTTCGAATGATATATAGTTTTTATGAAAGGAATTAAATATTAAGAATATTTGGCTTTTTTTTATGGGTCCCATTTATCTGGATCACCAGTATATATATATATATATAACGTAAAGAACGACGCTTGTATAGGAGATATTCCGCGCAAGACGAGAGAGAGAAAACGGAACAAATGAAAAAATGAAGTACCACCTGGGAATCGAACCCGGGATCTTCCGATTGCCGGTCAGACGCGATACCATTACACCATGGACTCCACTCTTCCAAATGCCGTAATTCTTCTACATACTCGCAGAAACAATGCCCCAAGGGGCATTGTTTCTGCGAGTATGTAGAAGAATTACGGCATTTGGAAGAGTGGAGTCCATGGTGTAATGGTATCGCGTCTGACCGGCAATCGGAAGATCCCGGGTTCGATTCCCAGGTGGTACTTCATTTTTTCATTTGTTCCGTTTTCTCTCTCTCGTCTTGCGCGGAATATCTCCTATACAAGCGTCGTTCTTTACGTTATTTATACTGCGTGTTCTTTGCAGTTGAATGTATATATATATATATATATCAGCGAGAGAGAGAGAGAGAGAGAGCGAGATAACAAACAGGTACTGTAGATGGAAATATAGAGGTGGGAATGCAATTTTGGCCCTTCGGGAATTGAATGGCATTCACTTGATTTTCATTTTTATTTCCGAACACGAAAAAATAATCCGATTACGGTTCTGATTGTGATTAAGAATCCGCATTCGCATCCAAATTCTCTAAATTCGGATAACAAATTGAAACAAATGACTCACGCATTTTTTTTTTTAATTTCTACGATCAAATAAAGGCGTACTTGTGAAAAATATTTGCTTTAACTTTATCAAAAGTACGTGGTTGTGTTTGTGTTGTGTTTGCTTTACACGTACATTACATTTTCTAAATATTATTGGTTAGCTACATGAAGAGTATTATATTTAACCATATGAAAAGTATTTGGTTGTATTGAACCGCAATATAAATATTTGTTTTAACGACAAGGAAAGTATTTGAAAGTAATTTGCTTTAACCAAACTGCAAAAAATAACTGGTAAAAGTCAGGTAACCATGGAACAGCAATTTAGGCTAAAGTTCACTGTAAATAATATGCGGGTGTCTGACATCCACAAGGCGCTTTAGACCTGGTGAATCCACGTAAGCGGTCAAATGAAAAGATAATGCTATCTTTGGTAGTCTGTGACGCATTGGCAAAAATGTGGTGGCTGCTAACCAAGTTTAATTTAGGATCTAAGACAAAACGCGCTGCTACATGCTTAAACGCAAGATGTGGATACTTACTTACCCATCTAAATGCTGAGTAAACCCTACATAACAGATTGATTTCTCAAGAAAACAAAGCTTAATGCTGGTTTTTCTTCAGCTGCTGGATTTAAGTATATTAAAAGATTTTTGGGGGGACTGTTTGATTCCATTCGAAAAGTCTAAGGTGATATGGCGGAAGGGACTTGCGGAGGAGAGTGTAGACACAACTCGACCATGGAAGTACTGGGGGGGGGAAGTCTACGTTAGGCAGAAGAAAGGGATTGCTGGCACTCCCGTTTCTCCTGTCACTGTCCTCCTTAGTTGATTATTTTCAGTGTCTCATCTACCCTATGAGCAGTCCAGCATTCTCTCAAACATACACTTCTTTCCCTATTCCTCACTACATATACATGTATCTTACACACTACACAATCTTTTCAAAATTAAAAAACAACAAGATGGCATTTTCTTCAAGACCCTTGGAATCCCCTGGGGAGGGGAACATAAATGTCCCCACTTCCCGGATTCCTCCAAGTGCGCTGAGCGAATGAGCGCATCACGGAGGTGATCCTCAAGGGTGTGGAGGCGGACATTCCATATTCTTTTCATACAGGGTGGGGCACGGGAATCAAGTGTTTTTTGAATAGTTAGTAATCGGCCATTAGGAATGGGAGGGGCGTGCGGTAGGTAGCATTCCATTCCTGGGTTCATAGCATTTAACTTTAACTAACACTCACCTTTATCTTTCAGGTGCCATCATAGAGCAGTGGACGTTAGAACACCGCATGTTCGCGTATGATCATTTTGTTAGGAGTGGCGAGTCAGTGACAGCAGTTCAGCGTGCGTTTCGCCGCAGATTCAACATTCATCGAAATGACTCTGTTCCCGCTCGTGACACAATCTTACGTTGGGTTAACAATCTTCGAACAGGAGGCTCAATAATGAAAACAAAACCGAAGGGGCCGCAACGCACTGTGCGTACTCCAAGAACGTTGAAAGGGTCAGACAAGCGATGTTGCAAAGCCCAGGCCGCTCTGCTCGGAGACATTCAGCTGCACTCGGAATCAGCAATCGTACTGTTAGACGGATTTTGCATGAAGAATTACATTTTCACCCATACAAGTTAGCGATGGTGCAGGAATTGAATGTAAACGATTGCCCCCAACGACTGAATTTTGCACAGGAAATGCTTGCACTTTATGAGCATAATGAAAACATGATGGTGGTAATGAGTGATGAAGCCCATTTCCACCTTAATGGGGCCGTCAACAATCAAAACTGTCGGTATTGGGCTGCTGAAAATCCGCGACAACTCCATGAAAAACCGCTGCATAGCCCTAAGGTTACAGTTTGGTGCGCGGTGGGAAAGTTTGGCGTCATCGGTCCCTATTTCTTCGAACAAAATGGGGTTACCGTTACCATAACATCTGGGCGTTACATGAGATGGTGAACACCTTTTTCATCCCTGAGTTACGGAGAAGGCGTATTGCTCGTCGACATTTGTGGTTTCAGCAAGATGGGGCCACGCCACACACCGCCAGAGCGTCAATGGCTGTTCTTCGCCCCCTGTTTCCCAACCATCTCATTTCGAGATTTGGTGACATTGCATGGCCCCCTCGGTCCCCTGACTTGTCCAATGTGACTTCTTTCTATGGGGGTACCTCAAGTCACGTGTCTACGAGGACAAGCCCCGTACATTAGATGCATTGAAGGAAGCGATCCGTCAACAAATCATCCAAATCAACAGAGACCTGCTGGGAAGAGTGGAGGCCAATTTTCGTAAACGCCTTCAATAATGCGTCGACGGCCAAGGACATCATATGCCAGATATAATTTTCGGTACATGATTATTATGACATGAAATGCTATGTTCTTACGAATGTTGTTCTACCAATATATTTTCTTTACAAAAATAAATATCATTTTCCTGATTATTCCAAAAACACTTGGTTCCCGTGCCCCACCCTATATAACTAATGCAAAAAACCCTTGGTTTAACTTTGCTTGTTCTAATGCTATCTGCAACAGAGAGGCCTTCAGAAGGTACCGCCGCCATCCAACTCCTGACTCTCACTCGGCTTAAATTTCTGCCCCGAATCGTGCAAAATTTCTTTTGTTTGACTCGCCAAAAATTCCTTCATCAGACGAAAATGTGAAAACCTATCCAATTCTAATTCTTCTCGTTCTTTCTGGTACCGAGCGAAGACCCTTTCCAACAACTTTAATTCTTCTTCTTTTCCTCCTCTTTTTCATTCCGACGGCTCAGTTGCCGTCTCTTCTCCTGATAAAGCTGAACTATTCGCTCAAACCTTCGCCTCCAACTCAACCCTGGACGATACCGGTGCGATTCATCCATCTCCTCCTTCCTCTGACTTAATTATGTCGGAAATTAGAATTTCGTCCAAAGATGTTTTTTCTGCCCTATCTCAGCTCAACTTTATTAATGCGTACGATCCTGATGGTGTTCCTCCTGTTGTTTTCAAGAACTGTGCTTCTGTGCTGACACCCTGCCTAGGCAAACTCTTTCGTCCTTGTCTTCCATCTGGTACTTTTCCTTTCTGCTGGGAGTTTTCTTTCATTCAGCCTTTCCCAAAGAAAGGTGACCGCTCTCAATCATCCAACTATCGTCCAATTGCTTTGATTTCTTGCCTTTCTAAAGTTTTTTTAATTATCCTTAATAGTACTGTAAGATTCTTAAACACTCTCTACTCACAATCATCTTTCAGATTCAGAATGGGTTCCGCAAACGACGCTCTACCGGCGATCATCTTGCATATCTCTCTGATTCTTGGTCATCCTCCTTTCGGGTTTTCGGCAAAACCTTTTCTATTGCATTAGACATATCAAAAGTTTTGATAGAGTCTGGCACAAATCCTTAATTTCCAAACTGCCCTCCGTCGGTTTCTAACCTTTTGTCTGTGCCTTCGTCTCTGATTTCTTTCTGGCCGATCTATAGCTGAGGCTGTAGATGGTCACGGTTCTTCTTCTAAGTTATTAATAGTGGTGTTCCTCATGGCTCTGTCCTTTCACCCACTCTCTTACTTTTGTTTATCAATGATCTCTTAAATCGCACATCTTGTTCTATCCACTCCTATGCCGATGATTCTAACCTTCAGTTCTCCACCAGCTTCACAAAGCGTCCTCTCAACAGTCACTCAAGGCTTTACATGAGATTGGTATTGCACACCTGACTTCTGATCTTTTTACTATCTCTGACTAGAGCAGAGAAAAACTTGTAGCTTTCAATGCCTCAAAATTCAGTTTTTTTACCTGTCTACTCGTTACAATCTTCCAAGACTTTCCCCTTACCTTCAGCAATACACAGCTCAATCCTTCCTCTTCTCTTAACATTCTTGGTGTTTCATTTTCTCGCTATCTTTCCTGGAAAGATCACACATACTCTCCTCCTAAACAACTTCCGAGAGGTTAGGTGTGTTGTATCAGCTCCGCACTTTCTTCACCTCCACTCCGTTACTCTCTACGTATACTTGGGTGTTATCCGCCCTTGTATGGAATACGCTTCTCATTTGTGGGGTGGCTCAACCCACACAGCCGTACTTGACCGAGTGGAATTAAAGGCTTTTCGTCTCATCAGTTCCCACCTCTTACTGACTGGTTTCAATCTCTCTCTCTTTGCCGCAATGTTGCCTCATTCCTTACTATCGCTATTATAAAGGACATCGCTCTCTGAACTCTCAAACTGCACGCTTCTTCCTTTAAGGAGAACATGCAGTACCAGAGTTTCGACACATTCTCATTCCTTTTCTGTCCAGATCTCTAACGCGTGTTATTTGATATTGTGAAATTTCACTTACTCAACCGGTCAACTCTGGAACAATCTTTAGTTTATCTTTCCCCCTGTCTATGACCTCCAACCTTTCAAAAGCAGTGTTCAGCATCTCGAAAGCTTTGAGCCTTTATTTGGTTCTGTTTTTCTCCTATTCGGGGATCGTTTTTGCGGCATTCGCCTTTGTCCCTTCCATCCCTCATTTAAAAAAAATAATAATTTCCATTCCTAAATTACAAGACACGAAATCTGAGAAGAGATTCGTAGCCCGTGCCTCTCAACTATAATTAAGCTGCTGCCACAGGTTAAATTCAAATTCAGTCCATACTAATATTTAATGAAAAAATTATTAATAGAAAAGTTTAAAAATACCAAATTTACAGAAAAATTATTCTTACACATTAATCGTGAAAAGAATGACAAAATAAAGAATTTGTATAAGGCTGATAAAAGTTCGTCATACTGAGCCTATTAAAGATATATACACCATATTTTTATGGAAATGGAACGATGTTCAGGTTTTCCGACGGAATAGTCAATTGCCTATTTAAAAAAAAATTGTTTGCCTCGGTAATTTTGCTGGAACTCTTTATGTTTCTTGGTAGCATTCTACAGGGTGTCCCATAAGTCCGGCATCATAGGAGAAATTCATATTTTTCTATTTCTACAAACCATAATTCATATTTTTCTCTTTCTACAGGCCATAATGTCTGTGAGCAAGGAAGAACGAATCCAAATAATTCTACTCGTAGACTGCAAGCCAATAACACAGAGTTGTGTTAGCAGACTTGTTGCAAAGTTTAAGGAAACAGGATCCATAGAAGATAAGCCACGCAGTGGACCTTCAAGGAGGACCACTGACGATGATACAGCGACTGCTCTCCTGGCTCATTTTAACAGAAGTCCCAATAAGTCTCTTCGGCCTTTTTTATTATTTTTCCTATGATGCCGGACTTATGGGACACCCGGTATTGGATGTTCTCTGCCGTTTCAATACACTGACAATTGACCAGTCTCTTTCTGTAACGCACATAAAAAGCAACTGGCTGTTTGATTACATTACACGTATTTGGTTTAAGCGCATATGGTTTAACAATGTAGAAACGTACTTGATTTTTTATAACCCCATTAAATTTGGTTAAAAAATATAAAATATTTTTTACTTTTAACAGCATGAAAAGTATTTTCTTTTACCCATGGGGAAGTTTGTGGTTGTATTCATTAACAAAAAGAATTTGCTTTAACCAAATTAAAATTATTTGATTGCATTTAAAAAGGCTGAAAGTGTTTAGTTTAATCATGTAAAAAGAATTGGTCGTTCAACATCATCAGAAAAGCTATAATCACATACAGTTACGACCAAAGGAGTTGAAACACCTTAAATTTGTTTGGAATAAAGGAGGTATTAACGCGTTACTGCCTGGAAGTCTTTTTCCGAGACTGAATAAAATCGTCTGGCGTTAGCCAGAATAAAATCAGTGAAGTGACACTGGGCGCTAAGGGGTTAACAGAAATTACCTGTAATATCACAGATGTATCTTGATTACTGATAATGAATTTAATAATACTTGTCAAGATTTGTGAACTCTCTCAGAAAGTAAAAACCCACTCTAATAGACAGAGTTTATTTCCACGACAGTTTCGACGCCCACTGGCATCCTCCTCGGGTGGATACAGAAACACAAATGAAAAAGTGAAGTTTTTTGCATCTCTCAGAAAGATTTGGTGGAATTATTATTTGATATATTAGTTTTAATGTTATATTTTTTTCAATCGTTGCAGTTTTTGGCACTTTACTTACGTTATACTTTATGAGGGTTTGAAGGATCGACCTGCAGTCGACCCCTCCCGCCTCATTTTGGGGATTTGGTGTAGGAGGGAATTTTTTCCGATTTCCTCTTCCCACTGCAGCTGGGACAGTACAAAAGTTGCCTCTTTTCTCATTACAGTGTGTCTCTATTCGTTTCTAAGGTTAGGGACAAAACCCTCCGTATTTTCTATATGTATACAGTATTATTGTGTACCGCTCGCGCCTTCTTTCCAGAGAGTAGAGATTCAGGAATTGTAATCGAAACCAATCGTCTTCACTCTTCGTTTCTTCTAGCTAAGACGTAAGTCCTTTGTATAGCTTCGATGTTCGCAATGTCTCGTTTTCTGTATGATAATTATCGGTAGGACTAGACTCATTATGAGCATGATGTTTGCTTTTCTGCTGCTGAAATTCCCCCAGATGATTCCCATTATTTTTCAAGCTGTGTAATTTTGATGTTATCGTGCTCTCTGATTCTGCATCCGACGACATTATTACTCCAAGATCCCTGACTTGTGGATTTGGTGTTATTTGTTTGGCTTGCTGAATTTTGTACCCTTTATTTGGATCAATCCCAGAATAGGCACCTGAAATCATTTTTAGGTGCTTAATCTGGGATTGAGGCAAAACACAGGTGCTTAATCTGGGATTGAGGAGAAAAAATATAAACAGTTTTTAGAGATATAATTTAATTGTTTTTATCAATATTTGAAAAAATCAACTCTAACCTAACCTAACCTAACCTAACCTAACCTATATCTATACCAATTTATGTGGCAAGATAGATTTGCTTCAGATGGATTCAGAAACATTCGGGCTCATATTGCAGGAATTTATAATATCTAAAAATTTTCTTTATCATTAAACCACTTTAAACCTTTTATAACTTTGCCTTTATTACATTTGTAATAAACTTTGTATAAACAATAAATTTTGTAATCATCAGGTTTTTTTATTAATTCCTTGCAAGGTGCCTATTCGGGATTGAGGTTGAACGCAGGTGCTTCATCTGGGATTGAGGTACCTCAGGTGCCTATTCTGGGATTGACCCCTTTATTTTGTAGCTCCTTGTTATTACTATATCTTAGAAGTTGGAATTTTCTTCGGTGAACTTCATATTGTTGTCTTCTGCCCACTTGAATAATGTTTCAATGATATTTTGTAATTTATCTATGTCACCTTCGTTCAGTATTTTCTCGCATATCTTTGTGTCATCTGCGAAACATGATACAATGAACAGCACCTTGCGGACAGAACTCATGACTTCTAAGGCTACAGATTTAACTCCATTTACTACCACTCTTGTGTTTCTTCGAGCCATATAATTAAATATCCATCTTCCCAGCTTTCCAGTAATTCTTGTATTCTTAAAGTTGTGTGCTATAATTGCATGGTCACATTTATCGAAGGCTTTAGTAAAGTCAGTATATATTACATCTATGTTTTAACCTCGACACAATGTTTCCAGTATTTTCTCTTGATGGTCTAATAACAGCGATGGGCATGCTCTTCAGCCTTGAAGCCATGTTGCTTTGAATTGTTGGTTTGGTAATATATTTAAACTACAAAGCGGAATGAAATTCAATACATAAACGCACATCATTACTCAAAAGTAACATTATTGGATTAGTCAGCCAAACTTAAAATTCAAGAGTGATGCAACGCTTTTGGCCAAAACTCTATTTGCCGTAATTAGTTTTTCTGGTGCTTTCTTTAAAGTGTATAGGGAAAATAAAGTAAAAAGCCCCATAGATATAAATTTAATGTCATTTAACTCTCTGACAGTGAAGTCGGTCAAGGTAAAAAAAAATACTGTAGAAATTCTAGGTCATGACAACACTTTTGCACGAGCTAGCTATGGTGGTGAGTTCAAACCCAGTATGGGGCAACTTTTTCATCATGAAAACTCCTGCGTGTTCATGAATGATATTCCATATATACAGGGTGGGCCGAAGTCTGGATCATAGGAAAATATTTTATTTTAATACATAAATTACAACAAATGTAAATATAAAATGAATATCAACTTTAACTCGTAAATGCGTATCCGTGATACTGTACAGTGGTCGTACTCCAGTATAAACAACAAATTATAAACAAATGCTCAAATTGGCGGCCTCTGACATCGAGACACTTAGGGATGGAATTTATGATTTAATAATTCTTCGAATTGACGTTCTCGTGATGCGGTGTTTCATTTGATAATCTTCTTGTTGACTTTAGGACTATTCGTTAAAGTTTCATACCATTGCAGAGGTATTTTTCATCAGTTGCAGTTTTTGGACGACCAGAAACGCCGTCGATCATGTACACTTCCTGTTCTTTGAAACGTTTTAAACAACTTGCCAACAGTCGCATGTGTAACTGGATGCTTATCAGGATGATTTCTATTGAATTCGGTAGCAACTTCTCTGTGTGTAGCGCCCTGTCTTGCGTACATGAGCACAAGTTCTACCCGGTCTTCTGTTGTTAGATTCGAAGCCATTTCTGGGTTGAAATAAAAAAGGTATTTGAGTATTTATACTGGAGTAAGAACTACTGTACAGTATCACGGATACGCATTTACGAGTTAAAGTTGATATTCATTTTAAGTATTTACCATTGTTGTAATTTATGTATTAAAATAAATATTTTCCTATGGATCCAGACTTTCGGCCCACCCTGTATATATATATATATATATATATATATATATATATATGATGAATTTCACACTTAAACGCGTGAAATGAATGAATGATGCAAACCCACAAGGAAAAAGAAAAATGATTCCAAGTTCTTTCGTGTATTCAGCAATACATATCATCGGAGAATTTCCTGAGACGTGTACTGTTGAACACACGAAAGGGCTTGGAATAATTTTTCCTTTTTACCTTCTGGGTTTGCATCATATACAGTGTAAATATATATATATATATATATATATATATATATATATATATATATATATATATATATATATATATATATATGACCTATATCTTATACGTGTGCATTAAGATAATGAGAAATAGAAGTCGTGGTATCGGAATAATATTCTGAAATAAATTAAATAAATAATTCAGATTTGCAAACTGAGTTTTCAACGTTTTCTTCCATTGAATGCAATTCAGAATGTTTAAATATGAAACACTTGAATGGGAAAATTCCACAAAACTTCACATTTCAAAGTAAAATTTAATTATATATATATATATATATATATATATATATATATAAACCTACCAATTCAACTACTACTTTCCATAGTGACCACACACGACAAACTTGACTACTTTTCTGCGGCCCCGGCCAAAATCGTACATTACAACGTAATATTTCTCAAGATAGTGAGCACTAGCATACTGTGGAAAGTGACCGAACTTACCCAGCTAAAATAATTTTGTTCGGTATTTAATCCATTAAAATGACCATACGAATTAAATAAAACAATGATATTGTAACTTAATCCTGTTATGACTCAAATACACAATTCTAGAAATTCTTTCCATATTTAAATAAATAGAAAGTAAAAACGAGTACATTTCAGTATAAAAAAGGACAACCTGTTTTTGAAAATTAATCGAATAATCTTTTGTGGAACTCCAATACTTTATTGAAAAATGACGCTCAGTTTGTTATTAACACTTTCCGGAGAAATATGACTTTTCTTTGAAGTGACCACCTGCCTGAAGTGACATCTTTTTTGTTTGATCCCTGTAGTGGTTACTTTAAGCAGGTTATATTTAATATGTATATATATATATATAAATGAGGCAAAAACAGATAGAAACGATTAATTAAAAAAATCTAATCCTATGCAAGGGTTACTACGTCACAAAAGAAAACTGAAACAGCCGATAAAGGATATATATACAATATATATATATATATATATATATATATATATATATTAAGCTTCTTCCTTAATCTGAGATGAGTTCCTTTTAAACTTAAATGGAGGCAGTAATTAAGATGTACGACGGAAGAAAAAGAGTTGGAGAGAGGATATTTCTTTTATAATTACCGTAAATAAGTCTTAAACTCTTCGCAATAAAGTTCCACTGCATACATATGGAGATTAAAAATGCTATAATGCACCATCTGACTAATTACATAGTTCTTAAATGGTAACTCTATTTTCGTTTTAAACCTTTCTTTTTTCAGATTAAATTTCACTCTGAGATTTACTGTAGATTTTTCAGAGGTTTACTGTACGTGTTCCGCGGACCAAAAGTGAGTTTGATTAGAGATACCGCATTTAAATTTAAACTACAGCATCCTTTTTTCTGTTATTTACATTGAAAAATACGCGTAGCTTTCAAAATTTGTATTGTTTGGGTGTTAAAAGCACGTGATTTTACATTTATCTAATCTCATAAACGTACTGAGTAGGTTTCACTCAATTTTGTCCAGTTTTATCAGTTTCCTTTTAGACCACCGAATATTTGGGTTATTTTGATTTAAGAATATAAGCAAATATTTATTTAAGATCCATTTTATCTTTATTTAACATTAAAATTAACAGAACGATAAATAATAAATCCATCAATTAAAGCCAAAACTGCGAATGGCGTACTGAGAAGCATTTTCACATTGGTTGATGATATAAATATTTATACGAGTATATTGGTTTTTGTAAAAAAAGGGTAGGCCGAAAGTTCCTTGATTCTTCAGAGAGTACAGTGAAAACCAATTTTCTGTCAAAGTACGGAATATATTATATAGCTTCACTTCCTTATAATCATACATAACATCTTTTTCATTAAAATAAAAGTTGAAAGAAAGTTGTGACTGTTGTATGTATATTTAAACAAAATGCTTACTTGTATTAATATTAATTTCTCTACTATCATACTACTGTACTACTGCTACCACTACTAGTAATAATACTGTAGTAAGTACACAGTCAGTAAATGTTATAAATCATTTTAAATTATATTGGTTAGAAAATATATCCGAAAAAATAAACTAAAATATTATTTATTTTAAAATATTAATTAATTTTAATGTAACTTGAACCAAACTAAAAATGAAGGATAAAGAAATTCCATTCCTTTGTTTGCTTCATTAATTTTAAACTGAACAAAGGAGGCTTTAAGAAGTAGTAAAAATCAAGCATTGCAAAGTTAAGATCAAAACAGTATATGAAACAACAACAACAACTACAATAATAATAATAATAATAATAATAATAATAATTAGTGAATTGCAAGCTTTGCTTTCACTTAAAAAAACCTAAGAACTCTTAAGACAGTAATCTCGCAAAAGAACAAGTACCTGGCCCTGACTGGAAACTCATTAACTGTTGTTTTGGGAATAAACATCAAAATTCCCACACTGGAAACTCGCTTCGTCCGAGGTGAAAACTGGGCCAAAACTTGGATTCCGCGGTGCCACGTTCCTTTCAGAGGCTCGCATCACCGCGCCGAAGATCTGCTGAAACCAAAACCTTGGTTCATTCACGATAGGAACTGCGCTGGAAATTAGGGGGAGGAAAATATGGCACAAAACTCATCAGCTTTGTCAACGGGTAGCGCATGCTGCTCGATTGTTGTAAGGAGAATGTCATGCGTCCCTAGCCGTCTAGCTTCTTCTCTGGCATGAGGGAAGGCACGCCAGGAGCGCAACCCCTACCATAAGAATAGTATGTTTATAATATATTATTACTGTATATAATGTTATACTATTTTAATCTGGGTATACTGTAGTAGGATCCATGAAAGTGTTAGAAGACGGTAATCGTGGCAACAGACATAACGCAACGGATAGGACACGAAGAGCGCGAGTCACAGTAAGTTAATGTAATAATAAGAGGCACAGTTTTTCAATGGAAATAATTAAAAAATAAATGAAAACGAGACACGTCGTACAAACGAAGAAAAAAATGCAATATAAAAATAAAAACAAAGCTCTCCCCTCCTAAATACAAACTATGATAAGAAATAAAACAAAAGAAACGAGAAAACAAGACGAAAATCTGAGCAAAAAACTCTTACAATTTCTTTTAATGAGAAGTCTTCATTAACAAATCCTTTTCTTAATTAGATTTTCTTTGCCTCTTTTAATTAAAATTAAGATCACTTTTTCACCATTTTAATTATATTAAATACTATAAAAAATGAGGAATAAAAAAAAAGGCATTTCGATAACTTAAGGGCTAATTATTATTTAGAGGAGTTACTGTTTTTGTCTCGTATTTAATTAGCGGATAATGAAGAAAGAAACGGTGAAAATCATTGAATTCATGAAAAAAAAGCCCTGTTTTGATTAGAATAAAACGGCCCTCTAACACAGTCACATTCACACAGTGAGAATGAGACTATTTTAAAGTGTACCATAATAATGTGAAGGTGTAAGAAAGAGAGGCAAAGCTCTTAAAATGGATAATTGCGATTGCGAATGAGAGAATAATTTTCATTTCATGTGATTCTGGCACGCAATGCAAAAAAAGTTTTCAAAGAAATAGATTCGAGTTAGGAAGGTTCTGAAAAACGAGTAATTTGAGCGAGTCCTTTTGACTAACTCTGACGGAGGATTTCCCACACTGCGAACGTACCTCATTCCGAAGATGACTGAACAGTGAACACGTTAATATGAAATGGATGAAGCACAGCTTTTTTGCAGCTCAAGTATATATATATATATATATATATATATATATATACAGGGTGTCCCATAAGTCCGGCATCATAGGAAAAATAATAAAAAAAGGTAAAACAAAAGCTTTTATTGGAGGGTTTGTTCTTAGTAAACCGTAACTTAGTAAGAAATAAGAGAACGAGGAGATGGTACATGTTTATTTACAGACGTTTCGGAAATTTCAATTTCCATCATCAGTACTAAAAATTTTAAAATCAAATATAAAGAATGAAAAAATATGATGAACCGAAACATACAATATATTTAAATAAGCGTGTGATAATTATAATTAATAGTATATTTACAGTATATATTTAATTAATTAAAATTAAAAATAAAATAATATAAAATGTAGGTGAATCGAAATTGAGGAGTGTCTTACCAGGTTATTATCGGGGTGAGGGACTAATTGAACGGAAGGTTGGGAATGACTGGTTGTTGGAAGAATCCATATTAGAAAAGTTGGAGCCAGACGGAGTGATGGTGGATTTCTTTTCGGTGGTAAGGTACTATAGTCGTTGAGGGTCGGTTTAATACCGAGGATGTAAAGGGACTCTAGAATGCGGAGGTCGGTTAGTTGGTTGGTTGAGTTAATAATTTTGAAGTTGGAGGGAAGTAGTGGGTGATTGTGAAGGTGGCAGTGATCCCTTATTGCTGATTTGGAAGGTTTATTTGAGGGCTGCGATGTTCTAGTAGAAATACCGCGATGCTCGTCCACTCTTGTTTGATATTGGCGAATGGTGCTGCCAATATAGTTCGCTTTGCAACGAACACAGTTGAAAACGTAGATAGTGGACGAAGCAAGGGGCTGGGGTGTTTTTTCTTTGTGGTTGATGTATGATCTGATGCTGTTATTGTTGGTGAAAACGAATTGAAAGTCAATCTGAGGGTAAAGAGGGGTGATTAGGAGGCGGAGTTCTGAGAGTATTTTGTGGCTGATATGGTCGTAATAGGGAAAGGAAAAGTATTGTACGTTGTTTTTAACAGTGGGGACTTTACGGGAGGTTCATAAGTATTATTAAGATAAATATTAGTATTAAGATAAATATTATTAAGATGCCAACATCTACCTGAAACATATTCAACAAGGACATAATAGAAAATTTAACCAATTAGCCCTGAATTCCAACCTTCAACCCCTAAATCCTGACCAAACAATTTTTAACTTTTGTAATAGAATTTAAGTACCAACGAAAGCCTCCTCCTCTCTTTAGGCCTAGATTTTAAATTACCAAATTTTAAGATGAATTATTTCAAACACTTTTTATCACTCAAAAAACTCTTTCATAGTTTAAAAAAATTGTCAATAGCTAATGAGACAAAACTTCCCTTTTTAAAGTCTTCAATTACCCACATCGCAAATAAACACTTATAATTTTAAACCTCACAACTTTTTCCCCCCTAATCAATAGAAAAGACCTCTCCTGTCTTAAAGATCTATCTAAAGACGACTCCATCATAATCTCACGTCCTGACAAAGGTAAAAGCATCGTCCTTCGTAATCAGTCGGATTATATTAATGAGGTTAACAACCTTCTCAACGATTCCACAAAATTCAAAAAGATTAATGACAATCCCTTAACACTTTCCCTAAAACTTGAAAACTCTACGATCAAAATAAAATTTCGGAAGACATTTACAACGAAGTACGTTCTTCCGGCTCGTCCCCAGGTACTATTTACGGCCTCCCCAAAATACACAAACCTAACCTACCCATTAGACCCATCCTTTCGGCCTACACAGTACACCACCCACAATTACAGACTAGCAAAATTCCTAATTCTCACCTCAACCCCCCCCCCCCCCCAACCCAAAATGAATATCCCTACGAATTAGTCAGAGAAATACTGACCATAAATAATTCAAACAACCTCCATATGCACAGTTTTGACATAGTATCCCTCTACACCAACGTACCAATTAAAGAAGCCATCTACATCTGTATCAACAACTTATTTGCCAACAATCCGAACACAGTCCATAATTTAACTAAACAGGAATTCACCAAACTGTTAACGCTTGCGCTTCAAACACCTATTTCTTTTTTAATCAACAACTCTACCAACAAACCGACTCACTAGCTATGGGATCCACCCTAAGTGCCACATTAGCCAACATTTTTCTCTGTCACCATGAAAATAACTGGTTACTCCATTCCCCCCCACTACAAACGACACCTATATAAAAGATATGTTGACGACACCTTTCTCCTTTTTCACAATGCCAACCACGCTCCCCTTTTACTTAACTATCTTAATTCCCAACACAAAAACATTAAGTTCATCAAAAAAGACGAATCCAATAACACCCTACCCTTCTTAGATATAACAATAACAACAAAATAACAAATTCAGAACCTCCATATATCGAAAACCCACATACACAGGCCTAGGTACTAATTACCTAAGCCACACCCTTTCGCCGTATAAAATTAACAGCATCAAAATCTTAATACTTATATACTTATCCTTCCACAACGAAATAGAACTCATTCATAATTTCGACATTAACAACTCCTTCCCAAAACATTTACTATAATCTTAAATCAGTAATTTTCTTAATAATATTTATCAATCCCCCCTTAAAGTCCCCACTGTTAAAAAAGAAGTACAATACTTTTCCTTTCCATATTACGACCATATCAGCCACAAAACACTCTCGGAACTCCGCCTCCCAATCACCCCTCTTTACTCCGAGATTAACTTTCAATTCGTTTTCACCAACAATAACAGCATCAAATCATACATCAACCACAAAGAAAAAACACCCCAGCCTCCCTGCTTCGTCCACTATCTATGTTTTCAACTGTGTTCGTTGCAAAGTGAACAAGTATATTGGCAGCACCATTCACCAATATCAAACAAGAGTGGACGAGCATCGCGGTATTTCTACTAGAACATCGCAGCCCTTAAATAAACCTTCCAAATCAGCAATGAGAGATCACTGCCACCTTCACAACCACACACTACTTCCCTCCAACTTTAAAATTATTAACTCAACCAACCAACTAACCGACCCCCCACATTCTAGAGTCCCTTTACATCCTCGGTATTAAACCAACCCTCAACGACTATAGTTCCGCCTTTAACTTAAACATCGCCAGATAAACTCTCATACCTTACCATCGAAAAGAAATCCACCATCACTCCGTCTGGCTCCAACTTTTCGAATATGGATTCTTCCAACAACTAATCATTCCCAACTTTCTGTTCAATTAGTCCCTCACCCCGATAATAACCTGGTAAGACACTTCTCAATTTCGATTCATCTTTTAACTGTTTTATATTTTGACTATTGACCACACTCCTACATTTTATATTATTTTATTTTTATTCTTAATTAATTAAATATATACTGTAAATATACTATTAATTATTACACGCTTTATTTAAATATATTGTATGTTTCTGTTTATCATATTTATTCATTCTTTATATTTGATTTTAAAATTTTTAGTACTGATGATGGAAATTGAAATTTCCGAAACGTCTGTAAATAAACATGTACCATCTCCTCGTCCTCTTATTTCTTACTATATATATATATATATATATATATATATATATATATATATATATATATATAACCTTTGGTTAGCTTCCGCCCGAATTGTTCATTCTGACGAAGGTCAAGCCTTTCACTCCACCTTAGATCTACAGTTTAACGTGGAATCCAAACCACGCCCCACCAGCAGCCCAGTGTCTTAACCACTAGGTCACCCAGGGTACCCATTTATCTTCCAAAAACTTTCTTTATTATGTGGAAAGATGAACAACTGGGTTTTGCTGCGCGCCGGCTGCCATCACCGGGTCCCGAATCCGGGGCCGATGGATTCGTAGTCAGCGACGCTAACCACTACGCATATATATTGATTTTTAAATTTATATTTATCAATAATTTTAGCATGAATTTCTTTTTTAAACTACAGGAAAGTTTACCCGATGCCCTCGTCTCCAACCTAGTTTACTCTTTCAATTGTAGTTGTAACGCTACATATGTTGGCAGCTACGTCCGCTCACTTAAGGTACGGGTCAGTGAGCATCGTGGCATTTGTAGTGGCACTTCTTTACCACTGAGTAGACCAGTTAAATCCTCAATCTGTGAACATTGCGAAAGTAACAACCATCCATTTAATAACAATTTCTCAGTTTTAACCACCTTGCCTAAACGAAACAGACCTGAGAATTGTGGAGTCCTTATATATATATATATATATATATATATATATATATATATATATATATATATATAATGTTACAGGTAATCTGTGAAACTAGGGATTTCATATAACCCCTAAAATGTTCAGGGAATTTATTTAAGGTTAAGTCGTGATACTTTCGTTAATTTTAACGAAAATATCACGACTTAGCCTAACCAGTCGTCAAGGGCGTATAGTTTATCTAACCGGACATTCAATAACACTGGCCAACAAAGTTTTTGTCACAAATATTTTTACTTGAACTATATGTAATTTTGGATCACCTGAAGATCAGGACCCCCAGCCTTCGTTAGTTAGCCTTATAAGGCTAACTAACGAAAATATCACGACCTAACCTAACCAATAGTCAAGAGCGTACAGTTGACCTAACGATTGGTTAGGTTAGGTCGTGATATTTTCGTTAGTTAGCCTTACAAGGCTAACTAAAGAAGGCTGGGGGCCCTGATCTTCAGGTGATCCGTAATTTTTTACGTTGATTACGGAAATGAAAACAGAATTTTTCTGTCATCAGCAGTTTTAGAGTGATACACGAATTTACATTACTTTGGATTTAAGTCAGAATAGGAAGGGGGCAGGGTCTGCCCCTTGCTCCTTCTCTGCTTATAAGTTGCTGCACGTCACTGTTTACTCTCATTTGTCAGTTAATCACGATTTCGCTCCGTAAACATTTTAGGTGAGTTCAATATGCTTTTTCTACTTTGATATTACTATTCCGTCTATAAATTAGTGCAAATTTCATTTTCGATTCACTCAATATTTGTGGGTGATAGACAAATTTTGAGGTCCTTTTGAACTCAGCGGTGAAAAAACCTATAAGATCCACCCATTTTTGTTCATGTGACAAAAAAAGTTATTTTTTGTCATCCAGTGTAATTTTTCCATAGGTTTAAAGAAAATATCACGACTTAACCTTACATGAAATCCTTGAACATTTTAGGGATTTCATGAAATCCCTAGTTACACAGATTCCCTGTAACATATATATATATATATATATATATACACAAAAGTCGAAGTTGAGTGACTAATTCTGCGTTCAAATTAAACATAGTAAGTTTTATATATATATATATATATATTATTATTATTATTATAAAAATGTCATTTCCCAAGTATTTTGGGGTAAGAAGGCAAAACCCCTTTGAAATGTTATAAGGTAAACTTTGTAGAAAAGCAAAGAAGAGCTCAACCAATATATACAGTATGTATTGAGGAATATATTAGAGTGAATGGAGTGAATTTCAATGTGAAATACTACTGAAATTATGTAATAGTCTGTCCATTAATATGTAATAGCGTGATCACCAAGAAGGAAGAATATTTTCACAAGCTGATAAAGCAAATGTCCTGCTAAAATAGGTCCAAGTTGCATTTCCTGATGGAACTCCTTATAAACTAACATATATAACGCACATTTATATCATACTGTCCTTCAATTATTTGTCCTAAATAAGATTTTCAGTTGACCCGATTTTTGTACGCCAATATAATGTTATAATGTTATAATGTTACAGACCAACAAAGACCCTAGGATCCACTCATGGCTGGTCTACCTAACTGTGTTCGTAATCGTGTATTGTGTATACACATACGAGGAAAAGTGTAGGTGTGGCTGTAAAGACTGTACAGTAATGTAGAAATGTGTGTGCACCCATTATGGGTCTCCCATTTAAAGGTGTTTGTGGGGCAAGTGAAGATCATGAGTTTTTCAATACCTCACAGTACTATGGGGGGCACCGCTCGGCAGAGGAATCTCTTTAAATGGGGTGTGTAAGGACAGAGAGTATCCCCTAACCCAAGACGCTGCCTCCCTATATCCCAAAACACATGTGTTGAGCTGTGGGATCTATCCCCACAAAGCCTTAATTTTACTACCTTAAACTATACCCTTTCTATCAACATGCGCGTCCAATCGATTCTTAAACATGTTTATAGACGTGCTACTAATTACTTCTACCGGCAAACTATTCCAGCTATTTACTATTCTATGCGTAAAAAAGTTTTTCGCAACTGCTGTCTCGAACCTTCTACTTGTCAACTTACACCCGTTATTTCTAGTCCTATTATATTGAGATATTTCAAAAAAGCTATCTCTATCTACGTTATCAAACCCATTCATAATTTTGAAAACCTGGATTAGATCACCCCTTAACCTCCTGGTCTCGAGTGTAGTCAATTTTAACTCTTTAAGCCTATCCTCGTACGACTTTGACCTAAGAGACGGAATCATCTTAGTTGCTCGTCTTTGAACTCTTTCGATTTTGTCTATATCTTTGCGCATATGCGGATTCCAAAATTGGACCGCGTACTCCAAATGGGGTCTAACTAATGATTTATAAAGAGGAACTATAATATCGCGCGATTTGTACTCAAAATTTCGAGCTATAAAACCTAACACTTTGTTCGCCTTATTGACCGCCGCTGTACTTTGTTTCGCTACTTTTAAATCACCAGTGACTATAACTCCTAAATCTTTTTCCTGCTCTACGCTTGTTAAATCTTTCCCTGACATACTATACGCAAAATTACCGTTACGCGAACCTATATGCATAATTTTGCACTTATCCACGTTAAATCTCATTTGCCATGTGACTGACCAATCAACGATTTTATTCAGATCTTCCTGAATTTTACCTCTATCTTCGTCATTAATCGCCCTACCACCCAGCTTCGTGTCATCCGCAAACTTTGAAACTGTACTGACTAGGCCGACATCTAAATCGTTAATATATATAAGAAAAAGCAAGGGGCCCAATACAGAACCCTGAGGAACGCCACTCGCTACATTAGCCCAACACGACTCCGCTCCATCAACGACCACCCTCTGTTTCCTGCCTCGCAACCATTCTTCTAGCCAATTTATTACTACACCCCTGATTCCATGAGCCTTAGTTTTTTCAATCAGTCTTTTGTGCGGCACGGTGTCAAACGCTTTTTGAAAATCTAAATACACTACATCAACCGCCCGATGTCTATCGTAAACGTTAACCACGCTTTGGAAAAATTCTAAAAGATTAGTTAAGCAAGATTTGTTTCGCCTAAAACCGTGCTGCGTATTTCTGACCAGATTATGCACTTCTAAGTGTTCGACTATACGATCCCTAATTATTGATTCCAGTAGCTTACCTACAACAGACGTTAAACTGATTGGCCTATAATTTCCCGCCGCACCTTTATCGCCTTTCTTAAAGATAGGTGTTACGTTTGCTAACTTGAAATTATCTGGTACGCACCCCTCTTCTTTAAAAGTTTCTGAATCCAATAGATGAACGATTGATATTTCAGTAGTTTTAATCCCTTGTTGGAGATTAATTGTAACCATACATTGTCAAAGCAATGTTGAGCCAATGCTGATATAATAAAGTTCTATCGATATTACTATAAATGCAAGAAATATTGAATAAATGCTGACTAAATATTGAGTAAAGTGCAAGATCGATGGCACAATGGAAGGATACCGATTCACTTCTTACGAAGTAATATAATGACATAATAATGTGTTTTCAACTGCATCTTATACTGAGGCAACGTTGTCTATGATTAATGGTGAAAAATCAACATCGAATGAATAGCGAAATATGAATATATCACCATAATTTTATGACAGTAAAAAACAAATCACGATTGAACTTAAAGCAGTTACGAAAAGTGTGTTCTGCAAATGAGCTGGGACAAAATATACCACAAATTGACAAAGTACCATCATTTTTGACAACGTTTTGATGAATTTGACAGGAAGCACAACAGTTAGGAAAACGATTGCATCTTTGATTTCTTGCCGAGTTTAAAAGACAGTTACTTTAGGAATGAAAAGTTTTTTTTTTTAAATATCGTCATTTTACGCGATGTCCGTCTGTTTTCATTTCCATTATATATATATATATATATATATATATATATATATATATATATATATATATATATATATGTGTGTGTGTGTGTGTGTGTGTGTGTTAACTCACTCTTCTATTCTCCGAGTTGTTCTATTGTGGCTCGGAGGATTCTGGGAGGCTTATTAAATTCTCTGAGGGTTCCCCGATTCTTCTTGTAATGAATCGGGAGATTTTAATGACTAAGTTCTCTGAAGAGAGCGAGGCTCGAAGGAGAGGATAAAGACTGTTTCTTACTGTAATTTACTGCTAAAATGTACAGGTAGTGCTCAGCCTCTAAGTTAGATTAGACTTTTACGGGGGGAGAGGTTCGACCTCTTTCGACCAATGGCTCAGTCCGGAATTTAAAAGAGAAGAGGCCCTCGGCCTCCTCGAGGAGGGCTCCAACCTCCTCGCTGAAGGGCTGCTAAGACAGGAGTGATTCAATTTACAATACAAGAATTTAATAAGTCTAAATTTTGGGGGAGTGCAGTTGAAGGTTAAAGTTCCCCCCTTTAACTGGAGATCTAAACACTTCTTGGACGTTAAGCATAATTTTAACACATCAGAATTTTGAAAGATTCCAAAATAAAACGAAAAACTAAATAACAAAAAAAAAAATAATAATATCGCCGAGTATATATTCCTAAATGGCGACATAATGTCAGAGTAGTACATTGAGTACAATCGAAGCACATTATTAAGTACATTGTAATTTTGGTTTATTACAACTAATGATTATAATTACCAATTAATTCACATTCGTTTATTATCGTTAATTACAGTTTTCATTAAAGTACATTAATTACATTATATTAAATTATTACATTTAATTACAATTAAACAGTTAACTATAGTTTTTTAGTGTTTCATATTTATAGACAATCAGGATGTTAGGAGTATAACACAAAGTACATGGGCACACACATACGATATATACAGGGTGTCCATAAATTATTCACCCCCATTATAAGCATTAATAAATTCGTTATTATAGGAGCTATCTTAAAACGGTTTGCGGCAATTAATAACACAACTCAAGAAATTTTTGTTTTAATTCAGTAAATTGGTAGCATGCAGAACATCAAGGCGATAGATGATTTCGTTCCAAACATTAAGAAGCATGTCTTACGTGATGGAAGCTAATGTCTCTTCAATCCGGTGTCTTAATTCTGTGATGTTATTAACCTTCTTTGCATACACTGTGTAGCCCCATAAAAAGAAATCCAGAGGCATGATATCCGGGGAACGAGGAGGCCATGGAATAGGGCCATCTCGCCCGATCCAACGAGAAGGGAACTTTTCATTGAGGAACCTCCGCACTTCTTATCCCCAGTGTGGCGGTGCCCCATCTTGCTGAAAGAACACACGGGGCTGCATATCCTCAAGCTGAGGTGCAGCATGCCATTCAAGCATATCTAGGTAATTTGTAGCCTTCATAGTGTTCTCATGGAAGAAAAATGGTCCAATCACACGGTTATGGGAGAAAGCACACCAAACGTTTATCTTGGGATTGTTGCGTTCGTGTTCAATAAATTCATGCGGATTTTCTAATCCTCATATACGGTAATTGTGTCTGTTGACTTTACCGGACAGATGGAATGTCGCTTCAATACGGTCAAGAATGTCAACAGCAAACTGTACCCGTTTGGGTTTGTCATTGGTAGAAGTTTCTGCAAGGTTTGCAATTTGTAGGCATAAAGTTTCAACCTCTTGTGAACCACTTTATGCACTGTTGAACGCGGTATTTGCAGTTCTCGGCTTGCTCGGTGGATGGATTTTGTAGGACTTCGATAAACGCCTCCTGAATTCCTGCTATCTTATCTTAAGAAACACTAGGCCGACCAGCTCCTTTCTGATGGAGCACACTGCCAGTTTCTTGAAATTGTTTCTCAGCCATCGCTTGAGTGATTGCTTTGTTGGTGGAGTTTTCTGATATTCCTCCCGAAAACGTCTCTGTACAATAATTGGAGATTTGGTTTCCCACATCCACAGCACACACATTGCTTTCTCCTTTACTGTCGCCATTGTGCCCCTAGTGGATGTTCTGCGAAATAAAGAAAAAAATTTCTTGAGTTGTGTTATTAATTGCCGCAAACCGTTTTAAGATAGCTCCTATAATAACGAATTTATTAAGGCTTATAATGGGTTGAATAATTTATGGACACCCTGTATATATATATATATATATATATATATATATATATATATATATATATATATATATTAGTGGTGGACCGGATATCCGCATCTGCATCATTTTTAACATCCGCATCCGCACTTCTGACTGCGGATGTTATGCGGATATTACCTCTAATAAATTATGCAATTTACAATTAAATTAGTTTATAAAGTAGCTTATAAGGCCCAGTCATGCACATTTCATATAAAGTATTAATTATTAATGAAGAAAACAAATATGTAAACCTCAAAATATAAATACCTGGTAACACAGAAAATTGAATTAAACTTGTTTCATTCAATTTTCTGTGGCTGAAACTCTTGAGAAAGTTATTATTTTTATCATAATGAAAACATTAATATTAATCTTAATTCTTATGCATTGCCTGCCATAATAGTAATATCACGAAATTTGAAAAATTATGTCATATATTCATAATTCTACATTATATTGATAGATTAACTAAATATCCGCATCCGCATCCGCGGATATTGAAATTAAAAATCCGCTTCTGCAGATGTTGAAAAAACTGACATCCAATCCACCACTAATATATATATATATATACAGTATATATAGTCTATATATATATATATATATATATATAACATGACCCATCATAATGTTTTATGATTAGAAGCAACAAGAGAGAATTTTCACCTCAGAAGCTCTCATTTTTGCCTGGTCAGCGGAATTCGAACATTTGTGTAAGCATGAACGAATATTTTGCGAGAAGTGAAATAATTAAAAGAAAAAGTTAAAAGAATACATGTGGACGTATGTACATGTACGTAACTATGTACGTAATCATGATCATAAGGGGACATATACGAATGACAAAGTATTGTACACATATTGGTAGTCGCACAATAGGTAGACAATAGGTAGACAATAGGTAGGTCGATGAATAAATAATTAATACAATTAATAAAAGATAACGGTCAAGATAAGATATGGATGTATGAATGAACAACATATAAATAATGACGTACAGAGTGTAAAGTTTTTTATTATGTTAAAGAAGTTACCATACATTGAATACATACTAAACACGTGATTCAGTATTCAAGGTATGGGAAACATGAAGAGAATTAAGTTACTTTATGACGTCATAGTTATTCAAATTATGCCATACGTCAATTCATAATTATACGCCATAGTTATTTAATTCGTACGTACAGTACAAGTCATTATTAGGAGAAATTAGAAGAAACGAATTAGAGAAATACAGTAATGAAAAGTTTATAGCCATTGTACAAAGAGTGAGTGAAACTATTAATTAAATATATATACTTATACGAGTATAGAGTAAATATTAAGGAATTGGGTACATTTGAGGAAGAATTAAGTAAATGAATGAAGAAGTACAAACAAGGGTTCACATCATGTCACATGCAATATGTAGGGATGAGGGTTAGATGCAAGAAAACAATAATTAATTATAAAAAAGTCTATAATAACTGGAAAATAGAGATATGGGCAAAACTGTGATGGAAATGTTAAACGATCTAAACCGTCGAGTGTCTTGTTTGTACTTTGAGGGAATGAAATTAAGGGGACATTCGCTTCTCACAACGAACCTCCAATGACACAAATATGGATACGACTTAACCATAGAAATGGTAGATAGCATGGTTGTGACATTGCAAAAATAGAAAGCAGATCAAAATTTTATCCAAACTTGCGTTAGGCGATTTTGGTTCTTATGTAAAAATGAATATTTGAATTATAAAGATTATATAGGAATTATTCATTGTTCATTTTTACACACACACACACACACACATATATATATATATATATATATATATATATATATATAGGGAGAGAGAGAGAGAGCCCCAGCCGACGTAGCCCACTGGGTTAGCCCCTATCCTTTGCAAGCCCCTATCTCTTCCAAGTATCCACAAATTCCTAGTGATCCGGCCTATCTTTGGGTCCCTTCCGACCATCTCTGAACGGACGTTTCAGGCGATCCGATCCCGCAGTAACTCCAGCCGCTACGATGTGCGACCACAGAGGGATGCCTCCGTCCTCATAAAATCATGCTCAGACGCAGAAACGAAAGCCCTACTCCCCCTCACTGAGGTCCTTGGATGATCGGTGTCCGTCTCCCCACACCCTCGCCTGAACCAAAGTCAGGACACTATTTACGCCACCCGCCTATTGTCGATCACAGTGAACGAGCTCTTGGAGGACCTCGCACCCCAGGGTGTCACTAAGATCCATCGCTTCACATCTCGACAGGGAGGCACCCTTTCTTCCACCCCGCGCCTACTTCTTACCTTCAATACCTTAGTCCTTCCCGACCGTATTTATGGGGTATGGGAGACCGCACGTCATGCGAGTTTACTGTCCGCCCATACATCCCAGACCCGACCCGTTGCTTTAAATGCAACAAGTTTGGACACGTTAGCTCAGTTTTGCTGGCAGCCACACCAACTGTGTATTCGTTGCGGACAAATCGCTCACCCAGACAAGGCCCCCAACACACCCAAATGTCCAATTGTGAAGGCGCACACTCGTCGTAGCGGACTTCCTTAGCCTCCGAGAGGCTGGCCTTGGCCTGCTGCTCAAACCCCCCGCTCGACCACTGCTCCCCATCCCTCCCAAAGGGAGTCCTTGCAAGACCCGACGACCTCCTGTCCCCCTACCATCCCTTCTCTTCACGCACCTCACCTGCTACAGATTTCCCAGGAATCTGGGACCAGGACACCCAGGCCACATCCACCTCGAACCCTGCCATCCCAGCACTCTCTGCACACACCCGAACCTAACGCCCGGAGCAAGCCGACGAGGCGGAGACGAAGCCGGAGCGAGTCGCCAGACCCTCCGGCCTTTCAACATGTTTCTCCCTCTTCCCCTAGATCTAAGAAGACGGCTCGGACCCTCACACCGCCCACTTCGTCTACGAGGACCATATCACCCCACCGCAGAAGTCCCACCAATCTACCCCCACAGACTCTGACAATAGTTGCCGAATTACATGACCTGCCCCCCCCACGACGAGATCCAATCTGGACAACATCCTCTCCCCCGAGGATCCAGTGGATGCGGCTCTGGCGCAGCTACATGGTGTGGCCGAGGGGAGCTCGGCCGCACCCATGAGTCTTATGGATATGCCCTTGCCTCCTGGTGCCATTTTTTGCACCCCTCCACGAGAACACTCTGGTTCATCTCCTTCCACCCCCACAGTACCTGCCCCCAACATCCCTGACCCCCTCCCTGTTAGCCACCCTGAGCACGCCCTCCCTCCCACCTGCCCGGTCCTTCTGGTACCCCCTATCGCCACCCACGGTCCGCCATGAGACTCCAGACAGGCGGGGAGGTGCCACTTTGGAAAATAAAGCGCCCCCTCCTGGCCCGAACACAGAAGCCCACCAAAAAACTTCCCACCCTCTGAGCCCACGACGTTCTCCTAGCTGCCGTGATCCACGCCTCCGGTCTCGCTCGGCCGACTCGACCCCGCAATCTCCGCGGAGGTCGACTGGCCGACCGATTCTTTCTCTGGTGAACGGCAGAGAGCCATCCATGCTCCTGACCCATCCTTCGCCTTCGCGAACCCCAGATCTCCCTTCACACTCCAACCTCCTAGCACCTACACCTTTACCCATCCCCCACCATTAAATAATGGATCCCCCGAAAACTGCAATAGTACACTGGAACTGCAGGGGAATGTTCGCGAACTACGAAGGCCTTAATTCCTTGATTGCCACTTCCCGTCCGGTGTATGTCTGTCTCCAGGAGATAATCCTGGAGACCAGGCCCATGCCCTGCTCTACTGGTTATTCTTACATCACCCCCCCGTCTCCAACCTGCACTCGAAGGGGGGGCTGCCATTTTCATACACCACCCAGTCCCCTTCCACAATCTCTCTATCCGATCCTCGTTACAGGTGATTGCTACCCGGCTCCCCCTGGATAGAGCGTACACCGTCTGTTCAATATACCTCCCTGCCCACACTCACGTCTCCCGCGATGACCTGGTGGAGGTGGTACAACAACTCCCCAAGCAAGCCCTTTCTATTGCTGGGCGATTTCAGTAGTCGCCACCCCTTGTGGGGAGACACTCCACCTATATGGCCCCGACCCTGATTACTATCATGACCGAGCTCTCCTTCGAGTGCCTCAGTGATGGCTCTCCTACATTCTACCATGCCACCACCTGCACTCCATCCTGTATAGACCTGTATAGCAGAGCTGGGCACTTGCGGCATATTTTGCGGTACTGCGGTACTGCGGTACTACCAAACTACCAAACCGGGACCGCATAACGCAGTACCGCAAAGGATCGCTGAAAGTACCGCAGTACCGCTACCGCATTCAAATTTCCGCGTACTGGTTTGGTACCGGTTTGGTAGTTTGGTAGTACCGCAGTACCGCAGTACCGCAAAATATGCCGCAAGTGCCCAGCTCTGCTGTATAGACCTGTTCAACTTACGCTCAATTGGCCCGACCAGACCGTTTGGGTACAGAAGAAATGGATTACTGCAAAAGCTAATTGGTCCCGCTTCCACGACGATACATATACAACCCTTACGACTGCCCACTTCCCATCCTCCGACGAGTGCATCGCATACTTCGAGTCAATCATTGTAGCTGCTGCGTGTACTAACATCCCACGATCCTCCGCCTACCCCCGCACC
This sequence comes from Bathynomus jamesi, assembly GCA_023014485.1. Lineage (NCBI taxonomy): Eukaryota > Metazoa > Arthropoda > Malacostraca > Isopoda > Cirolanidae > Bathynomus > Bathynomus jamesi. The sequence continues at coordinate 74,173 of JAJOZX010005259.1, forward strand.
CGACGGTTACCTTGGTGGATCCCAGAGTTCACGGAGGCCGCACGCGCCAAGAAGAAGGCAACTCGACGCTTCTACCGTACGCGACTCCCCATCCATCGCACGGAGATGCAGCGGGCCAGGGCCATCGCCCGCCGTACAATGAAGACAGCGCGCTGAGCTTCTTGGCGTGCCTTTGTATCTGGCGTCACCACCACCATACCTTCGGCTACCATCTGGAAGAAGGTACGGGGTGTCGAGAGGCGACATGTCCCCTCCCGGCCCCAGTCCTCCGGACTAACGACGGACTCCTATACGAGCCCAAATCGATGGTAAACCACCTCGCTTCTACCTTCGCCGCCGTTTCTTCCTCCGCAGTTAGTTCCCTTGTACCCGCCCCTAACAATAACTCCTCTTCACCGTTCCTGGACAGCACCTACAAACCGGTTGTTCACCATGCGTGAACTACAGGCGGCACTGGCCTCTCGACGATCCCCTTGTTGTCCCGGCCCGGACGGTATCCAGTACAGCATGATCCAGCACATCCACCCTGCCTTGCAAATTTTCCTACTAGACCTATACAACCGCAAATGGATAGAGGGCGCCTTCCCCTGCCGGTGGGGGGAGGCCCACGTAATCCCTATCCCGAAACCCGGCAAAGATTCCTCGAACCCACAAACTACAGACCAATCGCCCTAACGTGTTGTACCCGCAAAATCTTCGAAAAAATGGTCGCTACGCGACTATCGTTCTTCCTTGAAAATAGTAATTCCTTTCCGGCTATCCAGTCAGACTTCAGACAATTTCGCTCCACCACTGATCCCCTCCTGCTCTTCAGCTGAGACATACAGAATGCCTTCGACAGTGGCCAGTTCGTCCTATCAATTTTTTTTTGACATCCAGAAGGCCTACACCACCCGTCGAACAATAATCCTTAGTCAGCTCCAAAATCTAGGTCTCGTCGGAGCCATGCCGATCTTCATCAGGGCCTTCCTTTCCTCCCGAACCTTTAAAGTTCGGGTGGGCTCAGTCCTCTCAGACACCTTCGTGCAGGAGGACGGGGTTCCACAGGGAAGCATCCTCAGTGTTCTATGCTTTTCCATCGTCATGAACACAGTTTCAAAATGCCTTCCACCCACCATCCGTTCTTCCATCTACGCGGATGACCTTGCGATCTACTTCGCAGGGCGGGAGCCGTCCATCGTTCAACGGCAAATTCAGCTCGCCATCTATCGGGTGGAAAGGTGGGCGACGTCGGTGGGGTTCCGCCTCTCCACCCCTAAGTCCAAGTGTATGCTCTTCAGCAGAAGAAGACCCGCAACCCTTCCGGTTCCCTCTGTCATGTTATACGGCAATCCTCTTGAGGTGGTACCCTCCACGCGATTTCTGGGCGTGACTCTAGACCAGGGGTCACCAACCTGGGCGGTAGCGCCCACTAGTGGGCCCACATTAAAGGTAATTAAACATTTATTTCATTATTTATTTTATCGATTATGTTGATTTATTCTCTTTGATGGTGGGCGATAAGCTTTTTTAATTTTCAAAAAATCGTAAAAGTGGGCGGTGAGCAAAAAAAAGGTTGGTGACCCATGCTCTAGAGTCTAGACCGACGGCTCAACTGGGTTCCCCATCTCAAACACCTGAATCAATCCCTCTAACGTCCCCTCGCTCTCCTAGATCACCTCTCCCATACCACATGGGGCGCAGACCGACGCTTTCTCCTTCGCCTTTACACTTCTATGGTGCAGTCGAAGCTGGACTATGATAGTGTAGTATTAGGGTGTGTCAATTTTAGGGAGCAAAGTGAAATCTTTAGATTTTCAAAGACTACTAGTGACCAAATAATGCATTTTTATGTGCTAAATCGAAATATGGCTTTAGAATCCAGATTTGACCACTCCTAGCTACTTACTTATATTTGAAGTTGAAGTTTACGAAAAATCAGCAATTTTTGCAGGTATTTTTTTTATTGCATATAACTACATTTTACATACATTACATACAATTAAAACATTTTGATTGTATTTCAATATTAAAACTTAGAAATATAGATAGGTTTCTTGAACTTTGCCAAGGATGCCATGTCTGCCTTGCTCTTGTTCCTGGACATGAGCTCCCTACTGGCCACCTGGCCACTGATGTACGCCTCCCTCCTCTCTTGTGAGTAAACATGTTGTGCTGCTTCAGTTGTCATCCTTACACACCTCTCTACTGACTGTGTGTGTGAGGGCCATGCAGGAACTTCCATTGGTCTATCCAGAAACTCCTTGATTGCAGCAGTGGTGAGGGAGCAGGTGAGAGGAGGCTCAGTCACGCCAGAGTTCCAGTCAATAAGCTCCGAGAGTTTGGTGGCATCTGGGTTAATGTCAGGAGTCTTCCTTGGTCTGACACTGCAGTCTCCTACCTGTGTGTCCTCATCTCCTTCACTTCTGATTTCCAGTAGTCTCTCCACTGCCTTCCTCCTCTCCTCCTCCACCTCACTGCACAGCATGGCATGGAGCACAGCCTCAGAGTGTGCATACCAGGCTGATCTCTTCACTGTAGGCATCACTATTCCTATCACTTCCTTCTTCTGACTTCTGAGCAGCTCCAGCTAGTACAGTACATGCCTGGGACCCTCCACCCAGCTGTGATTTAACTTGATGTTGAACCAGTTTGGCAATTAGACTCCCACTCTGAATTCCACAATTATCCTCAGATTCTTCAGGTTCCTACCCTTCAGCCCATGTTTGGAAATCCACAATCTGCAGAACCTTAGAGCCGTGATGACCCACCTACTGTGACAGACTTGCCCAACCTCACTGATGGCAGTGATGATTCTGTAGCCATATGATTGGTCTGTGCTGAGGTCCTTGACTACCTCCTGACTGAGATGGGGTAGAGGAGGACCAACATTGATCCTCGTGAAGTTTAGGTTGATCTCCAGCTTAGTGGCAGTGTCTAACATCTTCCCTAGGGGCCCATACCACTTGTTGTTGCTCAATGTCTTGCCATCCAGTGCAGTCACCAGGTGTCTGAAACTCAGCTCCCCAGTGTGCAAGTCACAGACAATCCACACTAACTTCCTGCTAAGCTTGGCCTCCACATAATGCATTACTCCTCCCTCCCAGCCAGTATTCACATTAGTACTGTCACCTCCTATGGCCAAAAGGGTCTGGTCTGCTCCTATCTCTCTTAGCCAATTCACCAGATGATCAGCAATGACCTCAGCATAACTTCTCTCCTCTGCAGCTTCCTCTGGTACAAAATACCACAAATATTTCCCACCTGGTTCATTGCACACTGTGTAGTGTTCTTCCTTAATGAGGCCAGGAAACTGCCTGTCACTGCCCTCAGCTTCCATCATCACTTTGGTGTCATCTCTTTTCCCATCAAAGAAGATACAGATGATGCCATTTTCCCTAATCTCTTCATCAAACTTCTTGACCAGCTCCTTAGTCAGTCTCTCCTGAGCCTTCCTCACCTTGTTGTGGTCAATCACCAGTGCTGTGTCAAACTCTGTGATAAGACCAGCATCAATCCAGGCAGCAGTGGCAATCTCTGCAGTCTCTCTCAGCCCAGTGTGATGTCTCAAGCTAGCCAGAGCTCTGTTGGTGATATCTTCAGTGTTGTATTTCTTCTTCTTAGCAACAGGCAAGGAAGAAGTTGTCGCAGCCTCTGGTATGAAGTCTTCGTCCTCCTCTCTCCTCCCTGCCTCCTCCAGTATATCTCCAGTCGCATTTGGTACGATTGGTCCAATGACGATTGGTCCAATGACGATTGGTCCAATACCAATTGGTCCAACTGGTAGCGTATACAACGACGAGTATAGCTTAAAACCAATAGTTTACGTGGAAATGTTGGGGTTCGACTTACAACATTACTGTGTTAGATTTCATAAGAGTCACATCTCTTTTCCCTTTACAACTGCTTTTGTGAAACCCATGAAGCGGCGTGTGTGCGAAATAGTGTTATCCGAAAGAGGAAAGGAAAAACCCTATGCACCGTAATGTAGAGGTACGTGGTCTATACGGGGGCTCCGCCCCCGTACCCCCGAGACCTAAATTATACAATGGGATAAGTGTGTGGAGGAACTGTACCCACCATGCCTGGGCAGCCGGAACAAGGAACAAACTAATGTAAAGGGTAAGTACGACATTATAAACAGTTTTCATTTATTACATACCAATAAAACCTTTAAAAGCAATATAATAAGTTTGTTTCAAATAAAAAGGATTAGTATTATTATACTTCTGTACACCACCAGTATTTCCAAATATTAAATCGCCATAATTAACAAATCTATCTGTAGTAGAAAACCAAGGTTGTCTCTTACTAAAAACATTAGCATTACCACCATATGCTTCAATCTGATACTGAATACCTGATACTGCATTTTTCTCTTAGTTAATAAGTATGCTTTATGCTTTTAGTTTAATATGTAGCTTTTAGCTATAGTATGTTTTATAAATAAACAAAGTAATATGTAGCTTTTAGCTATAGTATGTTTTATAAATAAACAAAGTAATTTCAAATAATTATTATATCAATTTCTGTAAATAAAGTTTTTTTCTAAGTTTCATTTAACTTCATTCCATTTAACGCCCGATTGGACGAATCGTCGTTAGACGAATTGTCTGATTGGACCAATCGGCATTGGACAAATCGTCATTGGACCAATTGTCATTGGACCAATCGTCATTGGACCAATTGTCATTGGACCAATTGTCTGGGACCGCTCCAGTCTCCTGCAACTCCATCTCCAGCAGTGACTCCTCCCTCAACTCCTCTTCTTTCTTGGCTGACTCCTCTGCCTTCCTCCTCCTTTTCTCCTCGGCCTTCCTTCTCTGCTCCTGTCTCTGCAGCACTGCTTCCTGTCTCCTGGTCTCAGGGTGATCAGCTATACCCGTCTGGTGTGCTCCCACACTGCCCACCTTTTCTCTCTGACCTTTAATGAAGGAAAGCTCCTGCACTGGTATCTTCTGCTCGCTCCTGCAGCTGCAGTCAATGTGAACTTCACTGTTGCAGACAGGGTTGCACCCAAGCTCACTGCAGCTCCTGATCACACAGTGACAGGTCAGGATGTCCACCAATTTGTCCAGTTTCATCATGAACCTATCTTTGACCTCTACGTAGCTTCACATTGCCAATGGACACCTTCACTGCCTCATCCCAAAGTGCCTTCACTTTAGCCCTGATCCTGACCTCAGTGTTGATTACAGGTCCTGTGAATAGAGTGTTGGCCTTTCTCCACTGAGCCAGTAGCCTTGGAACAATGCCGTTGTTAATCAGGTAATTCCTCCTGTCTTCCTCACTCATCTCTCTCCTCAACAAACCATATCTCAGCAGATCTCTGGCTGTGGGCAGCTCAGCAGGGGGAAGTTCCCTCCCAGTCCCCACCAAATGACATAGGTGACAACTTGATTTGCTTCGGGTTCTGATTTCTTTCTGACTCATCCTGTGGACCTGTGAACAAAAGAAATGTCATTGAAATTTGGATAGGCCTACTGATTATGATTACATAAAATTAAGTTAATTGAAATTCTTAATATCTTCCTATAAGCTCAGATAAAAGGTTGTGCTTTTACAGGTACAAGACTTAATTATTCAAAGTAATGACAATTTCATATATCTATCATATCAAAGTATACAGAAAGTTTGGGTCACACATAACATTTCGAATAATTTGAATTACACAATATTTACATTACGAAGTAATCAAAATTGTCAAAAAGGAGGGAAAACACATGCATTCACAATCAAAACTCCAGCATTTGTGACTATGTGAAACTTATAAACCATACTGCACACCAAAAATAACCAAAGTTGACCACACATATCAATGGCACATTGATATACGATGCTACAGTCATATTTAGGTTATATTTCAAACCTTTATGGTCAAATATAAGTAGGTAAATGGCTTCTTTAAACAACAGTAAAGATATTTCTAAGTTTGCTAGATAATATGATATCATTTGAGCATTAGTAGTTTTTGAATTGTTGAATTTACTAAAATTGACACACCCTAGTGTAGTATACGGTTCAGCCTCCAACGTCTGCCTCCGTATCTTGGACCCGGTCCTTAATAGAGGTTTTCGGTAAGTCTGTGCAGGAATGGCTTGCCATTCCTCTTGCAGAGCTGATGCAAGAGATGCAAGTGAAGCCGGGCGTGGTGTGCGGTTTCGTATCCGTCGTTCCAGTTCGTCCCACATGTGCTCGATTGGGTTGAGATCGGGGCTCTGAGCAGGCCAGTCTAACAAATCCACCTTATTTTCACGAAACCAGTCCGGCACACGCCTTGCAGTATGGCAGGGCGCTCGATCCTGTTGAAACAAACAATGGCCATCTCCGTAGTATTGCCACAGTGTAGGGAGGGCCGAATTGTCCAGAACGTCGAGATAAACGTCAGCGTTCATGGTAGTGGGTATAACAACCAACGGGCCGAGCCCTAGCCAGGAAAAACAACCCCATACCATGATGGACCCTCCACCGAACTTCACCGTTGGACGTACACAGTCAGGAAGAAGACGTTCTCCGGGCTGTCGCCACACCCAAACACGCCCATCAGACTGGAAGAGTGAATACCGCGACTCGTCGCTCCAAAGAACAGTTTTCCAGTCCTCCACGGTCCAGGAACGACGGGAGACACACCAGGCCAAACGACGCGTGGCATTAACTTTTGTAATCAGTGGCTTGTGTACAGCTGCTCTACCATAATAACCGAGTCTGTGCATCTCTCTGCGGATATTACAGTACTAACGGAGGTACCGGATGCTCTTCCTACCTCCTCAGCGATGGAAGCGGCAGAGGACGTGCGGGACTTCTTGACATGTCGTACCAGACTTCTTCTATCACGTTCCGTCAGTTTGCGTGGTCGTCCGGAACGTTTTTTCGCGTTAGTTGCACCTTCGTGCTTCCATCTCATGATAACATCCGCTACAGTCGACTTTGATATATCCTGTTTGGCTGCAATGTTTCGTATAGAAACGTTACTTAAATAACATCCGATGACGAGTCCACGTTGGAACTCGGAGAGTTCACGTCCGCGCGGCATGGCTTCACAACAGTTACTGATAACTTAACAGAACACCTCAGCATTATAGTTTCGCCACGCTTTTTTCCCAGCATACCTTTCGGCGAAGGTGATATTTGCAGAATGCGGATTTTCCGGGGTGTCCGAATACTTTTGATCATATAGTATATATATATATATATATATATATTATATATATATATATATATATATATATATATATATATATATATATGTATATATCAGTCATCCCATAAGTAATGTCGTTTTTTACGATAGATTAAGTTTAAACTAGTTCTACTCGGTTTAAGCATAAATTTTCCGAAGGTTATATCTAAGAGGAGATCTATCGTGTTTCGCTACATACTTTACAGACCTTCACCAGTGAAGACGTGTGGTTTGCTTTATCTGAACTCCTCATAAATATGGCGGTATCAAAAGAGCATATCAGGCATATAATGCTTTACGAGTTCAAAAAAGGGAATAGTGCTACTGAAGCAACGCGAAACATTCAGGACGTTTATGGCAACGATATTCTGCATGTGAGGAAATGTCAAAGATGGTTTCAAAAGTGTAGGAATGGTGACTGCTGTTTGACAGATGCAGCACGCTCTGAACGCCCTGCTGAGTTTGATGATGACCTGCTGTTAGTCGCACTTGAAGAAGACTGTTCAACAACTGTCGAAGAATTGGCCCAGAAACTCGATTCATCCCCGTCCACCATCCATCGACATTTGCAACCACTCGGGAAAGTGCCTAAGTTAGGAAAATGGGTGCCACATGAATTGTCGGTCGACAATCTGAGGGTGCGGGTAAACATTAGCACAGCTCTTCATTCCCGTGAACTCCAAGATCCGTTTTTGCACCGTTTAGTGACTGGTGATGAAAAGTGGATACTGTACCAGAATGTTAAGCGCCGTCGACAGTGGGTTTGTGCCGGAGAACCAGCGACACCACAGCCAAAACCAAATCTTCACCCTGTTGCTTAGTGTTTGGTGGGATAAAGGTGGTGTAATACACTTTGAAACCTTACCACACAGCCAAACAATCACCGCTCAAGTCTACTGTCAACAACTGGATCGATTGAACACTGCACTAAAAGAAAAGAGACCTTCTTTGGTTAATCGGAAAGGAGTCGTGTTCCACCACGACAACGCACGTCCTCATACCGCTGGGATCACTTCTGCAAAAATTGAGGAGCTTGGGTGGGAAAAACTTCCACATCCTCCATATTCTCCAGACCTTGCGCCTTCAGATTATCATCTCTTCAGTAGTCTGCAAAACTATCTTGACGAGAAACAGTATACTTCTTTAGATGACCTGCACACCAGTCTTTGTACGTTTTTTGCCTCAAAACCGCCTGAATTTTATAAACATGGCATTGAAAAGCTTGTAGGACGTTGGCAGAGTGTCAGTGATTCCGATGGAAAATATATACTTGATTAAAAATTTTCAGTTGAGTTTTTTTTGTCCTTCAAATTCCGACCTAAAAAACGACATTACTTATGGGACGACCTGATATTATATATATATATATATTCCTTGTTAAGCTCTAATAATATCTCCACATTGATAATGCAACAGGAAATCTGGAAAACATTAATGAGTTTATTTGTCCATCGTGATTAAATCATTATCTCTCCATATTGATAATACAAATACAGTCTGGAAAACACTATTAATTAATAGAACAGGCATCAGCCCACAAACCGGTGGTGATATCCTGCTTCATGCAACCGTCACCTTACGGTTTTTACTGACACGCCCAAATGTAGTCTCTCCTGGACGGCGACTGCAAATAACCATGTCAACACCACGGTTTGGCCCGTCACGTCATTTCACAAACATTAGTATAATATTGTATGAATTTATAAGTATATATAATATGTTTATGCTAGTATAACCGTAGATTATTCTTATGTGATTTTGATAATCAGTTACTGTTATTCAGATCGAAACTGTTAACAAGTTATCTGTGTAACGGTCGATAAGCCATTTCCCACTAACTCTCTCTGCCCCTACCTCGTTCTCTCTCATACTGTCTCAATCTTTTTCTCGCTCAATGTCAATACATATATATATATATATATATATATATATATCTATATATGTAAATTCGTAGGTTAGTAAAGGTTTAAAGCTGCACACGGTGGGGAAGTGTAATGATGGAGTGTGGAGGATGGTTGTGTAATGTCTATTTTTGGTTTCAAATTCACTAGTATATAAAAAGTTGTATTGTGGTATCTGTTCATATAGACTTGCAGTAATCATAATGGAACCTTATTACTATATAAGACTAGTAAACATTGGGTTCATAAAGATAAACAATGAGTATGATCGTGAAGAGTGTTGAACTCCAACATTACATTATAATTAGGGGCCGTTAAAAAATTACGTAACGCTATTTTTGCTCAAACTTGACACTCTAAATCCCCCAGAAACGTTCTGTAACGCTAGACCAGGCGCCCCCTAAGATGTTATGTAACACTTTCCCCATCCCGCACCCCACATGTTACTGAACGTTACAGCGGCGGGGGGGGGGTCAGCTTTTAGCAAAAATAGTGTTACGTAATTTTTGAACGGTGTCTTACCTGTATGTCAATGTTATATGTTGTTGGACTCTGTTGTCTGTTGTACCCCCTCCACCCCACCTTCCCCCAGTTGGGGTACCTTGACTATCGCTGCAGCGTTGCCACATGTCCGGAGTCGCCTGTGAGGCAAGGAACATTACATATGCGGGCAACTGTACAAATTAAGGACTGTATAGTGGACCGGCCAAAATTCAAAAATCGACTTTGAACGAAGTTTTTTATTAATAGCTGGCACCCATGTTAAATCACTGTACCTGTGGGTGAGGAATAAAATGCAGGTGGATGCCACTCTCGCTTTTGGCTTTGAAGGTCATTTTCGAGGTCAAACTTTACAAAAAATTATACTTTCTAATTTTAATTAAAAAAAAAATATTCTGAGCCAATTGGTTTGATCAAAAGTTTCATTTTTCCACACTTAGTGATAAAGAAGTATGATGACACGCTTATTCCATCCGAATTACCAACTGAAGGTCAAATTCAAGTTAATCATGACCGAAATTGTGCTAAAAATTTGTGATTGTTTATTTTAATTGGCGAAAAAAACATTGAGCAAGTCTGTTTGTCAAAACAATTTATTTTAACATGATTAGTGCCTAACAAGTTTGATGGCATGAATTAAGTACTCACAGTAACAGAATTATCACAACAAATCACAAAGCGGTAAATATAGCTCCATAACTATACAGTTTACACACTAGTAACATCTACAAGTTCACGTTTCTTGATGAACAGCACCGAAATGCTGCACTGACAGTCACAATTGTGTCGATTGCAATCACTTAAGAACAGAGTTATTAGTTCCTTACAGCACATTCCAACTTCTCTCGATTTCAGCCCGGAAGAGAGACATAGATCTACTGTCCAGCTGGGTTACAGCAACTGCTGTCGTCACAACGCGTCTAGGAGAATTTGTCTAAAACAATTCGTCTAAAATACAATTTGTCTAAATCAATTTGTCTAAAACAATTTGTCTAAAATAGTTTTGTCTAAAATCAATTGTCTAATAACAATTTGTCTAAAATACAATTTGTCTAAAAATAATTTGTCTAAAATACAATTTGTCTAAACAAACAATTTAATATAATATGGCATACAAATTGTTGCCTGATGTACAATGCTATTTATTACTTGCCACGCCCCATCTTAAAAGGTTACCTCTTGTGCGGAATAGTACATCGAAATAGTTTGTCTAAATAGTTTGTCTAAAAATAATTTGTCTAAAATACAATTTGACTAATAACTGAAGATAACTAGAAATGCATTTGTCTGCTTGATAAATTTTGGAGTGAGGATGAAAAATTGAAAATGGGTTGATTTTATTTAATAATATACCTAACCTAACCTAACCTAACCTAACCTAACCGGGTTATGGGTTCCGGGATAACTGATTTCGATGTACTATTCCGCACAAGAGGTAACCTTTTAAGATGGGGCGTGGCAAGTAATAAATAGCATTGTACATCAGGCAACAATTTGTATGCCATATTATATTAAATTGTTTGTTTAGACAAATTGTATTTTAGACAAATTATTTTTAGACAAATTATTTTTAGACAAATTGTATTTTAGACAAATTGTTATTAGACAAATTGATTTTAGACAAACTATTTTAGACAAATTGTTTTAGACAAATTGATTTAGACAAATTGTATTTTAGACGAATTGTTTTAGACAAACTCGCCTGATTCGCGTCACAACCACAATCTGTCGTACACTTCATCCTTTTCCTAAAGCAGTTACATCCAGCTGTCTTGCACTTTTTCTTGCAACCACAAGCAACAAGCTCCAGGCAGGCTTCAGGGATTGAGGAAGTCTTGTCCACACTGGCAGGAGGCTCCCATCTTCCAACTTCCAGGCTGAAGTGTCCACCGGATCTTCAACATCTACGTGCTCTTTGTCAGCCTGGAGCCATACTTTGGCCTGATAGTTTGCTCGCTTGGCGTGGAGCTCCAGGGCATCCTTTGTCGGTGGGAGCATTTCCAGTCTTCTTGGCCTTCCCGAAAAGGTGAACTCTGGCGTCATCAACTGTGTGTTGTTCTGGGATGCTATACAAATGACACAAACTTCTCAACATCTGCGATATCCCCACCTCTACCAATGTCGTGCAGCAGGAGTGGGTGGTCACTGAACACTTTCCAACACTTCTTTTTTCCATGACCGCTGAAGGACGAGACTGTCACACCCGGTCAAAGCGTGGAAGCTGACAAGGTTGTCAATGACTGGGGGCGACAAACTCTTGAATACATCGTGCACGGGGTAGCATTTTCGGTTCTTGGCCGTTCCGCACAGCATCCACACTTCAGCGACCTTGGTGAAAACGAAATGAATCAGCAGCACCATTAAATCAGTATCTCTGCACACTACCAGTATTCGTTCATAGCCCTGGGACGCTGCATCACATGAGTGAAGGATGATCCTGGTGTCCGCCTCTTCATGGTTGCTATGCAGTGGAACGTCATGTCGCCTGGTTGACCGTACTTCAGTGGCTTCAGAGAATCCACCCCATGTCACCAGCTGACATCTTTCTTGAAGACTCTGCCCTTCTCAGTGATGATGTTAGACAGAAACAAGGCTAGGTCAGCCTTGTTTGTATCCAGGAACATGAAGTTTTACCACATTTCAGGCAGTGGAACTTGTGGGCCATCAATGACTTTCCGAATCGGTTTCTTCTTGCTCGTACGCTTTGTCCTGGTAACTGCTTTGATCGATCCTTCCCCTGCGTACCGATCAAAGATGACATCAACGCTTGTGTGTTCATTGAAATAACTCGTCACGGCCTTGAAGAACACTTCAGCATAGTCGCCGAATGTCCGACAGCCGCCAGGCTTGCCAAGAGCTTAGATGAGTGCATGGCTATCTATCATCACACAGGTATTCAGATCAGAGGTTGGAACCTCTGAGCTTATGGTCTGCTGGGCCATCAGGATGTTCATCAGCTCAGACTTCGATGTCGAATTCATCTCTCCTCCTGCCTTCGCCAGACTAAATGGGACTGGGGACAGTTCATGTTTCAAGACGTTGACCATCTCCACCATGCGACCTGCAAGGGCGGCATTGAGGAGCTGCTGTGTAGCTTTCTGTCAGCTTTGATGGTCTTCTGCATGTTCTGCTTGGTGGAAACTGTAGCTGTGTACACATCAGCGAAGGTTTTGGATCGATGTTTCTTCATCGTTTCATGGAAGTCTACTAGTCCCTAGTCAGGCCTCATTTAGAAAATGCCTTTCAGTTTTGGTGCCCGTACTTGCGTAAGGATATTGATAGGTTAGAAAGAGTTCAGCGTCGTGCCACGAAACTGATTCCGTCATTGCGCAACAAGCCTTATGAAGATAGGATTAAAGAGTTAGACCTGTATTCACTCGAAACTAGGAGATTAAGGGGGGAGCTTATTGAAATTTTCAAAATCGTTAATAACATCGATAACGTAAATTTTGACAAATTGTTCACTTTCGATAATAATAATACTCGTAATAATGGATTTAAGTTGCGTGGCAGACGTTTCATCACTAATATCGCTAAAAACTTCTTTACGTTTAAAGTAACTGATAAATGGAATAATCTTCCCGCGTCAGTCGTGAACTCTACCAGCGTTAATATGTTTAAGAACCGTTTAGAGAGACATTTTAAAAATATTAATGTTGTTTATATAATAAAACAATCCCCCTTTTCCCTCTCAGCCTCCCCCTTTTCCCTCTCAGCCTCTCCCTTTTCCTTCTCAGCCTCACCCTTTTCCCTCTCCCTCGTTAAATTATTAACGTTGTTTAATATAATAAAACAATTAGTAACAGGAGCTCTAGGGGTGGTGATCGAGGGTGATGCCAGCAAAAAAAAAAAAAAAAAAAAATAGACTAACACGATCGTAGATGTAGCTCGTAGCGTAAACTAACCCACTTTTTGTTTTACTTTACCTACTTTTTTTTTCTTCCTTCTTATCCTCTCCTTACTTGCATGTCTGTAGTTTGCATGGTATGATAGTGAGTTAGTGAGTTAAGATTGTGTTTGCATGGTTTGTAAACGTTCTTATCTTACTTCTTTTCATCTTTCACCCCTTTCCTATTCTCTCCGACTATTTTTCTGACTTGTCGGCAGTGGCCGACTGATGATGATGGTGAGCTTTTCTTTCTCTTTTTCTGAATGAATGTTAACCCATGAGTGATAGTTGTTGCTACTTAATTAACCCCTTATTCTCTTCTCTTAACCCCCTACTCTTTCCTTTCTCTCGGGCTAACCTTAGAGTGGATCTTAGGGTCTTTGTTAGCCTTATCTTCTGTAGATCTGTAGATCTGTTCAATCAGTCTCTCCTTCATGAAGCCGATTACATGCTGCTTTCCTCGATCCTGAGCTGTCAGCAGGTTCTCCACAACATCTGTGGGTGCAGTGCCTTTGGTTGCCAGTGAAACAAGTGGGATGTTAGTGGGGGCATCTGTATCTCCTGCTTCACTCACGTGAACTCTGAAGACGTCAAACTGCTTCAATTGCTGAACTAGCTTCATGACATCATGAGCGTCGCGCCTAATGCGAGAAGGCAGACTGTCAACCCGAGTGAAGGTGGCTTCCCCATCATCATCTTGAAGATTGAAGAGGCATCTTGTGTCTTGAGAGATGCGTGACCGCTCTGACCATGTGATGCAGAACCTGTCTTTTGCTTGGTCATTCTTTGTGATGCCGATGATACCATTGTGAATCTTGCATGTACGATTTATCTATTCGGTTGCCTGATCAGCTGGAACTTGGTTGAAACGCTTCGCCGTCCTCTTGACGACAAAGTTCCCATTACAGAACTCTGCATGAACTTCTGGTGCTGACTTCTCAAGACCTCTCATATCAGCCAAGTAGACCAGCCCCAACGTGCATAGTTTGTGTGGTCATAGATAGTTAGCCAAGGCAGCATTGCAGAAAGGGCTTCTTTGTGGAGACTCCACAAGCCATCTCTCTCTCTCTGATGAAGGCCAGTAGGATCTCTACCATTTCCATGTAGGATGACCACAGCATAAAGTTGGGATTTTCAGAGTGCTGGTCATTGAATTCCTCCATGAGACTGTCGAATTTCTCATCTGCCAAAACGTCTGAGAAGTTATCAACAGCATCGCTCATCTCATCTATGTCAACTCTGTCTTTGAAAAGCGAAGCAACATTGAGGGCAAGCTGTTTGACGTTCTCATCTCCGTTGCCAGTTGCAGCCAGCCATGACTCAAACATCTGCCACTTGATGCGTCACAGTGCCTCATACGTCACCTGGTGACCTCTCACAGCTCGAAAGTAGGCCTTGCCGTCCAGCATTGTGTCAGTGGTGTTAGCCGCGTATGCACCTGCCTCTGTCCATAAGTCATCAAGTCCCACACTTTCCATGTGTTGACCAATGGCTTTTAGAAAGTTGAAGCAGATATGGAGGCCTCCCATGAGCAAGACCATTTTGGCAAATTTCGAGTTTGCCCAGACTAGTTCCTTACCCCTGCTGTACAGAGGCTGATCAGGAGTGATGATGGTGTACTTCTGGCTGACATACTCAGAAATGGCCATGAAGCGATTGACGACGGTGGTCATGGTGTCATTGTCATCTGCTGGTGCCTGCAGGATTGGCAACATCCCAGCGGTCGTTACCGGTGGATCCGCATTGCTGACAGATTGATTGAATGCTCCCCAGCTTGGAACGGACATCGCTTCATCATGGATGCGTGACACCACCCAGGCCAAGTCCTTGGCACGTGCCAGGTCCCTCTCAGGTTCATGTGACAAGTCGTCTATGTCAGTGTCGTAGCCAGGAGGAGATGGGCCTCATGCCAGATGGGAGGGTAGCCTGGTCCAGCCTTTGGAACTCCTGTAGGTCATCAGGTTTGATAGATTTCGATCTCTTGTGCTTGCCACCCTTTTGGCCACGACTCTGCTGTGGAGGGGGCCTCTCTGCCATACCATCAGTTGAGTGCTGTGGAAGGTGTTCTTCCCGTCTAAGGTTGACTCCAAGACATCTATGTTGTCACAAGAGCAGTGAATTATTCTCTCTTTGACGATGGTGTCAGGGATGTAGACACATCCATTCTTAGCATACCTCTCCAGGATGTTCTGAAGGATGGTGGTGTCTATCCTTCTTACAGTGTCGATACCAATAGTGTGATTTGCCGCGTGGAACAGATCTAGGAGTGCTTCTGAGCGGGTGGCTTGGTGCAGAGTAAGACCCAAGCCAAAATGTTTTGGTGTTAACTTTCGTCGGTTGGAGACTGCATAGACTATGTCCTGAGCAATGCTACACACACTCTGCTTCACTTTCTGGTCCTCTTCACTTCCCTCATCCACAGCATCCATTCCCCAAAGAGCAATCTTAGAAACAGGTACAGACTGTCGGGTATGACGCGACATGTTCCTGATCAAGACCTTGCCATGTCTCTGAGTGTCCGGATGATGAAATCTGAGTTCTCTCCTGGGTAAATCAGCAGCGGGCCCCTTGACAATGGGCGTACATAGCTGGCGTTTGATCCAAGCAGCCTTTCAACATCTTCGTAGAACGTTCTTCTCCTGGAGTATTTCACGGTGATGTCGGTGTCATTACGCATACTCTCGTATCTGTCCCAGACGTCTCCCATGTCGTATACGTGACCACGAGACAGACCTACTGTCAAGTCTTAGCACAGCTTCGTCATGCACTCATTTTCAGGCCCTTGCTGCTCCTCTGACACCGCTTGTTTTCTAGTATGTCTCTCAAATGTCACCAAACATGCCAGATGATAGCAGCCTTCAACTGCAATTACATCACTCACCGCTGACAACGGTATGCTCATGACAGGGTCGTGTTTGGCACGCTGGATCAAGTCATCTGAGTTCTTCATTGTCTCTACCCTGTGCAGTTTCTTTATGGTCTTCTTTTGGCAAAACATGCAGAGGGTCCAGTCAATCACTGGTGTTGAACGTTTACGCTTTGGAGGAAAAGCCGGAGAGCCTGCACTTTTTGTGGTCACCGATGCATCTATGGTCTGCTGCTGACTTCGCAGCCTTTTGAGTTTGCCTTCAGAGGTGAATAAAGAGTAGCATGATTTATGCCACTTGAGTTCCAATGCATTGAAATCATCCTTGGAATTACTTTCCAGTCTTTGTAAAACATCAAGATAGTAGGTATCTCCCAGGTTCTTTCTCTCATCGCCCACAGTCATAGTTCTTGCTTTTCCTTCTGCTGATGCTGTGCGCAGATCACCAGCGCTGCTTTGGCAGAAGAAGCAACAATCCTCACTGACATCCTGACGTTTCCTCTTGCGCTTGATAACAGCTACAGGGTCCATTGCTGATGAGCTCCCTATCTGCAAAGACAAGTGGGAATGGCAGTATGTAGTAACCACAGATATATTGAAACAATTCAAATCATACCTCTCCTTCAGCAGTATTATTATTATTATTTTACCAGCTGGCACTGTCTTCACTCCTTTAATTGCATATACCAAACCAATGTCTGGCCAGCCAGTGCAATGAAAATATTCAACATGTGAAAGTATGCTACTACTTGTACTATGGTTGTAGTAGGCACATGCGCACCTCACCCAGCATGCTAAATGTAGTTTTAATGGAAATAAAGACATCCAGTGTCATAGTTACATTCAATTATTATCCATAAAATCACAAAAATATGCTTTATGTGCTAATGATACACCTTTAAACACGTTGTTACATAGAGCCACCACTGAAATGCAAAAATTCGGAATTTGTCAGAATTTGAATTTTGTAACCTTGTATGGGACCTTCAAACCCAAAATTAAGAGTGGCATCCTCAATACTACTTATCTAAGGTGAGTGCCTGCTATTAACAAAAAACGCCGTTAAGTTTTTTCCTAGAGGACTTTTCAATTTTTGGCCGGCCCACTGGTTCTATTAGTATGAACACTTTAAAGTATATTTATAAAACAATACTCATCGACAGATAAATTGCATAATTCAGTCAAAACTAACCAATTTAACATACAAGAAGCGTCCAAGTTATAAACTCCATTGAAAACTTTTAAAAGAAACTGCACATTATTATATAAAACATAATAACAGCCGAATTCTATAACATTTCTATATTAAACTGTTATTTGGTTATGTTTGCGCTATATAATTTTCATAACAGAAGGGTAACTAAATTATTTTTACATTTATACATATACATAGATATATTACATGTTACTCAACCAGGCTGAGTTGATAATGACATCTTTTACAAGAAACCTAGTAATACCTCGAAAAACCTGGTTCAGATATCATAACTAGATTGAAACTACTTAATAAGACCTACTTTGCCTAATTTTCACCACCTTTTTTTTCAGTGTTGTTGACGTAGGTGGTGTTGTAGATGCGTTTAATAGATAATGGAGCAATTTTGAAATACATTTATTTGATTATAGGAAAACATGCAGTCGTAATTGCCAAAGTACATAATGATCTGTCATTTAGTTTTCTTCATAATGTCTAAGAAAATACTACACTGGTTATTTACAGTGCTACTCTCATTCCTACTGCATTCTTGAAACAGTTTCATGTCTGTCATAACCATTTAGTCGATGATCTGTTCATACGATTTTTTTGTCGAAAACATACGTAAATAGATGCTTTCAGCTTGTTCAGTCGCATTTGCAAAACACTATGTTTTCGCTTAAATAGAGGGGCTATATTGTATTGCGATCATATATGAATCGCATTTCGATGTTATCAACACTGCTTCAACAGATGACCGATTTACGCGTGTCAGCAGGATATACTGTGTATATATATATATAATATATATATATATATATATATATATTATGCGACTGAATGCATTTTACTTTCATGAAGTAAGTAACCTGTCTTTTGGATTAAACTTTCATTAACTTCGGTGTATCGGTTTTGGAAAATGAATGTGGCACGTCGCTATACACATTTAACGAAGCGATTCTCTTCTCATTGATCGGAAATTGTTCCCCGGAAACACTGAATTCGCAATTCAGTTCCAATCACTCGAATGTACTGAATAACATTTAAGGTAATAAAATAATTAACGTCATTTATTGGAAAAAAAATTTCTTTTAACAAATTTCGCTTTCAGTATATATATATATATATATATATATATATATATACTGAAAGCGAAATTTGTTAAAAGAAATTTTTTTTCCAATAAATGACGTTAATTATTTTATTACCTTAAATGTTATTCAGTACATTCGAGTGGTGTAGTGGTTAGCATCGCTGACAACGAATTCATCGGCCCCAGAATCGAGACCCAGTGACCGTAGGCGGCGCGCAGCAAAACCCAGCTGTTCACCCTTCCATCCATTAAAAAATTGGTTGGTAGATAAATGGGTACCCTGAGTAGTTTAGTAGTTAAGATGCTGGGCTGCTAATCGTGAGATCGTGAGATCGAGTTCGGGCGAGGACTTTGTAATTTCTAACCGCCCGTGGTGTGGCGTGGTTCGTATTCCACGTTAAACTATAGGTCTGAGGTGGAGTGACGAGCTTGACCTTCGTCAGAATGAACAATTCAGGCGGAAGCAAAACCAAGGTTAACCAAGGTTATGTATATGTATATATATTTTTTTTCTTTGTTAACTAAAATAAAATCAAGAATTTTTACTGCACTTTCTCTACACAATGGGGAATTAGTCCCAAGTGTAAAACATGCTCTATCTGATGTCCCTTCAGCTCACGATACTTACACGATACTTTCGATGTAAGAGTCCTTCTAACAGATTTCCTACGGTTTATGATAAAGGAATATCATGGCCACCAACATCACCAGTTCTAAACGCCTGTAACTTTTATCTGTCTGGTTATAATTTAAAAGACAGAGTGTTTAAACTTCAACAGATTCTCTGTCCAGAGTGCTGCAAAATTTTGTTGTTCGTGGGCAAAGAGTTAGCGAGCTGAGAGGACATCACATAGAACATGTTTCGTTCTATGGGCTAATTCTTCATGCGTAAAGAAGGTACAGTAAAAATTTCATGTTTTGTTTCAGTTAATAAAAAACACACCCTTTAAAGTGCCACATATTTAGAAAATCACCCGATACAAATATCATAAAAGTTTTTGAATTTGGAGTGGGTTGTTAGTTATATCGTTGGTGTTGGTAATTAGCAACGTCGTAAATGTGGAATATGGTTATGTTGAGGGCTCGCTGGCCCACCAAGATGCGTGTGTGAATGGGTGTGTACATTTTAGTTTCTGTCTTTTCTCATTTTCACTACCTTTTGTATTTTACATCCGGAGTGTTTTTGCCTTCTCACTCCAATTTGTTGGGAAGCGGGTTGACAAAACTAAATGAACACCCTCGGTTTTTCCATAGTTTTTTATTTGATAATAAAAGTCAATAAATAATAACAGTTTTATTGGATCAATATATTTAGAATCATGTTGCTTTCCCCTCTGCATTATAAAAGTTGACGGACGTTTTGACATTCCATTGATGAGTTTTGCCATTTGTTCTTGAGAACAATCATCTGTATGTATAAGTGTATGTATGTATGTGGATAAATAATAATGTTGACTGAATAACTACATACAAACATTACGGTTATTATTTCAGATACAATATGGCTTCAAAATGCAGAAATATCCCATGATAAATGTGTTGCGATTATATGACCTGATCGTAAGGTTTTCTTCTGTTATATACGATATCTAGCCTTTGTTAAAATATCAGGAATATCACGAAATGGGTTATAAATAACCATAAAGAGGCTTCGAGAAACAGTAGGCGAGAAAATCGAAACTGGTCGAAAGACGAAAGGGATGACACGTAAACTAGACTATAATAAGTTCATGGTGCGAGAGTCAGTGGTTTATCGTTTTCTCACAAACACACGGACTGCAGCCAATTTCTGTTCTACATCAAAGGTCAGCATATTCAAAGAGACAGTGAAGAGAAGACTTCGGCGGAGCTGGATATATATAGATCCAGTAGCAGCCCGAAAACTACTTTTATAAAGAGCTGATCTTGGAAAATAAATTTAGTGAACACAGTATTATAAAAACTGGTGAAAAAAATGGTGATAAAGTTTTCTGGACGGATGTTTGAATTTCGTGGATCAAATAAAAAAATGTATACTTATAAATTTAAGGAAAACCGGAGAAAGGTTATTCAGGACCTGGGAGTGCCAACAATCAAGCATAGAGGCAGAAATGTGGGAAGTTTAGGGATGCTTTGGAGGTGGCCAGACTGGATCTCTGGTGGTAAAAATAGAAGGAACCTCTTCCTGAAAGAAAAATATTACTTCATTCTACATTACAATACAATCAGGAAGACTTAAGGGTGACGGTTTCACTTTCCAGCAAGTTAACGATCCAAAGCACGTTGCAAAACTTAATATAAATTATATCAAACAACAAAGAAAGCAACAAGTACTAAAAGTAGAGAAGTGGCCTCACAATCACCAGACATAAACCCCTGAAACTGATATTGATGAAATCGACGAAAGAGTGAAGAAAAGAGAAGCAAACAATGTACAAACCCAGACCAAATATACTGTAGAACAGGGGTGCTCAAACTTTTTCGCAGGCGGGTACATATTCCAAATGCTGGAGCACATAAAAAATATTATGATAAAAAATGCATAAAACACCAAAAATATTATCTGGTTTTAATTGCAATATTCTTTCTAGTAACCGGTCTCTAAAACCTTATCTGGGGGCTACCGGGGGCACACCGAAATGGCTTCGCGGGCACAAATGTGCCCGCGTGCACAGGTTTGAGCACCCTTGCTGTAGAATCACCAGTCAAAAATTACTTTTTAATTTTATATCAATTTAGTCTTTCTTTAATAAATGAACCAATAAAAATAAAAAAGTTGTCTATTAAGAATTTTTATGTAATAATTATAATGTACTCCAGTTTCAGTATTTTGTTTCTTGTCTTTTACCTTTAAGTGAGGCATGGTTTCGATATACTTGAGGCATTGATGTCAAAGATTCTCATCATGATGCAAGACTTGAAATAGACCCTAAATTAATTTAATTTTATTTACTTTACTTTCTCATTTATTTTCCTTCTATTACACTGGGGAACAAAAAAAACATTTTTTCTTGGTGCCTGAGATTTTAGACCTTATTCTGAATATTTTCGTGCCACTGATTCAGAAAATATCATCCATTTTGTTCTAGCAGCTCTAGTTTTTGAGATATTGCATACGTCATTACCTACTTTATTACCCTTCTGGAACGGTATTATGAGTTGCTCGTAAATCTAAATGCATCTGTATAATTAAATTGTAGCTATGATTTTGCTGATGTTGCTGTTTTGCATGTGTATTGTACATGTACTAACGTGAATTCTTTCCTGTTACAGGTGTTGACATGGCTTCATCACGAAGAAAGTGTTTAAATCATCCAGATGTGTTTTGTTTTATCTGCGGAGAGTACACGTTCATTGAACAGAGAAAAACTATTACTGATTTTGTGAAAAAAGCTTATTTTGCCTATTTCAAAGTACAACTAGGGAACCAAGATAAGCCATGGGTTCCTCATGTTGTGTGTAAAACGTGTACGGAGCATCTGCGGCAATGGACCAACGGAAAGAGGAGGTGCCTGAAATTTGGTATACCAATGGTATGGAGAGAACAGAGAAACCACAGTGATGACTGTTACTTTTGTTTGGTGAATATAAAGGGCATCAATGGACGTAACCGGAGTAAATGGACGTATCCTGACATAGACTCGGCTAGACGGCCTGTTTCACATTCAGATGAGATACCTGTCCCATCATTCAGCCATCTTCCAGAGCTCCCTCAAGAAGATGATGAATCTGCTACTGACAAAGAAAGCATATGTGGGCAAAATGACAGTGATTTCGAAGGACCGTCATCAGTTGCCGGGAACCAAAATCACGTTATATCGCGACAGAGAAAAGGATTTACTGCCCTTCTTCTCAAAAGAGAACGATTTAGTTTTCTGCAACAATGTGCACGGATTGCTGATGAAAATGGGCATATCGGAATACACACCACGTGAATGGCGGTTATTCATAGATAGCTCCAAACGGAGCCTAAAATGTGTTCTTCTACACAACGGCAACAAATACAGATCAATCCCAATTGGTCACTCAGTCGGTATGAGAGAAGAGCACGGGACAGTCGCCCTAGTCCTAGAAAAGATATCATACCGAGACCACCAATGGGTGATCTGTGTGGATCTGAAGATGGTGAATTTTCTCCTGGGCCAGCAGAGCGGGTACACCAAGTACCCGTGCTTTATATGTCTCTGGGACAGTAGAGCTAAAGATGAACACTGGGTGAGAAACAGTGGCCTCTGAGAGAAAACATGGTGGTTGGAGAAAAAAATATCATCAAAGAAGCTTTGGTTGACAGAGAAAGGATCATATTGCCACCACTGCACATCAAACTAGGTTTGATGAAACAATTTATAAAGGCTTTGAACAGAGATGGGACGTGTTTTGGCTACATATGTAGAAAATTTCCTGCGCTGAGCATGGAAAAGCTGAAGGCAGGTATTTTCGATGGACCGCAAATCCGGGAACTCATGAAAGACCCGCGTTTCCAAGATTCAATGGACAACATTGAGGCACGTGCGTGGTCATCGTTTAGTATGGTTGTGAAGAATTTCCTTGGGAACTATAAGGCCGATAACTACGGTGAACTAGTGGAGAATATGCTCTCTTCTTTTTGTAAACTTGGCTGTAAAATGAGCATCAAACTGCATTACCTCCACAGTCATTTGGATCGTTTCCAAGATAACCTCGGTGATCTAAGCGAGGAACAGGTGAACGATTTCACCAAGAACTAAGGACCATGGAAGAACGGTACCGCGGACGATGGGATACTCACATGATGGCAGATTACTGCTGGAGCATTCAACGCGAATGTCCTGGCACATCTCATCGCAAGAAATCTCAGAAACGCGGTTTATGTGAGATGTCTCAATGGAAGAACTTTTTTTGCCGTTCGTGTCTCAAGCTTGTTTGAATTTAAGGAATATTTTTCGTACCTTATGCTTGTTTGATGTTAGTACACTATTTTTGCTGACATTCATCATACTTTTGTATTCAATTGACAACAACAGTGATTGCCAGTCAGCAATTATATAATATTATATACTGTACATTTTATAGAAATATATATAGATATATATCATATCTTGATAAGCAGAGCTGATGGAGAAAAACTAATGTCATTTTTAGAATCAGCGACCTCAATATACCCAGAAACAGGTCTAACATCTAAGTCACCAAAAGTTGTGCTCCCCAGTGATTTTCCATAAATTTTCTATGGGATTTATTCCAATAGTGAAACAACAGGATCTGTTCTCAGCAAGCTATGCCGTTCTTACCATACTCAAGGTTCAATATTTAACAAAGTATTGAAACTGGAGCATAGTTATTAAATAAAGGTTCTTGAAAGATAACTTGTTTTGGTTTTCACTGATTCACTTTTTAATAATATAATTAATTACCCTAAACTTTTTGTAAGCAAAGCTTTTTTGTTTTAATTAAGCACAAATTTTGCACAAAATCATGGCTCATTCTACCTTCTGAACAGAAGTTTTTAAACCAGTGAAAACTTAACATTTACTTTAAGCTCACAAACCACTTACATTTTGAGTTCAACTTCATAAATTTGGTGTCTTAAAATTTTTTTATGGCTGTAGTATTTTTGTAAACTTATGGACTGACTTGATTTTCCCCGCTTTCACAAGAGTATAAAATTTTGTACAAGCGTGGTCTGACTAGATACACAAAATTATTTGTTATATTTTACCACAAACAACACAAATTGTAAAATAGCTCTTTGGGCGGATCTTAGAACACTCGACGAATAAACTCCTTCCAGCGTCACGCGGACAAACACCTTGCTCAGCTGAACAACATTCTGGCCACATAAACTTTGCTCTAAACATTTTTGTAGAGAACAAATTTGTTCGATGTTTACATCAAATTATTCGCGACGACATCCTCTATATTTTGATGTAAAGTGCGTGTGAGTAGTTTCTTCTGAAAAAAGTTATAGCCTTCAGAAGAGCCGTCCGCGAAGTAGTAGTCGGGTTCAAGAAAGATTAGTCCATGCACTAACGTGCGTAGATGATATATATATATATATATATATATATATATATAATATACTGTATATATGAGGGGTCCCGCGTCTTAAGGTACCTAAGCGCCAAAATTAAAATTCGTCAGAAATCGCCTCCAAAGTTCAGCAATATTCTGGCAATAGTATCTCTGTTATTAATTGAGCTAGAACGTTAATTTTTGGCTAAATTAGAGTTCTAAGTATGCTAATGAAGATGTTGTTGAGTTTTTGGAATAGATTTTCATATTTTATATTTTATATATATTTTTTTAATTTTTTGATTTCGTATTATGCCGAACTTTGGGTGATCTTTTGGTGGCGATAGAGGTGAAAAAAGTAGTTCGCTTCATAAGGTTTTCAACCATACTTCTAGTGTCGTAAGGTCATTATACCCCAAACCACGCGATAGATGAAGGGTGAAAATAGTGATATCCATCAAAAACACGTTTTCGCCTGTAGTGGCGCTTAGGTATCTTAAGACGCGCGACCCATCAATTTATATATATATATATATATATATATATGATGAATTTCACAATTAAACACGTGAAATGAATGAATGATGCAAACCAACGAGGAAAAAGAAAAAGACTCCAAGTCCTTTCGTGTATTCAGAGCTACACCTCGTCAGGGAATGAAGAGAGAAGGCAAGATGCCCATAAATATATCCAACGTAGCGGAAACCAAAACAATTAGCACATACTTAACAAGAGTTAATGAAAAGCAAAAGGAATTTTAACAAGATATTGTCAATTTTATACATTCCCGCACTGTTATTGAAATTGTTTTTAAAATGGATAAATGCACATTCTAGAATATTTCTTTCTATTATATCTCTGTTTTCAACAAGCGTTTTAGAACTATCTCACTTGATTCTATGATTACATCTATACATATGGTTAAACAAAGCATTGGAATTATTAGCTGTTCTACACGCATATTTATGCTGTTTTACCCTAATATCTAACGTTTTACCCGTTTGGCCTATATACCTGTACAGTATACTGAGTTACAGTGTGTACATCCGATCGAATACACACAACCAACAACATTATCAGGGCTATTTTTTATTAGGCGTGATTTAACAGTATTATTATACTTAAAGACTACATTGATGCCAATTGCTTTAAGTAAAGTCGGAAGATATTGAAAATTAACATGGTAAGGTAGGCTAAGGATATTTTTACGCTCAAATTCTTTTACAGTTACATTATTATAATACCTATTCTTGGCTTTCCTAAGAGAGTTATCTAAAAATGAAATAGGATAACATAATTTAGTACCAATATTCATGATATTGCATAACTCGGAATCTAAAAATTCAGGACTGACAACTCTCAATTGCTAAGAAACATAGCAGAGAAAATAGGATTTAATCGAGGGATGATGGTCAGAATAAAAATGCACATAAGAGTTATTATTAGTAGGCTTGCGATAGACTTCAAATTTGAACTGATTAGAGCATCTCCAAATTTTAAGATCCAGAAAAGATAGGTTCCATCATTTTCTTTTTCAACTGTGAACTTAATAGATTGGACTAAATTGTTGAGCCTACCAAGAAATAAGTCAACATCCAAATTATTAGGCCAAAGGCATAAAATATCATCTATATACCTGTACCAAACCAGGTTAAAATTAACAATCGTAGGCAAAATTCTACTTTCAAAAAATTCCATAAATAAGTTAGCTAGTGTAGGTGAAAGGGGATTTCCCATCGCCAATCCAAACAACATAGCATAGCATGACCTACTTGATTTTTAAAAGATAAGATCTCTGAATATTCTTTCCTTGTTCAACACAAGACTCTTATTGAGTTATTTAAGCTTTGTGTCAAAGATTGTAAATTTCAGTTTGAAAATAAGTTTTATGCTATGTCGTTTGGATTGGCGATGAGATCCCCTTTCACCTTTTATAGGTAACTTATGGAATTTTTTGAAAGTAGAATTTTGCCTATGATTGTTAATTTTAACCTGGTTTGGTACAGATATATAGATGATATTTTATGCCTTTGGCCTAATAATTTGGATGTTGACTTATTTCTTGGTAGGCTCAACAATTTAGTCCTACCTATTAAGTTCACGGTTCAAAAAGAAAATGATGGAAGCTTATCTTTTCTGGATCTTAAAATTTGGAGATGCTCTAATCAGTTCAAATTTGAAGTCTATCGCAAGCCTACTAATAATAACTCTTATGTGCATTTTTATTCTGACCATCATTCCTCGACTAAATCCTTTATTTTCTCTGCTATGTTTCGTAGAGCATTGAAAGTTGGCAGTTCTGAATTTTTAGATTCCGAATTATGCAATATCATGAATATTGGTACTAAATTATGTTAGCCTATTTCATTTTTAGATAACTCTCTTAGGAAAGCCAAGAATAGGTATTATAATAATGTAACTGTAAAAGAATTTGAGTGTAAAAATATCCTTAGCCTACCTTACCATGTTAATTTTCAATATCTTCCGACTTTACTTAAAGCAATTGGCATGAATGTAGTCTTTAAGTTTAGTAATACTGTTAAATCACGCCTAATAAAGAATAGCCCTGATAATGTTGTTGGTTGTGTGTATTCGATCGGATGTATAAGTACAATGCAACTCAATATATATAGGTCAAACGGGTAAAACGTTAGATATTTGGGTAAAACAGCATAAATATGTGTGTAGAACAGCAAATAATTTCAATGCATTGTTTAACCATATGTATAGATGTAATCATAGCATCAAGTGGGATAGTTCTAAAGCGCTTGTTAAAAACAGAAATATAATTGAAAGAGATATTCTAGAATGTGCATTTATCCATTTTAAAAACAATTTCAATACCAGTGCGGGAATGTGTAAAATTGACAATATCTTGTTAAAATTCCTTTTGCCTCTCATTAACTCTTGTTAAGTATATGCTAATTATTTTGGTTTCCGCCACGTTGTATATATTTATGGGCACCTTGCCTTCTCTCTTCATTCCCTGACGAGGTGTAGCTCTGAATACACGAAAGCCCTTGGAATCGTTTTTATTTTTCCTTGTGGGTCTGCATCATACAGTGTATGTGTATATATTAGACTAGCCCAGATTGTAATGTTTTTTTAATTTAAAAATAATGTCTTACCCCATAAAAACGTCAAGCATGTTAAAAAAAAAAGTATTGGGCAAATTTTAGCCCAGTCATTAAATATTTAGACGTGTCGCACGAGGGTTGAAGTTTTACTGTTATTGTCGTAACTTGCATAGCAAACGAGTTTGATCATAACTTGAATATTTTTCTGTCCAAACTTCATTATTATTGTTGGTAGCGTTTCCACACCACCAAGGAGGTAGCTACACTCGGCGCATTTGTTTTATAGTGGTTTCCCCAGTTGGTATACTCCACTGTTGCTGATTTTTAAATCTTGATTTTCATTGCCTAGGTCGCAGTCCCTATTTCACAGTTGACATTTTCGCCATAGGGAACTGCTGGCGATGCCTCTCCACGACTTGGAGCAGGTACTGAGCCTGATCTTCATTCTCCGTTAAATGACTGTTGAAGTTCTGAATCAAAGCTACAGCCTTCTCAGCATTGTCGTTTACCACATTCATTGACTTTACGTAATTACGAGCGGTCTGGTAGTCGGATCTGCCCTTCCACTCTTCCGGATCTATTTCGAGAAAAGCCGATGGAAGTGATAATTTCTTAAAGAACGTGCGGGTAGAGGTAGTGACGAAGAAAGCTAGTGTTTTTTCATGCAGAACAGGTAGTGAAATTCCAGGTTTTTCGCTTGGGTGGGTTCTCAGAGCCTTCCACACCCAACGCCTGTATCATATCTCGCCTTACTTCTAGTGACGTGTCCTTGTCAAAGAATGAAAGGGCAATAAGTTCCTCACTGAGATACCACAGACGGTGGGAGAATGCTGTAGATGCCGCCGCTGATATTTTATTGTCCTCATATGCCAGTAACTGCTGGAGAAGTGAGAAGTCATTTGCAGGAGCGGATGCGGCGGGGCCACAAACCATGCAGGTACATAGTGGCGTACTGTATACATTGCAAAACGTTGCATCCCAATTCGTTCTCGTGCGGTCATTCGAAATTGTGAACGAAGACAGACAGATCTTGACAGTGTATATAACTCGCGCCATCCATCTAGCACGGTGTAGAGCTCCGGTTTGGCGAAATGTGACTCCACGAGGAGGAACATCGTCCAGGTAGATCAGGGCTGTCCAACTTCTAACCTGAAGGGGGCAACATTGCTCCTGAGGTATCTTCCAAGGGGCAACATTCTAAAAATTAGTATAAATTAAAGATTGTGCAGTTGTATACTAAATAAAATAAAACATTTTACAATACCTTGCATCTTTATTAACTTCACATCTCTCTACTTTCACTAGATTTACTGAATCATAATTAGTGAGAGCACTGAGGACGATCTATTTCTTTCACCAAGCTGGGTATATCCACATTTATGTCGGTTGTAGCGAGTCTCAACAAGTGTGACAGTGATTCATTTGTTGAGGAAGAAAGATATCGAGACTATAAATTTCATGTACGAAAAAGCGCTCTCTCTCAAGTAAGTACTCCCAAACATATAACACATCCTTAATCCAAAGTCTCTTAAGTTTGGATACCGTTCTTGGGGCAAAAGTCTGAAGAAGTACGCACCTTTTCCGCCCTTCCACTGAAAAAGGGGTCTGCCTGTAAATCACACAGTTCCAACTGTAAGTGAGAAGGTTGGTTCGCAATTTCTTCTCTGAGTGGATTATAGTTTTATAATCTGCGAAATGATTTTTAAATTCCTCCAAAATGTTCTCTATATTGGTAGTGAAGGCTGAAAAATCTGCGCCTTCACGCAGTTCCTCGGCTAGTTCTGCACACGAAGGAAAGTGAGTAAGGTCATTTTCCAGGCCAAGTTTAAATATGTCTAGTTTGCTAAGGAATCCCTGTACGTGGCCGAACAAATTAGAAAAACTTTGCTGCTTCCCTTGCAATTTTAAATTTAGTTCATTCAGATGTTTTGTGATATCAGTTAAGAAGGCCAATTCAATTTGGAAATTGGAAATTAGGATTACATACTTCCTCCTGCAGAACAGTTGTGTTGGACTTAATTTCACTCCTCAGAAACAATGGAATCTCTTTCCTTATCTCAAAACCTAAAAATGCTTTAAAAATAGTTTATTTATAATATTTTGGAGACTTAACCGAAGGCTGCAAACAAATGTGCTGAGGGCCGCCAGTTGGACTGCCCTGAGGGAGAAGATTGTTAATTCAAGGAGCTCCCTATAGTCGACACGAGGTTGAATGACGGCGAGGTTCCGCTTGCAGGTAGCCATAATTTCATCCTTCTTTGGAATCTCGGCTTCTACAGTTTCAAAGCGCTCCTTGTCTATCGACTTCCAGTTCTTGTTAAATCGATTGACACATGATACGACAATTTCATTGATGTGGCGGCGGCTCTGTCGTTTGCTTTCTGGTTCATAGTGATGGATCCAGGTATGGACGTCTGCTCTCGTCTTTTGGCGCGGTATCATAATGAAGGTGAAAACTTTTTGGAGCGCATTATCACTGGTGATGAAACCTGGATCCATCACTATGAACCAGAAAGCAAACGACAGAGCATGCAATAGAAGCATCCAACATTCCCCATTGCAAGGAAGTTCAAAGCGCAGCCGTCAGCAGGTAAATTTATGCTAACACTGTTTTGGGATAAACGAGGCCCTATCCTTGAACATTATCTAGAGCGTGGAACTACAGTAACAAGTGCATCGTATTCTGACATACTTCGGAATGAGTTAAAGCAAGCAATTCGCACAAAATGGAGAGGGAGATTGTCGGAAGGTGTTATTCTGTTACACGACAATGCGTGCCCTCATACCGCTGCACAGACTAGAAAATGCCTTCAAGAACTTAAATTTGAAGTTCTCGACCATCCTGTTTGGACCACTAAAAGACACTTTGAGAGGTCAGCGATTCCAAGGCGATGATGACCTGAAGAAAGCGGTGCATGACTGGCTACGCACACAGCCAAAAACATTCTTTTGTGATGGCATTAGGAAGCTTGTAGATCGCTGGACTAAGTGTAATGAGAAACAGGGAGACTATGTTGAGAAGTGATGTGTTTATAATCTATCAGATGTGAAAATAAAATTGTGAAAATAAAAAGTGCGGATACTTATTGAATTACCCTCGTGTATATATATATATATATATATATATATATATATATTATATATATAGTACCAACAAATAAAAGGTTAAAGGAAAACAGTTAAATTGAAGAAGTGATAAATATTTTCAGTTAAAATGTCCTCTTTCAAATTACTGAAGAACAGAAAACGAAAGAATCATTTGAAGATCAGTTTACAACTGAATTAAGTTGTTTTCGAACTCAAAATAAAACTTTGTGATGTTAATATTTATTTTTAAGATAATCTTTTAAAAATCTTGCATAAATTAAATGAACTCGCAAAGCATATGTAGAAATGGTCACATAATTGTTGAAAAAATACTTGAAACTTATAATTTATTCAGTGAAACGCAATCGATAATTATAATCGAAGTTCTAAATACAAAATAGAAATATTAAGGAAAAATGCCACGGAATGAAGGAACCAATCACGAATCTCTTCACAAAAGTTTAAAAATATTCGTCCAATGAAAATTCTTTTCTTAAAAGTAAATTCACATCTCTTTTAACCTTATTTAAGCTCTCAAAGGAACTTCATTTGCAATAGAACGTCCTCGATATCTAAAATCTGATTCGCATTCCCAATGCTCATCCGGTGTGTACCACAGCATGTACGCTGTCCCGTGTGTGTGTGTGTGTGTGTGTGTGTAAAAGTTAGAAGAATGAGTCCATAATCAAGATTTCACTTTTGACGAAATTATTGCATACTTTATTCGAGTCAACTTTCAATTTTATTGATAAAATATATACTTTGTACAAAAAGTACAATTTATGATAACACGTGAGTGAATTTCACATTCCATTAATTTAAGTCATTTAACCCTAGGAAAAAAGTGTGAGACCGCACACATAGCGACTAGTGTTGGGTCTATGTAACCCCATGATGAACATTACATTTATAGGTTGAATTAAACAATTTATTTTTACTAAACGAAAATAAAAAATAACTTGCCTACAATAAAACACATCATTTCCAGAAAAAACAAATATACTTTTGTTGTAATCGGCTACAGTGGCTTTCTAGGGTTAAAACTCTCAAGATTTCTGCTTTACTGACTGCGCAGTGACAATATACAGTAGTAATATCCAGCCGGCTTATGAACTACATAATAATTTTTCGTGTATTGAGGGTGGAACAAAAGTCGGGTACCAAAGATTTTTTTTTTTGTTTTGAAAATAATAAATGTTCAAAACTGTATGATATTCAGGTGTTGAGACATGTTAATTCGATCACATAAGCTACAGTGAACATTACGCATGATATCCTTACTCAAAAGGTAATATACGAGGGCCACTCAATATATTTTGCCGCAACTTTTTCCTTTCTTTCCAGGTTTCCTTGTAAGTTCCAGAAATTTTGTACACAAATAGTTACATACCTTTTTCACAAGTTTTTATTTTTCCACATAGTCTCCATCTTTTTCTACGGCTTTTCTCCACCTCGAAACAAGGGCCTTTATTCCTTGCTGGTAAAAGTCCGCTGGGTTCCGCTGGAGCCACCTCTTAACCTCCTCAACAACCTCATCGTCACTCTGAAACTTTCTTCCACGAATAGTATCCTTCATTGGCCCAAACAAATGGAAGTCTGAAGGTGCCAGATCCGGGCTGTATGAAGGGTGGGGTAACACAGTCAAGCTCATTTTTGTGATGGTCTCTCTTGTTTGCAAACTGTCGTGTGGTCTTGCGTTATCATGCAAAAGAAGGACGTGTTCCATTTTTCTCTCCGGTCGAACTCGCTTTATATGTCGCTCGAGTCTCTGTAGGGTAGCAATATATGCCTCTGAGTTGATTGTTTGTTCTTTCTACATAATGTCCACCAGAATCACCCCTTTCATGTCCCAGAAGATGGTGGCCATAACCTTTCCTGCAGAGGGAGCCATTTTAAACTTTTTGTTGCGTGGGTCGTCTGCGTGATGCCACCCAAGTCTCATCCCCAGTCACAATTTGTGAAAGGAAGTCATCCCCTTCTGTCTCGTCTCGAACCAATGACTCAGAAGCAATTTCTTTTCTTTGGGCTTTATGATCTTTAGTCAGCTGGCGAGGAACAAACCGTGAACACACTTTTGAATATCCCAGTTGCTGAATTATCGTATTCACACTTCCTTCATTACTCCTAGCTCCAGTGATAGCTCCTTGTATGTGACGCGCCGATTTGATCGAATGATGCCGTTAGCACGTTGCAGAGTGTGAGATATCACAGCCGATACCGGGCGCCGCTGCGTGGCTCATATCGAGGCTGGCTGTCCCTCTCTCCGATGATCTCACACGTTTAGACCAGCGTCCAACTGTGCTTCGATCAACAACAGCATCTCCGTAAACGTTTTGTAGACGTTTGTGAATATTTCCAACCGTTTCCTTTTCTGCGGTTAAGAACTCGATAACAGCTCTCTGTTTACGACGCACATCACTGTCAGACGCCATTTTCGAAACTGCGTTAACCATCGGTTTTATACAAGGGCGTTTAAAAGCGTTTCTATACCAGGTGAGCCAAAAAGTATTACCCAACATTTGAAAAAATATTGTGGCTCACCCTGCATATTGATCTTCCTGCTGAGGCCCTATGTTGTACCCATACTTTTACTCTTTCAAACGCTGGCTTTGACTCTAGATTCAACCCCCAGGAGTAGAGGTGCAGGCTCACAACTGTAGGAGGTATCAGAATATGGTGCTCAATTGAAAGGCGGTCAATTTATTTCCTTTTTCATTTCAGACTACCATTCTGTTATAGTTGGTGAACCAGCTATAACATAATGAAATACTCTTTGGAAGATGAAACATTGGTATTGAACCTGCGTAAAGAGAAACACGGGTGCAAAACGAATGAAGAAAGAGTTTCCACATAAACAATGGACGATACCTGAACTTCAATATTTCATAAAGAAAATCGATATCACAGGGTCGATCAAACAAAAAGAAGGCAGTGGAAGGCCAAAAACATTACGTACTGAGGAAAATATTGACACGGTTTCATCCATGATATGCAGTCAAGAACGGTCCAACACCCATAAGTCCGTTAGAGAAATTTCAAAAACTGCTGGTATTTCTCGCTCTAGTGTTCGTCGTAGAGTAAAAGATGATCTGGTTCTTAAATGTTTTGAAAGAGTCGAAGTTCATAAGCTCTCTGCATCAAATAAGCAAGCAAGAGTTGAAAAATGTCGTGCTCTGTTAGATCGATTCCCAGACAGAGAAGTGTCGAAAATATAGTTCAGCAACGAGAAGACCTTTACGGTTGCTTCAACAATAAACACACAAGATGACCGAGTTTATGGGAGACAGGACAAAAAAATCTATCAGTCTTCATCGACTTTGCAGGGAACTTCCGCATTTTTATCAAAAAGTCATGGTTTCCATCTTTATTTCAAAGTTAGGGAAGTCAGAGATTGTTTTTGTTGATGAAAATGCCAAAATCACTGCCTGCTGCTTATTACCAATTAAAAATTCTTGATGTGGTACTGCCGTCGATAAGGGAGAAGTCAAGAATGGCGAGCAAGGGTTGCAAGCGTGCATTGATGATGGAGGAGGGCACATTCCGCATAATCTTGAACTCAATTAGGTAACTGTATAGAAACAGAAAGCTTTTCTGCCCTGTCTGTATAACAGCGAATTACAAAATAATGGTTACGGTTAGCAAAAATCCAACTTCACGAGATAGACCATGAAATTCTATACAGGACACATATATTGATTGTACAAATAACATTTGATAAAGGTAAAATTATATTGTTCAAAATCAGGGTGATAGTTTTTTTGGCCCACTCTGTACAAGGAGGGGAAGTTGAAACTGGAAAAATCCGGTTATGTGAAGCGCAGAAACTTCAAACTTACGGCCGAAAAGACATTTCAGCCCATGGCCTATTATTTAGCTAAGTAAAAAAGGGTTGGTCAAAATATATTGAGTGCCCCTAGTAGTTTGTTGTCTTGTCTGGTAAACAACCGGTTTTAAGTGTCATTGATATATATATATACACGTCTCGGTGGTGTAGTGGTTAATATCTCTGACTACGAATTCATCGATCCCAGGTTCGATTCCCGTCGTGGGAAGGCAGCGCGCTTGATATTCCGGAAAGCACTCAACTAAGATGCTCATGAGAGTCAAATCAATCATATTTGGTCTCAGTATTTAGGAGACCTATGCAGTTTCAATGGGTATGTTTTCAACTTTTTTCCTTACTGTGGAAAGTCTAGAAATGAACAGGTCCACGATAGTTAAGCGATCAGTTACTTAAAATCATTAGTCTCAAAACCCGAAAATCATGAACTGCGACAATTTTTTCCATTGGTGTGGAGAACTTGTAAATAGTGAAATAATACTGAAGTCAACAAGAACCAAAGAGAACCGCACAGAATAGCATCCATTGATATTCTTAATGGAAATAGAATAAATAAAAGATAGGAGCTAAATAGATTACCGATTTGAAACTAACAGGCGGTACTAAGAGTAAGTGGAAAGACAACAAAGCGGTTTCATTTGCATTCAGCTACAGTAAGTATACTGCAACAAATGAATGCTCTAAGAAGTATTCTCAGAGTACAGTAAAAACATAGAAAGGGTACGTTTAATAGATCAGCAGATTTACCTTTATACGATAAGAATTAGAACTAAAATAGTTTGTTTTTGGATAATTCTGTGCTGAATACCTGTCAGTCTATCAAGTAGCTAACTCTGGAGAGGACATCACACTTTTGGATGTAAGAAGAAAAACTGTTCCGCTCTTTATATCTCACGAGAGAGCAGCAACTCCTAACCATTCTGGTCCACAAACCAGTATATAGCTTTTTGTATGCCGAGTAAATAATGTTGTCAGTTTTGAGAGTGGAGACCATTCTATCACTCCTTTTGCAATCAAGAGTTGTTTTGGATCATGACCAAAAACTAAAGGGATTTGAATTTGTCTTAATGGCCATTGTACGATTATTGCGTGGCATTCCGGCCTGAATGAATTAACCACTAGGTTACCCATGCGAGAGTATATATATATATATATATATATATATATATATATATATATATATATTATACACAGGGTGGGCGGAAAGTAGCTCCCTATTTTGGATTGGTAAAAAAATACGTATATTATTCATTTATTTCAGAAAAAATAATATGAAAAGGTAGGCATACATGGTAGGTTTTCTCTAAAATTCACTGTGGGCTCCAACTCTTTACACCAGCTTCTGGAGCCGCCCAGGAATGGCGTCCACTGACTTTAGCAGGAACTCCGGCGGGATGGAGGACATGACTTCCCGAATTCGGTCCTCCAGTTCTTCCAATGTCCTCGGTTTGGTGCGGTAGACTTCTTCCTTTACCCACCCCCAAAGAAAGAAGTCGCACGGTTACCGCTGAAAACGGCAGAATCGGTTCAGTGTAACGGTGTGGTGTGGTATGACCTCAGATCAGGATGTGGGCCCGTTCCTCTGCGCAAGACCGTGAATGCTGAGCGGTACCTTGCTATGTTGCGAAACGAGGTCTGGCCGGTTGTCAGCACATGGGAGAACATCGACGATCTGATATTTATGCAAGATGGCGCCCCTCCGCACTTCGCTCTTGTTGTCCGTGAGTGGCTGGATGCCCACTTCCCTGGGCGTTGGATGGGTCGGCGTGGTCCACATCAATGGCCAGCCAGGAGCCCCGACTTGACACCGTGCGACTTCTTTCTTTGGGGGTGGGTAAAGGAAGAAGTCTACCGCACCAAACCGAGGACATTGGAAGAACTGGAGGACCGAATTCGGGAAGTTATGTCCTCCATCCCGCCGGAGTTCCTGCTAAAGTCAGTGGACGCCATTCCTGGGCGCTCCAGAAGCTGGTGGAAAGAGTTGGAGCCCACATTGAATTTTAGAGAAACCTACCATGTATGCCTACCTTTTCATATTATTTCTTCTGAAATAAATGGATAATATACGTATTTTTTTACCAATCCAAAATAGGGAGCTACTTTCCGCCCACCCTGTATATACATGGTGGGCGAAAGTCTGGATCCATAGGAAAATATTTATTTTAATACATAAATTACAACAAATGGTAAATACTTAAAATGAATATCAACTTTAACTCGTAAATGCGTATCCGTGATACTGTACCGAGGTTCGTACTCCAGTATAAACAACAAATTATA
Source organism: Bathynomus jamesi (assembly GCA_023014485.1). Lineage (NCBI taxonomy): Eukaryota > Metazoa > Arthropoda > Malacostraca > Isopoda > Cirolanidae > Bathynomus > Bathynomus jamesi. Next base: position 111,032 of record JAJOZX010005259.1, read on the forward strand.
ACAAATGCTCAAATTGGCGGCCTCTGACATCGAGACACTTAGGGATGGAATTTATGATTTTAATAATTCTTCGAATTGACGTTCTCGTGATGCGTGTTTCATTTGATAATCTTCTTGTTGACTTTACTGGACTATTCGTTAAAGTTTCACATACCATTGCAGAGGTATTTTCATCAGTTGCAGTTTTTGGACGACCAGAACGCCGTCGATCATGTACACTTCCTGTTTCTTTGAAACGTTTAAACAACTTGCCAACAGTCGCATGTGTTACTGGATGCTTATCAGGATGATTTCTATTGAATTCGGTAGCAACTTCTCTGTGTGTAGCGCCCTGTCTTGTGTACATGAGCACAAGTTCTACCCGGTCTTCTGTTGTTAGATTCGAAGCCATTTCTGGGCTGAAATAAAAAAAGTATTTGAGTATTTATACTGGAGTACGAACTACTGTACAATATCACGGATACGCATTTACGAGTTAAAGTTGATATTCATTTTAAGTATTTACCATTTGTTGTAATTTATGTATTAAAATAAATATTTTCCTATGGATCCAGACTTTCGGCCCACCTTGTGTATATATATATATATATATATATATATATATATATTTGGGCTATAGGTTAGAACAAAAATTAAATCTATTTAGTCGATATAAAACAAGTGACTTTAAAGATAGCAAAAATAAAATAAGAATTTGGCCATTAGCAATTAGGTTTACATTCCGAACTGTTTTCGCTTGCTCTTTTGTGTCGTGTATTTTACAAAAAAAAATTTATATATTATATAAAAAGTTCGTCGGTCTACCACATTATATAAAAATTTTATTTTGCTAATTTCCCTATCTATTGGCAGCATTTGAAGCTTAAAAAATGTAACTATAACAAATTTAATTGTTCTCTCTCTGATATGTCGAAAACTTTATTAGTGAAGAATGAATGATGCAAGATTTTGTCCTGTAACTGTAAGATTAGTCTCATTAGTCATTAGGCTCATTAAATACACTGGTCTACAAATATTGAAAAAGTTTGTACTTCGGAGATAAAATGTGTTTCCTATTATGGATTTTGGGGTGCTGAAAACGAATATGACCATAAAAACAGTCGATTGGCTACAGTTTCCAAGAAAATTTAAGTTACACATTTTGCGTATATGTATACCATATATTAGTAACATACCTGTATAATGCAGTCACTTATATTGATTCAACCCGTCGCTTCTTTGCTTGTCTCTTGTGTTCAACTTCTGGCATCTCTGTTATTGTCCAGCAGTAGTCTGCTAACAATGATGGACTCCATTTCCCCTAGCGTTTCTCATCGCTGAGATATCCTGGTGGAAACGTTCACCATGTTCATCGCTGACTGCTCCGCAGTTGGCCAGAAAAAATTCCAGTGCGAATGGAGGAAATGTATCTTTAAAGACATATTGCAGCCCATTTTTTGATAGGACAACAGCAGGTTTTCCACCAGCTCCCTGTAATTGTCAGCTTTGGTATTTCCGAGAAAACTGGTTGCTACTAACCGGAAAGCTTTCCACGCTGTCTTCTCCTCACCACCTAAGATACGGTCAAACTCCTCATCTCTAAGAAGCTCGCGGATCTGTGGACCAACAAATACACCCTCCTTGATTTTTGCTTCACTGAGCTTTGGGAATTTACCACCGAGGTACTTAAAAGCTGCCCCCATTTTATCCATAGCCTTAACAAAATTTTTCATGACGCCCACTTTGATGTGTAAGGGTGGTAACCAATGCTGGGCAACCGCACACCAAATGGGAGGTTCGCACCCGCACTTCCGCACACCTCTAAATTTTCGCACTTCCGCACAACCGCACCCGCACCCGCACCCTATTTACATATATAAAGTTTCATCGCAAGGAAATATATAAGTTTCCATTAATATATTAATACTTTTATAAACTTTTATTTAATATTTAATTGTGAAAATAAAGTTTTAATACAATAAAGTAATTTTTTTGTTATGAGAGGTCAAGAAAATTATTAGAATACAATATCACTGGTAACAAAATCTTGCTCGATTCTACAAGTGGAGGATACTGAACATTTTTTGTTCCAGGTTCCAATGAGTGTCGGAGTGGCCAATCCTTCTTGATGTAATGAGAAGTCCTAGCCCGACTCTCTCATTCACACAGAAAACAGCAATACTTAGTGTAGCCCGGCTGCAGTCCAAACACGTTAGCAACAACTTTCAAGTCACCACAAACCTGCCACTGATGTTTGTCATAGTTTATGCAGTTCAAAAGTTGCTTCATGTTGTCATATGTTTCCTTCATGTGGACTGCATGAACAACTGGAATTGATGGCAAGACGTTGCCAACATGCGACAAAACAGCTTTTAGACTCAACTTCGATGAATCAATGAACAGTCTCCACTCATCAGGATTGTGAATAATGTTGAGAGCTGCCATCAGACCATCGCTGTCGTTGCAAGCTACAAGGTCACCTTCCATGATGAAGAATGGGACAAAACCTTTTTGACGGTCACGAAACTTACACACTAACATTTTCAGCGAGGAGATTCCACTGCTGCAATCTGGAGCCCAACAGCTCTGCTTTACTCTTTGGCAGTTCTAAATCTCTGATAAGGTCCTTTAATTCATTCTGAGTTATCATGCGCGGTTTAGAAGATGTCAAGTTATAAACAAATTCAGGGTCTTGTGAAGTTGAAGGTTCACAAGTTTCGCAGGTTCCTTCATTCTCCTCGTCCTCTGACTCCAGAGAGAATGAGTGTGGGGGCTCAGGAACGGGTAGTCCTTCGCCGTGAGGTACCGGGCGTATAGAAGAGGGTATATTCGGATATTGTAAAATCCACTTTTTCTTCTTGCAAATACCTTTCTTGACTGGAGGCACCATGCAGAAGTAATAATTGCTGACATGATCTGTTGGTTCCCTCCACACCGTTGGCACTGCAAAAGGCATAGATTTCCTTTTCCGATTCAACCACTGGCGAAGGTTTGTTGCACAAGTATTGCAGCATATGTGTGGGGCCCAGCTCTTGTCCTGATCTCCAATCTTACAGCCAAAATAAAGGTGATAGGCTTCCCTAATCACGGCGGTTATAGCACGCTTTTGTGATGCAAAAGTCAATTCTCCACAAACATAACAGAAGTTACCTACACTGTTTACGCAATTACGAAGCATCTTTGTTCAAATTAGGCTGAAAAAAATTCAGTTTCAAAAGCAAACACTAAAAAGAGTTTGACAAGGGTGCACTGTATGACTTCCGCGAATGAACTGATGCTGTGGTGTAATATGTACACGCCTGTGACACATCGACGCCTTGACTCTACTGCGCATGCGCGTAGTTATATTTTTTTTTATTTTAATAAATTAATGTAATTACATTGCATTTTAATAATTTTAAATTAGGTAAGGTTAAGTTAGGTTAGTATTCCATTTATATTAATATCAAAAACATTATGGGAAGCAATATGTTAAAAATGATCCAATCTATTTTTTAATAAATAATTTACAAATACATAATGTAATAGATAAATTTAAAATTACATTTTATTGTGTATATATATATTAATATATATATATATATATATATATATATTTACATTAATTTATTAAAATAAAAAATATAACTACGTGCATGCGCAGTAGAGTCAATGCGTCGATGTGTCACAGGCGTCTACATATTACGCGACAGATGCAGTTCAGTTAGTAGGGTGCAGGGTTGCCTGATATCTTTATAAATAGAGCCAATTGGCAATTTTAGTCATCATTTTCGTATTCAGTGACCCAAAATTAGTAAAGATTGACTACTTTTATTTCCGAAGCCTTTTGGCTGTAGACCAGTGATACTTCCTCTCATTTAACAAAATTATATTTTAGGGAGCCTACTGGGGTTCATTGTTCTCTGAAACTGCAAAAAGAGCTTGCTCTTAAGGACTGCGCGCGCCTGATTGAGTCCGAGCACCTGTCCTCTTCTACTCACGCTCTCTTTTCTGTTCCTCCCTTTTCTACTTGTTTCTCACATCTTTTTTCATTTACGTTTCTCTTCTTCCCTTTCTACCTTCTTGGCCACACCAACCAACCGACCATCAGCACTTTAGTCCTTTTTCGACTTTACTCAACGCATCGACGTTCACGTTTTTCTTCTCAACGCTTGACGCTCGCTACGCTTTCCAACGCTTCATCGCGTCGACGTTCACTTCACAGTTCAATGTTTCGACGCTTCACCCCTCATCTTCTTGTTTCTAATCTCAATTACTACCCATTATCTTTGCATTCCCATTGTATTGTTGTATTTAATATGTGTATAGTTTTTGGTTGATAAGTGAGGCAACTCAAATTATAGTTTTCTTGTCCTTGTACTTAGTAATAAATAAATAAATAAATAAATAAATACAAACTACAAATTGGCGGAATTTGTAGTTTGTATTTGGTATTTGAAGTTTGTTATAGTAATTCCATAACTAATAGGAGGTGTTTCTTTTCCATACTTCTAGAGTCGACGACCTGAAACACCCTGTATATACTGTATTATATAATATATATATATATATATATATATATATATATATATATATATATATATATATATATATATATATATTCCCCCCTCCCCGCGGGCGGTCTTTCTGGGGTGGATCGCCCGCGGGCTCCTGCCTCCATGTGGCGAGGGGGGTCAGCCGCGGCTGGGGGCCCTGCCGGGTCCCCCGCCCGGTTGCGAAGTAGACTTTTAGCATACCCTGCTATCCTACAGCCCCCTCTTTCCTGTCTTCCCCTCTTTCCCCTCTTCCTTGCCCCCTCTGTTTTCTGCTTTCTGTTCGACACTTCGCGCGCCCCGTGGCTGCCGGGGCTGGTCGCTGGGGGTCTCGCCCCATGGCTGGGGCCGGACTAAGTTGGCTGGTAGGTGTGCCCGGCCTGGGACCCTGGGGGGCCTTGGTCTTTGCTGCCGGCGGGGGAGAACTTTCGACGCTGCAAGGGCCCCTTTTGAAACGGGGGTACCTACATGGGACGAGGCACCCATCCCCCGCCGGCATGCGCTTGGTCCCCTTGGGCCCCGGGTAATCGGTTCCCCGCGGCCCCGGGCGCGAAACAAAATAAAAATTTTTATGGAAACATTTACAAATCTAATGGACCTCGTTGACGACCCGGCTTGTGCATCTGACCTCCCTCTGACTACCTCTTTGGACCTGGGTCTGGTAAGGGCAGTCGGCAGCCCTCGCCCACCCCGTCTGCTCTTCTTGCCGACACCTCCTCTCCCTCTCTTCCCCAGGCTCGTGGCGCCGCTGCCCGACCCCCGCCAGTGGCGGATGGACCTGCAGTGGACCCCCCGACCCCTGGATCCCCCCATATTCCACGTCCCGATAGGGACCCACCTGCTTTTCGCCCTCAGGTGGGAAGCCCGCGGCCCCGGTCGCCTCCCACTCCGGTCGGGCCTCATCGCCCCCGGCCCCTCGGCCCCTGGGGGACGTGGGACCCGACGTCGCCGTCCGCCTTTCTCGTCTCCCTCCCCTCGAAGTACCGGTGGTGTTTGGCCCGACGGCTTCGCTCGGCCTTAGGACGGTGGACAAGTTCCTCGTCCTCCGCCCCTCCTCCTCCAAGCCCCTCCCCACTAACCACGAACGCCTCTTTCGAGCGATCCATGGGGTGACGGGGACGGCTCGTTTTGACCTTCGGCCTCAGAGGGATGGCTCCATTCTGATAAGGTCGCGTTCCTCTGCCGAAACCTCCTCTCTGCTCGCTATCCCCAATGTCCTGGGCTGCGGGATCACGGTGTCCCCACCCCCGCCTCAATCAGTGCCAGGGCACAATCTACGCTGCTCGTCTTCTACCTATCCCGGTGGAAGACCTCCAGATTGACCTCGCCTCCCAGGGTGTTGTGAGAGTATACCGCTTTCCCGACAGATCGCGATCCCCATCCGCCCCTTCTCCTCGCCTGCTCCTCACTTTCGACTCACTGGTGCCCCCCGTTTCGGTATTCTGGGGCTTTGGTGAGAGACGAGCGTGCGAATTCTCGGATACGACCATACGTGCCAGATCCTACGCGCTGTTTTCAGTGCAATAGGTTTGGCCACGTGAGCAGTCCTGCCGTCAGCCGGCCCCGTTGTGTGTCCGCTGCGGCGGCCCTCCCCACCCCTTGCCCTGTACTGCTCCGCCTTCCTGCACCAACTGCCATGGACCACACCCTGCTTCATCCCGCTCTTGCCCGTCCTTCCTCTTTGAGAGGGAGGTTCGGGCCCTCTGTTCATCAGAGTTTCTCAGCGCTCGGGAGGCGCGGGACCGGTTGCGTGGCCGAGGCCCGGCGTGGTGCCTCGTACGCCGAGGCTCTCCGTTCCCGGCCGCCGCCGGCCCAGACCCCGTCCTCACCGGCGGTTCCCAACGCGCCTCCACCCACCGTGTCCGCTACTCCCTGTCCATCCTCTGCCGCCCAGCGGACTCCTACCGCGGCTCCCCGTACTACCAGCGCGTCCCCACGTGCTCCCTCCGCGAACGCCGATGCTTCGTCGGCAACCCCCCCTGCCCCTTCTACGCCCTCTCCACCGGCGCCTTCGGCCACCCCCATTCCGGATCGTGACCCGCCGTCACCCATGCGGGCCGCACGACGGAGGGGTAAGGGCCGCAAGCGCCGCGCCAGTAGTGACCCCGAAAGGTTCGAGCCATAGGCCTCGCATCACCTTCCTCTCCCAAACACAAACGCCCCCTTCGCCCTACCGCCCCGGTGTCCTCACCGTCCCCACTGCGCAACCGTTATGACGCTCCCCCCTGGGGTCCCCGACGGCCCTCGTGGTGGGGGCTGAGATACACCCCTCTCCGGCCCGGTCGATGGACCCACTGGAGGGGGAACTCGCCCGCCTGGTCGGCGTGGGTGGGACGTGCACGCCCCCGCGCTTGACCCGCCCCATCTCTCTCCTCGACCTGCCTGCCTCCGGGTGAGGTATTATTTTCCACTCCCCCTCGTAGTCCTGCCTCCCCTGCACCTCCGGTGAAGGGAGGGGCCTTCTGGATACCCCTCACATCCCCTTCTCTGCATCGCTCTCCCCCGGACGTCCGGGAGACTCCTCTTCTGGAGGACTTGCCGGCGTCTGGTTCCACATCGCCCCCTCGTCGGGGTGACCCTCGCCTTCGCCCTCGTTCGGCGTCCCCCGTTGGACCCGGGGCTTTCCATCCCCTTTTAATCTCGGGCCGCCCGATCGGCCCACCCACCCCATAACCATCCTTTTCGCTGACTTTCCTACCCCTCCCTATACCTCGCTCCTGCAGTGGAACATCCGCGGGCTCCTGGTAGGCCTCGAGAGTCTCTCCTCTCTCCTGGCCTCCAGGTGTCCGGCGTGTTTCTGCCTTCAGGAGACGATTCTGGGATCCCGTTCCCTCCCTCGAGTGTCCGGCTACTGCGGGCTCCCTTCCCCGCCTCTCGATGGGGCGGGTAGGGGGGGCTCCGCGGTCTTCGTGCACCGCTCCGTCCCTTTCCGCCCCCTCCCGCTCCGTACAGTCCTGCAAGCTGTGGCCGTGCGCCTTTCTTTGGGGCGCCAGCTCACGGTCTGCTCTCTTTACCTCTCCCCTAACGTACGCCCTCCACCCGATTCTCTCCGTGACCTAATTCTTCAGCTTCCCCGCCCTTTCCTGATTCTCGGGGACTTCAACAGTCGGGACCCGGCCTGGGGGGACGTTTGCTCCACCTTTCTCTCCGGGACCCTTCTCTCCCTTATGGACGAGCTCGAGTTCACCTTTCTGAACGATGGCTCCCCAACCTGCCTTCACTCGGCCCATGACAGTTTCACCTGTATCGACCTTTCCCTGGTTTCCCTCGATATCGTGACGGAGTTCACCTGGGAGGTCCTGCCGGATTCTTCCGGCAGTGACCATTTCCCAGTGTGTCTTACCCCGACCCGTCTCCTCCCCCCCACCTCTGTCCGCCCGCGCTGGCTGTTCGCCCGAGCAGACTGGGCCTCATACGCGAGGGCACGGCGATCTCGCCATCAATTCCTGCCTTTCCCTCCGTTAGTGAGGCCCTCGCCTTCCTCGAGAGTAAGATCCTCTCGGCTGCCGCCAGTTGCATCCCCCGTACCTCTGGCTCCCCCAGGCCGCGCGTCCCATGGTGGACCCCAGAGTGCTCCCATGCCGTTCAGGAGCGGCGCCGTGCCGGCCGTCGCTTCTTCTACCGGACCCGCCAGCTGGAGCACAAGATAGCGTTTCAGCGCCTGAAGGCAGTGGCCCGTCGGGTCCTGAAACTAGCCCGGCGTACCTCCTGGCGGAGTTACGTGTCCGGGATCTCCTCCTCGACTGCCCCCTCGACTGTTTGGCGCAAGGTGCGTAGTTTTGAGGGGACCCGTGTCCCCCCTCGACCCCCGGTGCTTCGGGTCGGGGACGACGAGTTCGTATCCGATCCGGAGGCCGTCGCGAACGCACTCGCGGCGCACTTCGCAGCCATCTCCAGTTCCGATTCCCCCCACTCCCGCCGCGACCCACCGGATTTTCCACCTCATAGGGATGACCCCTATAATCACCTCTTCCGCATGACGAGCTTCGGGAGGCCCTCCGCCCCCGACGCTCCTCCGCCCCGGCCCCGATAATATCCCCTATGACTTGTTACGGCACCTCCACCCCTCTGCTCTCAGCTTTTTACTGGACCTCTATAACCGGATTTGGTTGGAGGGTTCATTCCCGGACCGGTGGCGTGAGTCCATCGTCGTCCCCATCCCGAAGCCCGATAAAGACCCCTCACTCCCGTCGAACTATCGCCCCATTTCCCTGACATGCTGCGCCTGCAAGGTTATGGAGGCGATGGTCGCCTCGCGGCTGTCCCTTACCCTGGAGGCGAGTGACCAATACCCTGCTACCCAGGCTGGTTTCCGGCGCTTCCGGTCTACCACCGACCCCCTCCTCCTCCTTAGCCACGACGTGCAGGAGGCTTTCTCCCGGCGTCACTTTGTACTCGCCGTCTTTTTCGACCTCCAGAAGGCCTACGATACTACCCGGCGGAGCGCGGTCTTTGACTGCTTACGCTCCCTGGGTTTCGTAGGCTTTCTCCCTCCTTTTTATAACTTCTTGTCGCCCGTTCTTTCCGCGTCCGCATCGGTTCTACCCTCTCTGACCGCTTTCCGTTGGAGGAGGGTGTCCCTCAGGGTAGTGTCCTTAGCGTCCTGTGTTTCTCACTAGTGATGAACACAGTCGCTACGGTCCTGCCTACTTCCGTTTGTAGCTCCCTCTATGCCGATGACCTGGCTATCTATTGCTCTGGCCGCCTCCCGTCTTTAGCTGAACGTCGACTCCAGCTAGCCATCAACGCGGTGGTTCGCTGGGCGTCCTCGGTTGGCTATGCTTTCTCACCCTCTAAGTCTTCCATTATGCTTTTCCGTCCTCGGCGCCTCCGTCTGTCGCATACCTTCGCCCTTACCCTTGCCGGCACTCCTCTTCCCTCGTCCCATCCGTTAGATTCCTGGGTATGACCCTCGACGAATTTTTCGGTTGGGTTCCACACCTTAGGCGGTTGCGGCAATCATCTCGCCGCACCCTCTCCCTTTTGAGTCACCTGTCCCACATGACCTGGGGGGCGGACAGGCGTACTCTGCTGCGCCTGTACACCTCCCTGGTGCAATCCCGCATCGACTACGGCTGTGTGGTCTACAGCTCCGCCTCCTCTCCGGCACTCCGTATGCTGGATCCTCTTCTCCACCATGGCCTTCGCCTGGCGTCGGGTGCCTTCCGCTCGTCCCCTGTCGCTAGTCTTCAGGAGGACTGCGGACACCCCCCCTGCCCCTTCGCCGGGGCCTTCTCATGGCGAAGTGTTACCTTCGCATCTGCCGCCTCCCGATGTCCCTACTCTTCTCCGCGATCTCCCAGGCGCTACCCCGGCCTGACACGTGGCATTTCGCTGCCTCTCTGGCCGAGATCTTTTCGTCCCTGGGGATCCCCCCACCCTCTATTCTGCCGTTCTCCTTTGACTTGTCGCCCCCCTGGCTGACCACCCCTATCTGCCGCTGCCAGGCGCTTCGTGGCCTGCGTAAGGAGTCTCCTCCTACCGTCCTCCGGTCTTCTTTTCTGGCCCATCTTCCCGTACACTCGGACGACGTTCCCGTATACACCGACGGCTCGCGCTCCCCTGCAGGTGTCGCGGCCGCCGTCTTCTCTCCGTCGCTGTCACCTACCTCCCGGGGTATCCCCCTGCCGGTTCAGGCTTCCATCTTTTCCGCGGAGCTCTTTGCCCTTCTGGAAGCCCTCCGTCTGGTATCGGGTTTTTCGCGGTCTTCCTGTACCATTTTCTCGGACTCGCTGAGCGCCCTTCAAGCGCTCGAGCGCTATGATTCCCCGGACCCCCTTGTACGCCTTATTCAACAGGAGTACCATGTCCTGCACACCGTTCACCGGATCCGGGTCAACTTCTGCTGGGTTCCTGCCCATGTTGGTGTTTCCGGTAATGAGGCGGCTGACCGCACAGCCCGGTCCGCCGCCTCGATGCCTCCCCTCCCCCGCCCGCTCCCCTTCTCTGACTATGTGCAGGTCTTTCGTTCCTTCTACGACCGCATATGGCAACAGTCCTGGGACGATGCCACCGGAAATAAACTGGTCCATACGCCCCCGCCTGTCATATTGGGCGTCCTCTTTCCACCGCTCCCGACACAAAGAGGTCGTCCTTGCGCGGCTTCGCATCGGCCATACGCGCCTCACGCACGGCTACCTTATGTTCCGGCAGGAGGCTCCTCGTTGCGCCTCCTGCCAGTCGCCCCTCACCATCTCTCACATCCTTGTGGAATGCCCCACCCTGTCGTCAATACGTCGTCGCGCCTTCCCGTTCCTTTCTGATTTCCCCCTCCCCGATCGTTTACGTCTTATGCTCGCTGAGAGCCATCTCTTCTCGCTTGACCGTCTTTTCCTCTTCCTCTCCCAATCTCGCATCCTATCTGAGCTTTAGGTGACTTCTCACCCGTTGTCCGCTGTCCTCCCACTTCTAGTGCCTTTCCCCCGTCTCCGTTTCTCTTTCTCATATTCCGCCTCGCCATGATATCCGCTAACGTATAGCGGGAAATGGCGGTAAACGCCCCAATACAAAAAAAAAAAAAATTACTAAATACAAGGATAAGAAAACTATAATTTGAGTTGCCTTACTTATTAAGAACCGAAACCTACACACATATTAAATGTGTATACATGTGCTTAAATGTTGGTTACAGAAAATAATACACGTGACTTTCGTAATTAACCTCTTTGGATCACTGGGTCGAATATGTACCGTTTCCCATACACGCACTCATAACTTAACGGTCTTAACCCTACAAAAACTTTGGTCGTTAAGAGGTTAACTATCAACTCTGTACTGTATTTGTAGCATATCTATAATAATGACGTTTAAGGCTTAATAAATACTGTATTACATAATAATTCCTTTATCATATTTAATTATAAATACGTTCATGTATTGTAAATTAATTAATAGTTATTTAATTTATCATCAAATTATGGCCACACGACCTTGCATGAACAGTTATAATTAAAGGCAAACTCCTTTTGATGTTTACACGTCATAAATAACGCGTGGGCCTTCCCAAGGTTAGTATTTATGAAACAAAATTTAGTCTTATCTTTCTGCATCTTGGTGATACAGTGTTTCAGCGATCACGAATATGTTGTTGTGCTGTATGCTGCATCGAGCTCATTTTAGCAACAACACACACACACACACACACACACACATATATATATATACACACACACCGCTAATATTAACATTGTGTATCATAAAACTTAATATTTACCTATATATATATATATATATATATATATATACACACTGTATATATAATAAGGAACACGAGGACGAGAAGGTGGTACATGTTTATTAGTCAAACGTTTCTGAAATTCAATTTCCATCATCAGTGCTAAAAAATAAAATTTTAAAAAGTGAATAAATATAGTAAAAGATTTTATACAATATATTTGTACAGTCCTATGATAATAATTTAAAGTTAAAAATAAATTACATAAAATGTAGAGAGGTAAGCTAACGTATATAAATGTTATAGGGTGAAAAGAATGCTGAAAGCAAAACTTACCTGGTTATTGTACGAGGGGGAGGCTTAATCTAATTGTATAAAGGTTGGGGATGGTTGACTGTTAAAATATCCATGTTAGAAGTTGAAGAGTGGTGGCGGATTTCTTTTTCAGTGATGGTACAGAAGAATTATTCAGCTATGTTTAAGTTGAAGGCAGAACTACAGTATATTCGTTGAGGGTTGGTTTTTGTACTAGGATATATATATATATATATATATATATATATAAATATATATATATATATATATATATATATATATATATATATATAGTATATATATATATATATATATATATATATATATATATATATATATATATATATATATATATATATATATGGATTCGAGGATCCAGAGGTCGGTTGGTTGGTATGCTGAATTGATAATTTTGAAATTGGTGGGGAGCAGTGGGTGATTGTAGAGGTGGCAATGATTTCTTATTGCTGATTTCGATGGTTTATTTAAAGGTTGTGATGTTCTAGTAGAAATGCTAGGATGTTCGTCCACTCTTGTTTGATATTGACGAATGGTGCTACCAATATAACTCGCTTTGCAGTGAGTACAGTTGAAAGAGTAGATAGTGGATGAGACAAGGGACTCGGGTTTTTTTCTTTATGGTTGAGATACGATTTAATGCTATTGGTGAATACAAATTGAAGGTTAATTTGAGGGTAAAGAGGGGTGCGTAGGTGGCGAAGTTCTGATTGTATTTTGTAACTAATATAGTCGTAGTATGGAAAAGTATTGTATATCTTTTTTAACAGTGGGGACTTTAAGGGTGGTTGATAAATGTTGTTGAGAAAATTTCTAGTTAGAGATTGTAGTAAATGTTTTGGGAAGGAGTTATTAATGTTGAAATTGTGAATGAATTATATTTCATTGTGGAAGGATAAGTTGGAGGATCAAAGTTGGACAGTACAAATATATTGTATAAAATCTTTTACTATATTTGTTTACTTTTTATTTTTTATTTTTTATCTCTTAGCACTGATGATGGAAATTGAATTTCTGAAACGTCTGACTAATAAATATGTACCACCTTCTCGTCCTCTTGTTCCTTATTAAGTTGCGGTTCCCTAAGAACAAACCCTTCAATCAAGTTATTTATATATAAGTTGGTTCAAAAAGTTTCTAGACTTTATCTGTTCCACAAATAAATTTGGTTTGTGATAGAGCAGTTCAGCTCTTTCAGTGCCAATGGGACTGTAATGTTTCACCGGAAATAATAATAATAATATATATCGTACTAAAACGCAACTTTTCTGCAAATGTTTCTTACATGTTTATATAAATTTAGTTTAGTTGTCGAAAAAGGAAAAAGGAAACAAAATGTGTGTCATGTAAGTGACTAGTTAATAAAATATTTGTTTTTGAATGACAATAAATCTTATACTTTTTTGGTTTAAAGAAGAAAATATTCGAGAAAGAAAGGGTTACGCTATATCTTGAAAATAGTTTCTGGCTTGTCACATACTTCTGCCAACGTCTGTAAAGTTTCCCAAAACATGGCGGGAACTCGTTTTGGCAATCTCTTTTAGAGCTGCTGTCGTAGCTACAGAGAAAAAAATTGTTTCTTTAAATTGACTGAACATTTTCTTGGGATGATAGGAAAAGTTGATTATTATAAAGACCTTCAAATATTTGATCGAAACAATAAAAATTTCGTTAAATTATTATATGTATTTTAAATGGGCCATATATATTATGCCTAAATATGTTTAATTCCGTATACATAATAAATGAACTGTTATCTGATTCTGAAGACCAAAGTCAAACCAATAAATTCGATTTGACTGGTTATACAGGGTGAGTCAAAAGTAGCGCCCGATTTATGTTTTTTCGGCTGTCAGATTCTTTCTGGGAAGTCATGTTGTTAATAATTGTCTTGCAGATACAGTTCCGGTACAGTTCCGTAATAATTTTCCCCCGAATAAATAGTCAGATAAACATGTCATTCATTTATTTCTACCTTCTTGTACACTGTAATACAAATGACAAACAAACAATCAACTGACAGAAATCGGGCGCCACTTTTGACTCACCCTCTATAGTATTTTACCAAGTTAACTAAATATATTTTACTGAAATTTTTTCGGAGTACTTTAACATCATTAGCGCTTGGAAAATTATGTTCCTTTAGGTGACTTTTATATTGTGAAAAAAAGATAAAAGCATAAGGAGCAAGGGCTATAGATTAATGTGGATGTAGAACAGCTATGCCAACTTCAGTCAAATACCGTTTCGCCAAAAGCGGTCGGCGAGCGGATGCACTATCGTGCTGGAAAATCCAACTTTTCTCTATTTGCAGTTCTAGTAGCTTTTTTCGGATTGCATCTCGGAGATGACGGAGGCTCGCTCTATTAATATCTTTTTTGACTGCAAGGAAATTGGTTATTATGAGTTAATACCAATGAAAAACCATGACCAAATATATTTAAAAAGATGTCCTCCGTGCCGGTGTAACATTTAATATGCACTCCTCCAGAATATCCACTCCCCAATTATTATACATATAATTGGCACTCCCCCCATTTATTATCATGCTCGTATTATAAGTATAATATGCACTCCCAATACTGACTATGTTTGAATACTGTTGAATATATGAGAATATCCAAAGACATACAACAATGACCCAGCTAATTTATAGAGTACAAACCTAGTAAAGAGCGTCTTGGGGCAGTTGAAAAATTCTGACGGTGAGCTAGTTTCTGAAAACAAGCAAATGGCTACTCTGCTAAACGAATTTTTTTACGTCAGGTTTTACAGTAGAAGATGTAACGAATATCCCCACGGTCATAGTAATAATTATTGGTTTTGTTTAACCTCGTTCGCAACATCTAGGGTCACATGACGGAGGGGACCTACAGCTTTACGTGGAATCCGAACCACGGGTCGCTACATAGTCTGGACGCAACGAACGGTCTCCCATCCAACTACTATCCGACCCAATGTCGCTTAACTTCGCTGATCAACGGGAAGCGGTGTTACGACATTGGCTACGACGTAGCCCCTACGGTTATAGACATAATACCTTTCGATAATGGTAATACTTTAGATAATATTGTGGTGAGTGAAAGGGAGGTACTGCACTATATTTGTAAAATGAAAATGCTTAAATCATGGAGGTCAGATTGCATATATCCCATACAACTAAAAGAATTAAAAGAAATCATTGTTGTGCCGCTAACAAAGATTTTTAATGCGTCTACTTCTGAAGGGTGCGTACCAGATAATTTCAAGTTAGCAAGTGTAACGTCTATTTTAAAGAAAGGCGATAAAGGTGTGGCGGGAAATTATAGGCCAATCAGTTTAATGTCTGTTATTGGTAAGCTACTGGAATCAATAATTAGGGATTGTATAGTTGAACACATAGAATTGCATAACTTGATTAGAAATACGCAGCACGGTTTTAGGCGAAACAAGACTTGCTTAACTAATCTTTTAGAATTTTCCCAAAGCGTGGTTGAAGTTTACGATAGTCATCGGGAGGTAGATGTAGTGTATTTATATTTTCAAAAAGCGTTTGACACCGTACCGTACAAAAGATTCGTTGAAAAAAACTAAGGCTCATAGAATCAGGGGTGTCGTAATAAATTGGATAGAAGAGTGGTTGCGAGGTAGGAAACAGAGGGTGGTCGTTGATGGAGCGGAGTCGTGTTGGGCTAATGTAGCGAGCGGCATTCCTCAGGGTTCTGTACTAGGACCCTTGCTTTTTCTTATAATGTATATATTAACGATTTAGATATTGGCCTAAGTAGTATGGGCGCAAAAGGTTAGAGTGCAATTGGAATGTTGACCAATGATGCAATGTTGCAAGACCCCTTTCCCCTTTGTTGCAAGACCCCTCCAATTCCCTCTTTGTTGCAAGGTGCCAACGCCCTTCCTCTTCCCAATTTGTTGCAAGGTGCCAACTCCCCTCCCCCAAGGTTGCCAAAAAAAGGAGAAAAAAAAGGAAGAAAAAAGGGGTAATGGGGGAGAGGGAGGATGACCTCCCCCAAAGGGGTGACTCTAACTTTGGGAGAGAAGGTGGGACGGCTTTACCTCCAAAGGGGTATCCTAACCTAAGAAGGTAAACTTTAACCTAAGAAGGAGAGAGAGAGAGCATGATTTCGCCTAGACCACCAGGCGCATAATGAGAGCTCAGGGTACCAACATCTGGTAACATCTGGTATATATGGAGGGGTTGCCAGATAAAACTATTTATTTTAATTTTTTTTATATGGAGGGTTGCCAGATATTTATTTTAATTATTTATATATGGAGGGCTGCCAGATATTTATTTTTGTTATCAATATATATGGAGGGGTTGCCAGATAGCACAATTTATTTTTTATATGTATGGAGGGGTTGCAAGGTAATTATTTTAGTTATTTATATGTGGAGAGGTTGCCAGATATTTATTTTAATTATTTATACATGGAGGGGTTGGCAGATATTTATTTCAATTATTTATATATGGAGGGGTTGCCAGATATTTATTTTAATTATTTATATATGGAGGGGTTGCAAGATATTTATTTTAATTATTATATACGGAGGGGTTGCCAGATAGCACTATTTATTTTAATTATTAAAGATGGCCATATTAAGAGAGTAATTTCATTGGCATATACATTAAGGGCTCAGTCCAGTTCGTAGCGCCTCCAGCTACCAACAGCAGGATTGGTCAAAAGCTTATAAAGAATCCGCCTTGGTCATCCTTCATGCATCAAAAAAGTTCTGGGACTGATTATTCTCCTTCGTAACGACAAGTACATCATTGTTTATTTAGCCGAATTATTGGAAATAGTTTCATGAAATATATAGAAAATAAATATGCAATCAAAATAGTTCATTCTATACACACTTTAAACGATATATATACCGGATGAACCAAAAGTAGGTGGACAGTAAATGATAACGTTTATTTTGAGAATACATATACAATTATATTTAATTTTTTTGTATACTATAATACAAAATAAATTAAAAAAATTAACTTATACCAATACAATACAAAAGCACTGAAAATTTTATCACCGCAGGTGCTCAAATTGCTGTCCATCACAATTTACACAGCTTTGAAGTCTACCTTTCACACTTCGACAAACATTTTTGCACAAGTTTCTTTGTGCATTAATTTCTTGAAATGCATCTCTGATGTAATTTTTCAAATCACCAACACTTCGTGGTTTTCGACTATAAACTTTGTCCTTGAGTACTCCCCAAAAGAAAAAATCCATTGGAGTAAAGTCAGGTGAACGTGCAGGCCATTCAATTGGACCTCTTCGGCCGATCCATTTCTCGGGAAATGTTTCATCAAGATACTCACGGACTGCTCTTGAATAATGTGGAGGGGCCCCATCTTGTTGGAAATAGAGGTCATGTGAATTAGGCTGTTGTTGTAAGTGTGGAACAACTTCATTCATTAGAATTTCGAGATACTTATCACCTGTGACTGTTCCATCAACAAAAATTGGTCCTAAAACACCAGAACTTGAAATACCACCCCAAACAGTGACACCAGGCTGGTTTAGTTGCTGCTCTAATGTTAAATGCATGTTCTCACTATACCAGTAAACACAATTATGTCGGTTAACATGACCTGATAATTTGAAAGAAGCCTCATCGGTCCACACAATGTTATCTAAAATTATTGGATTTCCTTCAATTTCGTTCAGCATGATCTCACTAAATTGCAGCCGCCTGTCTGGGTCATCCTCCAATAAGCCATGAATTAGCCGTGGACGATAAGCTTTCAACCCAATAGATTTCAGAATTCGTATAATAGAGGTTTGTGAAATGTCCAGTTCTGCTGAGGCTCTTCTGGTGGACTTTTTGGGACTGTGAACAAATGCTTCGGCAACAAGTTGCTTATTGTACTCTGTGCAAACTGTTTTGGGTCGACCAGTTCTTGGGGCATTAAGAATTGAGCCAGTAGCATCAAATTTGTCAAGAATGCGGTAAATGGTTTGTCTCTTTGGGGCTTGAGTACCAAATGTTTCAACCCATTTTGTTCTAACAGTTTCAGTATTTTGAGATTTCCAATACTCTTTTAACACCCATTTTCTGGCATCAGTATTCAGATTATTTGCCATTATGGGTTCTCTGAACTATCTGAAAAGAAAAAAGATTAAATTTAAATAAATTTAGTTATAATATTTAATATAATATAACACAAACACAATAGTTATAATGAACATCATAGTTATAATATAAAATAACACAAACCCTATTCAACCTACTGTCCACCTACTTTTGGTTCACCCTGTATATATATATATATATATACATTCTTAAATAATAATAATAATAGTTCAAAAGAAGTCTATACACAATTACTTTCCAAGTCTGGCTTTCTTATAAATAATTTAGCTCCAAGCAAGCCCCTTTGCTACTTCGGAATGTGACCAATTTAGCCTCAAGCAACAAACCCTGCCACTTTGGTATGTGGACATTTCTGACCGTCTGCATTCTGTGACAAAATTCTCTGATTTTGCAAAGTGTACAAATAAAATTATATTGTAATTAAAAGCTTATTTATGTGTTTGAATTTCAACGTAAAACTGAACGTTATTATCAGACACATTCTTCCACATCAGCGGTAAATCTATATCCATCACAGATTCCATTGTTAATAATTAAAAAAAAATCGAATTATTAAGGGTTCCCGAATTTAAAAAATCACCTGTACTTTTGCAATTAGGTTTGAAGGAGGTGAAATAAAATCGAAGATACTCCGAAGGATTAATTACTTATCTGCTTGTACTATACAGTATATATATATATATATATATATATATATATATATATATATATATATATATATAACGTGGTTCTGATTCCATGATAAAAAATGATGCCGATCCAAATCATTTTAGGAGGGTAATTGCAAGTGTATATAGGCCTAGTTAATCACAGATTTATATGCCGAACGCTTTCGATGATACTAAGAAAAAAGGGCCCAGTACTAAATATTGTTTCTTAGAGCAGACCATCAATGAGCAAGTGTAAAATCAATTGTATTGTTTAATTAGATCAGTCTCATTCAAATATGATCCAAAATAAAAATCTAATTTGGGATTTGAATTTAATTGTTACTCCTTCTCTCTCTCTCTCTCTCTCTCTCTCTCTCTCTCTCTCTCTCTCCCCTTCTATATAAAAATTTCAGACAGAAACGGATTCTACGCTCATGCTTTGTTTGGTTTAATAATTTATAGGTAGAGAGTTGGTTTATTAATCGTGGTTTCTTAATCGGAGTTTCAACTTGCTGTTAAACGAATTTACATTCACAATATTTTTTATACCAGTATTTAAATCAATCCCTAGTTTCAATCCAATGAAAATGGGTAGTTTTTGAGATGAAGACATTCGATGTATAATACGCTTTCTTTTATTTCTGTTCTGATAAGAGTGGATTTCTTAATGAGTTGCAAAATATCTATTTACCCATTGTTAGTTAATGATTTCGTTATTACACTCGTAAATAAAAATAAAATGTCCCTGAAATTCATTCTCTCTCTCTCTCAGCGACCTTAAGCGACGTTAGTTCTGTGCAGTAGTTGGATGGGAGACCGTCATCCGTGTACAGTAGGGTGGCCCACTTTTCAATTTTTTTTTAAAAGTATAGGTTATCGTAGTTTTTCCCATTATTTGGCACTATACTAGCACATTGGTACCATTTTTACAAAAATTGATCAATATTTAGGGGTCTCGCATCGACCTTGAAATTACGAGTTTTTTTTTTTAAATGCGTACTTTTTAACTTTTTACTGAATCAAGATAAATCATTAAGTAGGGATGTTTTCTGAATCCTCTTGGTGAGAGAAGTCGTTTGGTGTGCCTTCCAATGTCATACAACTAACGGTTTAAAAGTTGTGCCTGTATACAGGTAATACCAATGTGCTAGTATAGTGCCAAATAATGGGAAAAACCACGATCACCTACACTTTTCAAAAAAATCAGCAAATAGCAGACAAATAAGGAAGAAAGAAACAATAACTTAAACAACCACTTTTGCATTGTATTGACCACTATCACACGTCACTGGCTGCAAAGTTGTCCCTCTGTGCTATGTCATCGTGGCGAGTGATGACTTCTTGAAGTCGCCGAGCTCTTTCCGGTTCTTTTCCACCACTTGCAGAAGATCCTGCAGCTGTGCCTCGTCCTTTGTGACCGTGTTCGCATAGTCTTGTATCAGTTGGACTCCTCTTTTAGCGACGTCATTGGTGACCTGGAGATTAGAGATCACATCCTTCAGACGACAAAAGTCCTCGTTCTCGTCCCACTTATCAGTTGGCAGGGTGAGCCACGAAGACTCATACGTCTTCAGACCTGCAAATAAGAACCAGGAGGACTCGTCGATCAGGTCAGGGAGTAGCGTCATCTCGTCGATCAGGTCAGGGAGTAGCGTCATCTCGTCGATCAGGTCAGGGAGTAGCGTCATCTCGTCGATCAGGTCAGGGAGTAGCGTCATCTCGTCGACTGAGACGTTCTCGTATGTGAAGTCTTCGGATACAGGGAGGTGGGACAGCTTCTCTGCCATCTGTTGCTTCACAGTGCCATCCACCTTGTTGCTGCATAGAGCGAAGATGACGGTCTGAGGCCTCAGATACCAGAAGTGCCGCCTCATCACTGCCAGTGACGCTTCTGCCACCTCGCGGTCCACTGCCCTATACCTCAGAAAACGTTGGTATAGTACCAGGTCATTCAACGGCGCATCAGCTGCTACAGAGGCCGCCAACCAAGCTGGTACGTACAGAAGAGCGATGAACACCACGATCCTGTGCAGTTTGTCGACAAGCTCGGCGTCGAGCTCCAGCTGCCTACTGAACATCAGTAGTTTTGTGTAGTAGATGACCTGAAACAGAATAGGCACCATTGTAAGTAAGACAGGTTTATTGTTACCAATTACTTTGTTTGCGTTATAATGAAATGTTTATCTTTGAATAACATTTAAACTTATCTCTAGATTATTTTTTTTTGAAAATACTAACTTTAGCCATCCATCTTGCGTGGTGGTAGGCTCCTGGGCGCATGAGGTGAATGCCACGGCGTGGTTGTGTCCCGAGTACCAGGAGCGTGATCTTTGCCACTTCCCGGTAATCGTGTCTGACGAAACCAGAAGCTGTGCTCAGGAAGCTGACCGCCGCGTCCCGGAGTTCTATTAGCCACGTACTCTCCTCCAGATTCTCGACCTGCAGCTTGCAGTAGGTCGAGAGATCGAGCTCGTCCCATCTTCAAAAATAATAAACAAGAAAATTGTGTGAGAAAACTCTGAAGTTCCGGTTTGGCTTGCTGTTTTATAAACTAGTGGAATATCATGTGTGTCCTAACTTTACCTTGCACAAAAAATGAACTAACCTTCTCTTCAACTGCTGAAACAAAGGATCAGTTGGTGCCGTAGTCCTTCCGAGCAGGGTGACGGCTACTGCCCACACGATAAGCTCTAGGACGTGATGACGGCATCCCAGCTGAAGTAGCGGTCGCCAGAGCATGTTTTCCAGCCGGACAACTGCACCCTGCACTAGGGTGGCCCACTTTTCAATTTTTTGTTAAAAGTATAGGTTATCGTAGTTTTTCCCATTATTTGGCACTATACTAGCACATTGGTATTACCTGTATACAGGCACAACCTTTAAACCGTTAGTCGTATGACAATGGCAGGCACACCAAACGACTTCTCTCATTAAGAGGATGCAGAAAACATCCCTACTTAATGATTTATCTTGATTCAGTAAAAAGTTAAAAAGTACGCATTTAAAAAAAAAAAACTAGTAATTTCAAGGTCGATGCGAGACCCCTAAATATTGATCAATTTTTGTAAAAATGGTACCAATGTGCTAGTATAGTGCCAAATTATGGGAAAAACCACGATCACCTATACTTTTCAAAAAATTGAAAAGTGGGCCACCCTAGTGTACAGATGATATAGCGACCCATGGTTGAGATTTCCACGTAAAGTTTCTTTGCGTCATATGACCATATGTCTGTTACGAAAGAGACTAAATAACCCTCGAACAATACATCATCTTTCTTTCGTTTCGTCTTTATAGAAATATTATTCGTGAAGGCGACCAATCAGAACCTCAAGGCCCAAAGCGTGGGTCCGTTACATCGGTGTTACGACATCTGATTGGCACACACATATAATAGTCCACCCAGTTACATTAACATCCATTCAACAACCTTACGTATCGCCTATTTGAGGGAATCATGCATATAAAAGGGAATATTTTCAGCTGGAACTCACAGCAGTTATTTTCAACAGTGAATAAACACGCATCATGAACCAGCCACAAGGACTTTCCAATTTACCGGATTTATATGAGGAAAACGACACTGATGCGTTGGCCACAATTAGTCTTTTTAACGCATCCGATCGGGACGGACTATTTTCAACACAAACCGTTACTAGCATCTACACTGATGCTCCGTTTGATCCAGCTAAAGACTCTAAAGTAGAGATATGAGTGTAAAAATTTATGTACCTGTATTTCTATTTTATTTTTTGTGTCCTGTTAATCGCGAACTTTTTATTTATTTTAGTGTTCCTGAGGATGTCATTAGGCGAAAGCTTTGATCACCATTCTATTTCCTTCGTGATTATTTCATACATATATATATATATATATATATATATATATATATATATATATATATATATATATATGTATATGGATGGACTGTAATAATACATTTCCAACTCATTGCATTTTGTTGTAAAATGTTTCATTAAAATAGCAGGTATCCTCAATTTTTAATTATTGATTAGTTTCAATTAGTAATAACTAGGCTGACCATACGTACCGTTTTAAACGGGACAGTACCGTTTTTTTTATGGGTTCTGTATGGGTTCTGTCACTGAAGAATAATTGTAAGCTCAATATGTTTATGTACTTACTTTTTCATGAATACAGAATATTACATAACCCCCGTCCCTTTTTTGCCATCCCAATGTCCCGTTTTTGTCTCAAGGAAATATGGTCAGCCTAGTAATAACTAATTAATAATTAATATTATGGCAAAGTCCTGTTTTGATATTTCTATTCATATAAATTCGTTGAACTTTTTTACCTTACAACAATCAAGACTCCTTTGCAAATTTTAATTAATTTTATAAAAAGCCATAATAATTTAATTTTGAAATGTGAAGTTATTCGCCATTTTCTCTTAAAGGGGCACCAAACTTCTCTGAGTTGTTCGAAGATATTTGATACTTCACATTGTAACGCCTTGTAACTCTCTTTCTACATATATGTACTCTGCATGTATTTTTGATGAAAAACAAATGGGCTTAAATTAAAAAAGATTCAGAAAAATGGATGAACAGCCAAAAATAATTTTCTGTTTACAATCGTGGTCTTTTTCTTATAGGTCCGATGAGGAACTGACTCGTGTTATACAATCTTTTCGTGATAGTTTTGAAGAAACGCAAGTCGTGGACAGTGTCCTGAATACGGAGGTCGGAGTATTGGATCACATCCGGTCCAGTGAATGCTAGGTCGTCGGGGAACAAATGTAAGCCTTTTCTTTTTGTTTCCGTTAAGAACAAGACTCACTGTATTTTCATCAATTTATTAAATGGTAGAAACATAAGGAATGTTTTATAAATTAGGACAATTTTTTATATCCATCTTAAATTAGTTACAGAATTAGCATCCATTAAATTTTAAATAAGCTACAGAACACAAGACTAACATTATTTGAGACATCTTTTATTTTACACAATATTGTTGCAATTACTCAAGTTACATTTTTTATATATGCGTAAAACATCATACAATATATCGAGTGCGCACAAACGGAAAACGGTTTTTATCTCTCTGCATACCAACTCATCATTCAGCTCAGTGTGACACGGGTCGAATAACTTTAAAAAATTTGTAAATTCCTTCCCACGTGACATATGCAAGTATTACTAAAGTGTCCCTGTAATTGGTCGGGATTCCAGAAAATTTCGGGGATATGCGTCTGTTCGAGAAATTTTACAATAATAGAGTCATTCCATGGATGAGTCCCCATCGAGTTAAATTAGTACATTCTTTTCCTATTTTTAAAGTAGATAGCTATCCAATGAATCCTTTGGCCACCAATAACATCCGTGTTCACAATAAGTCCGCCGCACTCTCTTGTAGTTGGTAATTTCAATGTTTCATTCTTCGCAAACACACCGATAAATTTGGAGCGTGTGATTTGGTCACTATTCAATACTCTCTGGAGTGTATTCACATCCATTTTAAGAGTCATTGACTACACTCCTGAATCTGTCAATTTCTATTAGAGCCTGTGATTCGAGGTATACTTGTAAACTAATAGGGGCGTCTATCGGCCAGGCGAATTCGAGTCTGACTGAAATGCACTCTGCTGTGAACTTAAGTGTGTATTTACACTAGCAGATAAGTCAGGAGTGATATCAAACGGATAAAGGTTAAATTGCTCGATGAATTCTTTCTGCGTTACACCAATTCTTAGCTCATCGCAGACACCGGCGATATAGGCAAGATTACTATAAGCTCTCGAGCAAAGCGGAAACACAGCGTCTGATGAATAATGTACCTCCAATGCTCCCCCAAACGCTATGCCACTGACGTATAAAGTTTTATTTTTAAGGCCGAAATTCTCGAATTTAAAGGCGTTCTTTTTATATTTGCCATTCACAGAGGCGTGGTCCTGGATACCAATTAATAACCTTTTAGGTAGAGCTCCCAGGGCGATGTTTCTATCTGTTTCGATGCCAACCCTGCAGGCACCGTGTATAGTTTGATCTGTACTCTGTTAATTGCTTACCTATTTTACTGTGGCATTTAGTAAATTTTTTTCAGTTTCTATTTGTTTTGGGGAACTTAGTTTCACTCGACGTAGCGAAAGTATGTTTCCATAACATAAATTACAACTGGCACCCTCTTCTCGATGAGCTCCACATTTAAACAGATCTCACGATTCGTGCGAGTGAGCTTTAATTTCATATTCACCCCATTCACAAGCAGCTTCTCCTGGAATGTGAAGTCTGTATGCAGGCGCCCAAAACATTCGTATATCTTTTTAGAATTTGTAACTTTGTCCTTTATACTGCTTTTGTCTTTAGCCTGATAATAGCCCTCGGCAATTAAAAAGTTATCCTTCGCTTCTTTTGAAAAGTTGAGGACATTTCCCAGATAGGCTCGCAGGTCATAAAAACCCGTTCCTGCAAAGATGTTGACCTGATTTAAATATACATCACACTGGCTGAATTTGGAGTGCAGAAAGTTTGTTTCGGGAAATACAACGTATTTGTCATCGCAGTCCATTCCATCTGAATGGGCTATACGTAATTTAGCGTACATGTGTACGCAGCTTGGGTCAAAAAAGTAAGGGCCTGTGCTGGGTATCACGAATTCTATAGGGTCATTCGGGGAGCTAATTGTGTTTAACGGATTAATCGTAATAAAGTCACTGTGCTCAATAGAAACTTGTGTTGGGGGCATGTCAAACAGGGACAGCTCCGATTTACAACATTGTGAATTACACGGATGGATGAAACGTGCCATGAGGAGCCAGAAATAGTGCCACCTCTCTCGACAAGTAGTAAACAGTCTATGATTCATGAGAACAATGTCCTTAGCTTATATCATTTAAAAAAATGATCAACCGTAGGTTTCAGTCGCTTAGGGCACTTCGTTTTTGATGTCTTTTTGCGTTTAACGCCACCTGCTGGTAGCCCCTTCTTCTTCTTCTTCCGGACAGCCCTCTTCTTCTTCTTCCCACCACCACGCATTTTTCTTTTTGCATCTTTGATGATTTCGTCCCGTGTACGCTTTAAATGCTTTTTAGAGCTTTTTTAGGTTTAGCCCCTGCCATTATGTCTTCTACCGTGTTAAAACCTGATTTTAACCTGATCCCGAGATATCTGGCACTCCTCTTCAGCAAGGGGACAGCCGTACGTAGTATGGTTGAAAAAATGGCTCCAAGCCCATTCCCACGCTGGAATCTCACATCTCGATAGACTGAAAGCTTTCGTTCCATTATATCTCAGTGCGTCGAAAATGCAGCTTCACTGTTAAGCTCCCATCACCGAATGGGAAATTTTTTCCCTCAATCGTTCTTATATATATTGATACATTGGTTAAAAGATTAGTTGCGACATTCACAAAATGGTCGTCATATGTAATACTCAAGCTCTTTCCTCTATGGTTGGGGATGTGAGCGATGCGCAGCAGGCGTGTCTGGGTATCCCCAACAAACTGGTGCTCCACTATATTGCTGTAAATATAGCACATGACTGGGGGTGGAAAGCCATCGTTAAATTTCTCCAATTTCAACTGATACATTAGGCTGGACAAGTCATGTTGTGCTCGTGAAAGGTATCTCTTTGGGGGGGCTGATCCATATCGCCCCTAGGTTATAATTTTGAACAGCCCTTTGTCTTTAATATTTCTGTTAGCCTGTGACTTTAGGGTCAGAGTATGTTTAGGGTTTCTTTGTTTACGATTTCGTATGCTAAATCAGCCGTAAGATTTGAGCTTTCTAAACTAACGTTTAAGTCTCTCACAACATCCTCAGCAGCACCATAACGGCCCGGGTCTAGTGCTACTACTTTAGTGTAATACCGTGTATCCCCACTCCAGGCGATACGCATGGTTTCATCCCGAGTTTCCCCCGCTTTTTCACACTCATCAAGGTCTCTAAGAACCGTAAAAACAGGCTCTTTATATTCAGTACTTAAAAAGAGGGTGTCGAGCTGAATTTCGCTTATCCCTATCTCATACGGATCACGATCCAATTCACTGGGCACATGGAGTGCTGTTACAAAGTTGGCCAGGGCGTTGTTAGTATGTATAGACAGAGAAGAAGAGGACGGTAGTGTAACGTAGAAATGGTTAGGCGCCATGTTGCTACTATTTAAGCTTCATTATTGCATCAGCTTTTATATAGGTGTTGAAGCTTTCTGGATATCTTAGCCATTTCACCAGATATATTTTTCTCTTTCCTGATCCTTTGCTACCAAAAATTTTTTCAATTTTAAAAACGTTTTTTCCAAAATTAAATGGCACTTTTTGCAACTCCTCGCGGTAAAAGCCTCCTGCGACTTCTTCCCCATTCAAATCTTCAACGTAATACAGCATTATCTCGCCTTTAGGTATCATAGCCCTAACTTTAAAAATCTCACGGGTCCAACCTTGCTCAAATCCCTTCGCGAATTTATTACCCGAACGCGACAGCCTTACATAATCATCGATTTTGAAAAGCACAGAGTGTGGTGGCGCTCTACGAGTGTCTTTTCTCACCTCACACTCTGTGTGTATGCCTCTTTCTAAAACCTCGTTAGGTGTTGTCCCAATTATACGGTGGTGTGCACGGTTGAAGGATGAGGTCAGCGACTCCAGAATGTCTATATATCTATATGTGTTTTTATGTGTGAAATAGCGATGCATGCGTTCCTTTATGGTACGTTGAACTCTTTCAGCTCAAGAGGCCTTATGTATAGAACTGTTAGTATAGTAGCTGATATTAAACTCTGTCAGCATGTTCTGAAATGCTCGGCCTATAAATTTTTTCCCCATATCCGTACAAAAAAAGCCAGGAATCCTGTTTTCTTTCAACATCAACATTTTGGTGGCTTTAGCAACTGTTTCAGGCGATTTATTTTTCAGAGGAATTAGCCACAGATATTTAGAGAATACATCTATTATGAATAGGATGTATCGGTAGCCATCATTATCCACTGAATATCTTTGTATGTCTGTTAAATTCGCTTGCCAAATAGAGTCAGTCGAAGCCGCTGTTGTCTTGGCTGTTTTAAACCTTTTTCTCACCGGTTTATGAAGTGTATAAGCATCCTGCTCCCGCAAAAACCTCTCCACTTCTTTTTCCCTTCTCCATCATTACAAACACCTCTGTACAGTCTATAAACACCGCCGTAGGAGGCTGGGTTAGAAATGTCATAATAACGTTTTCTTAATATGGTAGCCATTTACGTATTTTACAGACACATGGATAGGGTTGGCCGTTATTGTTGGTCTCTTCTTTCTTCTCTTCAGAGATGCTACCGTTGGGGGTGATGGTGTGCTCAGTTGTGGCACATGCGGTGCAGTCTCCAAGTCTTTCAACCTGTTCAGATTTCCTATCAATGTTTTGGGGACACTTTGTTGTAGTCTTGCTTTAATATGCTTCCATCCTGATGGTGAGGGCCTGTCCCACTTTCTCACTAGATCATGGACGATGTCAACGATATTCGAGCCCTGTACCTTTGTTCATTCCACAATGATCTCGCCTATATCGGTCCACTGTATAATGAGGTCCTCACTCAATAGATTACAAAGACTTAAGCCTTTATTACTCAATGTATGTGGGAGACTGCTTTTTAATACGTGTTCGATATGTTATGGGTTCAACCCGCTATTCTTTGAATGGTCATCTCTAGCGTCGGTCCCAGGTCTTAACTCGCCATGCTCTTCGTTGTCCTCGCTGTGTCTAATAACCACGGGGATCTCTGTCGGATTCTTATGATTTTCGTACTCGTGAAGAAATTTCTGCAGAGCTTCTTGATCTAAGAATCTTTTCTTATCAGGTGACTTTTCACTGTTTAATAGGGCTAACAATTCGCCTTCCATTCTTTTAAGCCTGCTTTTACGGGATTCTAGAAAATCTTTCAGCTTTGCAGGGAAGCATACACCTCGTGTGGAATCACGACTACTTTCTTCATTATATTAAACTAGTCAGTAAAAGCCCCAAAACTGAAAATAAGATGCGGAGGAATGAACCTCCTCTTTGTACAATAATTCGTTTTTTCTTCCCCACAGTTTGACTTTTACGAGCTAGTGTGCGTATTATGTTCTTGTAACGGCGTAAGCGCGCCTTCTGAGGGGGTTTCATTGGTAAATTAAATTTTATAACGCTAAGACAGTTTTCACATATACATTTTAAAAAGTCGGATTCAATGTTTTTAACAAACAGCTCCTGCAGTGCCCGGGGCAGTCGATGCTAGATTTTTATTAATTCAGGGTATTTCTTTAGACTTTGTCATTCTGGAATATACACCGTTTCAGGCTCGTTTGGGAATATATTCGTTCTTAGAAGTACCTTAAACGAGTTTCGCTGATTCGGGAACATTTGATTGGCTAATACCCCAGTTTGTGACACATCTCCTTACACACCCACACATCTCCTTACACACCCCATTTAAAGAGATTCCTCTGCCGAGCGGTGCCCCCCATAGTACTGAGGTATTGAAAAACTCATGATCTTCACTTGCCCCATAAATACCTTTAAATGGGAGACCCAAATGGGTGCACACACATTTCTACATTACTGTACAGTCTTTACAGCCACACCTACACTTTTCCTCCTATGTATAATATTGTAATGTATGTGGTGGTAAATTTTGACTTGGTCCGCAATCGATATGGATCGTGACTTATTTTGGTTGGATGGATACCGTAATGAAATTGACTGGATTCTTTGGATCTGATATATTTGCATGATATTTGAGACATTAGCTGTCCTTACTTCATCAATGTTTCTTTCTTTCTATCAGGGTAAACAGCCCTGTAGTTTTTCACTACTTGTAGCAAGAATTGTTTTTGATCTTCGTCATGTGTTAGTATTTTATTATATTCATCCATTAATTTTACTCCTCTTTCCGCTATATCATTCACGACTTTCCACTGTTTGATAGATTTCTTAGCGGAGTTATACTCTTCATCATTATGCCATTCTTTAGCATCTTTGAGTAAAAATTTTGAACTAAATTCTGTTATTGTAAAGAATCTTTGAGTATTTGATGACAAAATCTTCTAATTTCTTCGTTGGAATAAGTGCAGGATCTAGAAAAGCCCGTTTTGCAGGAAGAGTTTCTGTTGTATTTTGCAAGGCCTTTACAATTTTGTTTTTCGTTTCAGTAGGCACTTCATCATCATAAAAGGCCAAGGCTACCAGTTCTTCTGATAGGTACCAGAGGTGACCTAACAGTTTTTAATAGCAACAAATGCAATTGTGTCATTTATTTGTTTGTAGACTACAAGATTCTGTAATAATTCCAGATCAAGACGAGGAGCGCAAGATGGCACAGTTGCTGTAAACCATGCCTTTACATATAACCGAGTAGCAAATAGACAGATGTCTTTTAGTCCTTTTTTGTCTTTTACTAAAATTTTGAACTGAGATTTGAACATAAAATTTTTTAATAAATATGTAATTTTGGTCATCCACCTAGCCCGATGAAGTCCCGCTGAATGTTTAAATTTGATTCCACCTTTTGGTTCACCTCCCAAAAAAATAATTGTTAACTGCAATAGTTCTAGGTAATCGTCTCTTGGTTGGAATGTATCTAGTTGATTTGTTGCAAATATAATTATATCATCTTTGATGTCATGAATATTTTCATAGATATCTGGATCTGATAATGCTGTTTCGTAGTCCTCCTTATTAATGCTTGACCATTTTTCTCTGAACTTCTTAAAAAGGACTATATCTGGGCCAGAAGATGGTGATAAAGACTTTGAAACAACAGCTTCCAGCATAATTTCAAATATATGGTGTCGACATGCCAGCCACAATAAATCGTTGTCGAATTTTTGTTCTAGAAGAATAGCTGCACCATTTCTAGGACCAGTATTGGCTGCCGTTGTATTGAAACACATGCATTTTATTTGTTCGCAGATGTTCCATTCAAGCGATGTCTGATTGTTTGCATTAAAAAGAGACGCATTTCTGTCACTCAATTTTGCAACATCAAGACTTCCTAATAATTTATCATCAAACAATTTTCTACGTTTGCCAACCTTACTTTTCCATGTTGAAGGCTGTGCCACAGAAACCAGATTCATCACTTTTACTCTCCTCTGATTCTGATTCTGATGATGTACTGGTGAGTATGACAGCCTCTTCATTCTTCTTTCTTTTGATCTCTTCTTCTGCTTTCCTCTTTTCATAACGTTGTTGCTTTTCTGCTGCTCTTTGCTCTTTTTTAGCAACAGCCTTATCAATGGTACCCATTTTTCCATGACGTCCTTTCTCACGTTGCATTTTCAAGAATTTCTTATCATCTTCTATTTTTATAAGCTGCATAGCAGTCTCATGAGCAATGTCAAATAAGTTTTCCAGTTTATCTTTCCATTTTTCTTCTTTATTATTTAAATTTTGTGATCTTTTCAATTTGTTTGCTTTGTTTTTCTTAAGCAGCTGTCATTCCTTCAGTATTCCTTGAATTTTATCTACTACATGTATTCTTTGTTTTGCTGGTATTCCTGCTTTTTTCCAAACTGCTAGCACATCATCTGCAGTAGAGCAGCATGATTCTCTAATGTCTTGCTTTTTAATATTTCTGTAGTGCATGAAGAGGGCCATCATTTCCTTCTCTGATGGTAATACGGATGTTTTAGTACTGCAGAGGGCTGCCCAATTAGCCATACTTCAGTTTCTTTTCTTGTAGAACTTCTCCCAAATGAGCAACTGGGTGATGGTGAGTTAGGCCTAGCTTCTATAATCGATTAATTGGTATCAAAATTACGAGTTCCAAGCAACAATTAAAAGCAAGCTAGTATCTAAACCATTAATTAAAAATTCTGAAATATAAACAATTAAACATAAAATCATAAGTTGTAAAACAAACAAATTGAAAAAGAGGGAAATTTTGACGCCTGGTAGCACATAGTAAATTTTATTTAAAATTCACCAAATTTGGCATACACTACTTTTTTGTCATAGGGAACAAAAATACAGGTTGAACAATTAAAAAAACTTTGATTTTTTTGAATCACCCTAATATATATATATATATATATATATATATATATATATATATATATATATATATGTGTGTGTGTGTACATTCTTAAATAATAATATTAGTTCAGGAGAAATCTATATACACGTTTAATAGATGTACGAGCAAATACACACTTATATATAAACTTCATAATAATAGTGCCGAAGAATTCGAGTAAATAGGTAATTATATATATATATATATATATATATATTATACATCAAAATACACGCCCTTTATATTCCACTGCCCTTAATTAAACTACTAAACTCGCATGTGATCGAATCTACAGTTACATCCTCGTTGCTTTGTACTATACAATAAATACGATTTAACATTATTTCACCACTCAAAGTACGCGGGTGTATACACTCAATGTAAAGGGCTTTCAATTCGTTTAAACTATTTTTATGCCCACTTTACAATTGGTTGGCAAGTTATCACTCTTTAATCAGGGATAGAATACATTCAAAAGCACGCACAAATAGGGCATCGTTTGCTACATCATTAAATTCAAGTTTATAAACACTCCTTTCCAAACGAGGATTTATTCTTTCCAATCCGAGCTTTTCAACCGTGAACTCTTCTTCACAACGCATATACACAATTGAAGTAATCTAAATCGTGCCGATAGCTACCCATTATATAAAGAAATAATTCTTCTGGGTGAACTGTGTAGGTGAGCTTAGCCCTGTATGCTCAAGTCGTTTGTACCAAAGCTCAAGATATTTCGAAGAATCTATATCTTTTAAATACGCACCCAGCTCCAAGCCATTGTCGCCTTGTTCAGTCCTACACTCGGTAAACCCGTCGAGCAGAGCGGTGTATGCGTATTCAAGAACCGTGTCAAAATAAAGCATATCGGTGACACGTGCGTCTAATATAAGCTTTAGCTTGCGGAAACCGACGATTTCAAATATTCTGTCAGGATGAAGCGGTTTCGCGCGGGGACAAGAACCCTATTAGTACAAATAATGGCATATGAGGATGCATCACTAATCTGCTCTCTTCTTATGCCTACACCGGCAGGTATTTTATAACGATCCTCGCCCCACTTTTCAACTATCACGAAGATTCTATTCATCTCAACACTTAAATAAATAATATTCCGTTTATCAAAGTTTGTTTGTTTACAACGCGTTTCCAGTACATAGTTAACAGCGCCGGTTTTACGCCTGAACATACGTACTGATTTCGTCACGGACACATCGTATACGGCATTGAAGATATTGCTCAACGGAGGCTCCATCGTTTTCTATTGTGAGGAGTGTACGTCCAGTCGGGTCAAGTTCTGAGGTTACTATGAGCAGCCGGTGTGCGGTTTGGTTTGGTTGGGGGTGTGGGTGATAGGTCACATGGGCACTTCATACCAAGCGTTAGTGATTCGTACACCGGCTTGCTTCAACATGAAAGAATCATGTGAATACTTGTATCCCTTATACTGGGTAGATATTTAGGATTTTTCCGATCCATGAAATAATAAGGACTTTCATGTTTTATCGGAACCATACATCTTCGTTCATTTTTCTCCACACATTAACACTCCGGCGCTCTATTTGAGAGAAACATGTGTCCATATCTGTCATTTTTGCTTAGCAAGCGATACTCATCTTTAATCTCTATTAAAAACTCGCACAAGACTTTAGCCACAACCTAACTGCGAACCTCATCATGATATATATGAACGTAATGATAAAAATATTTTAAATTGTCCATGATAGCAAGATTTATATTCTCAGACGCAGGGTATGCGTACTCGGTGTGATGTAACATGACATAATACTGCTTGTTATACCACTTGTCAACAAGACATACTACCCACACCCGTTGATTCTCTTCTGCACGTGATGCTTCTTTCACTTCGCGGCGTATGTGCGCCTTTACACAGTTTAGCCCTACGACGTCGTCCATTAAATATTTTGAGCCACGAAACCCCGGAATGCTCTCGCCAGAATATCCGTAGAGTATTTGGACCTCCTGCTCCTCACGCATCGCTCGGTTCAATATGGCCTTAAACGCCACAAAGGAGGGAGGACTAGGGATTCTTTGAGTGTTCACCACATCTGTAGACTTTACCGAATACCACTTCTTGAATGTCGAGCACGCAATATCAAAGGTAGCCATCTTTTCCCGTCTACACAAGAATTCTTTAAAATACACGTCTGAGATCCAGGGCCTGTTGAAGTCAACTGAGCACGGAGGGCAGAGATATGACCAGCTAGTGGCAGGAGTCACGTGACCCCTTTGATCGGCCATACAGTGGGCGGTGCTTACTTTTTCCTATCACACACACACACACACACACACACACACACACACACACACACACACAAAGGCGTAAATGAAACGCTAATTGAAACATAATTTATTTTAAATAAACATATCATCAACAAATAATTAATTTCTAATTCGTGGAATATATTCAAATACGCGTAATAAATAAATAAACATATCGTTAACAAGTAAATAGACACATATGTATATATATATATATATATATATATATATATATATAAATATATAACAAAACTTTCAAGGGCTATGGTACCCAAAAGGTACGGTATCGTAGGTACCAGGCACCTCGTAGCGTTTCCTATATGTTACGACACACTTTCGTCCCCCTAAGTTCCTTCACCCCCAGTTTCTGTGCCCGAAAATTATGGGTCCCTACAGTCAGTTCGGGTTGTTAGTCACCCTCATCTTCTATGCTCACTAGCTCCTTCAGCGAATCAAAGAATCAAAGTTAACGATCCGTCGGTTCGCCTGGTTAAGCGTGATGCCTTCCACCTTCACGATATATCTCACTTTCTCCCACACCCTCACCCGTACCCCATAAGTTTTTGGACCTGTTGATACGAAACAGTCAGCGTAAGCACTATCACCATACTCATCCTTGATCTCATCAGTCGATTCCCGAGGAATTCTCCAATATGCGACATGTATTCAACCTCTCTCTGTGAATATCACACTATCTGTGTCTGTGTACAGAACCTTCTGCCCAAGAGAATGCAGTAGACCCCAAAGTTTGATGCGAGCGTATGCTGTTGTGAAGCTGGCTACAGGTATGTTTGTAACACGTGATGTATCTTTAGCTAATTCGGTAATGTTGTACTTTATAATGTACGTATTACCTACATTCACGACCTTCATGAACTCTTCATCCGGGGCATTGGCATAATCCCACACCTCGTTATAACCTTGGGCTAGATGGACGTTCCCCTTGCCTGTATTCTGTGCAAATTTTGCCAAAGCCTATTTAGGAACAACTTTGCACTGAAGCGATTGCCTGTGTTCTTTGCAATTTGGGACCGGTCAAGTTGTATCCCTTCACGATCACGGTAGCGCTGAATATACGCCGATTTTTCATTTTCGGTCTCGAATCCTCGAGGGTACCCTGATGCTTCTACCTTATCCTTCAAAAAAGTGTTTATATATGGCGTGAAAAGGTTGGGGAGCTTCTGAAACCTCAACACCTCATATATTCAATATTCGGTAACTGTGGCAAACGGCTAGGGACAGCTCAGGACTTGTATATACACCTCTGATCTTCCGTTGGTTGGTTGTATGATTACAGGCCCTATTGTTCTCCTCTGCGCACTTCACGCACAGGGGAGACATGAGTTTGTGGTGCATAACGACGGATAAGATCGGCATCCATAAGTCGCGAGGGTGGAGCACATCTACTTAAGAAAGGCCGAAATAGTTTTCATTCAAATTAGATAAGAACTCTTCGATGGTGTGCAGAGCGAGTCCCACCAGTTTTTCAGGTGCTCTTACTGGGTAAGGAATGTTCTGCATCAAGTAAGGGTATAAAGAACAGAAGTCGTAGTAATGGAGTTTCACGCCCTCCACAGGTGGAAAGTATGTTTGAAGGGGTTTGTATGTCCACCGAACAAACTATCGCCGCATTTGAGAGGATCCAACACCATTGAACGTTTGATGATGTTTATTTCTTTGCGGTAGTGCTCATCTGCTTCCCTCAGTGCATCATATGCATGCTCCCACAAGACCTTGTGAGTGAACAGGGAACCTAAGCTGATCCCGGGTGCGGGTCCATGCAAGACTGTCGGCAGGAGATCTACCATGAATATCTCCTACGATTCCACACTCAGGACGTGGGCAACCATGCCACCAGCACCCGTTAAAGGAGTACGCAGTCTTCTCACCATTGACACGGTCTTTGCTAAGGCCATCCACCCAAAAAACACGACCATTGACTTTGATGGGGACTTTCCCCTTGTTGCGAGTATGTTTTATGTATACACCGATCTGTTGCTGTAGGTGTATGAGCCAGAAAGTAGCCTTATGCCCATAACTGCGTGGAGTGATTCTGTGAATGAAGGCCAGTGTGTCTTTAGGCATGAAAGTGTTCTTGAACACCGTAAAGCACAATGAGGCGATCTTGGTTACGACTTGCAGCGGATCGCAGTTGAACCGGTCTATGTACATTCTTCTGAAGGCCTAGAAACATACTCTAAGCACGTGCACATCATTCATGCAATAACGCTCACATTCATCCACTATATTGTATGGAATCTCTTCATTAAAACTGTTGTAGTAGCGGTCAAAATCTTCACGCTCACTATCACTCATGTTGGCATACTTAAAGTAATGTTTGGGGGAAGGTAGTCCTACGTAATTTAAAGTTTCGCTAGTGAGGAAACTGTAAGGGAAATATCCTTTTGAAACTTCAGTGGCTACGCCCATCATCTTGGGTTGCTTGGCTAATTTACAAGGTGTGAATAGTAATGTCTTTAAACTGAACATTACCTCTTATTTGCATCTGTATAAATTTGTTTTCTCTTTTCAAGGGATCGCCTGTAAATATTTCCCATGACTCGTGTTCAAGCAGTTCCTTATAAAGGAATTGTGAGATAAATTTTGCGCCGTTATGGGCAGGAATATACACAGTCATTTTTTTTAACTTTTCCGCCAACATGACAATAGAGGACACAAAGAGTTTCACGTGGTTGTCGTGTGCGATCGTTTTAAAAACGTTTGTTCGTTTGACAGTTGTGACAATCACCACACTCGACTTCCATGCACTCATCGCAGATAGTCTGGCTTACAAGCACTAGGGGCACTCAATATATTTTTCCCCACCCTTTTTTATTAGCTAATTAATAGGCCATGGGGCTGAAATGTCTTTTGGGCCATAAGTTTGAACTTTCTGCGCTTCACATAACCGGATCTTTCCAGTTTGAACCTCCCTCCTTGTATAAAAACGCTTTTAAACGCCCTTGTATAAAACCGATGGTTAACGCAGTTTCGAAAATGGCGTCTGACAGTGATGTGCGTCGTAAACAGAGAGCTGTTATCGAGTTCTTAACCGCAGAGAAGGAAACAGTTGGAATTATTCACAAACGTCTACAAAACGTTTACGGAAATGCTGTTGTTCATCGAAACATAGTTGGACGCTGGTCTAAACGTGTGAGATCATCGGAGAGAGGGAAAGCCAGCCTCAATGATCAGCCACGCAGTGGTCGCCCGGCATCGGCTGTGATATCTCACACTATGCAACGTGCTAACAGCATCATTCGATCAAATCGGCGCGTCACAAAGAAGGAGCTATCACTCGAGCTAGGAATTAGTAAAGGAAGTGTGAATACGATAATTCAGCAACTGGAATAGTCAAAAGTGTGTTCACGGTTTGTTCCTCGCCAACTAACTGAAGATCATAAAGCTCAAAGAAAAGAAATTGCTTCTGAGTCGTTGGTTCGATACGAGACAGAAGGGGATGACTTCCTTTCACGAATTGTGACTGGGCATGAGACTTGGGTACACCACTTTGAACCTGAAACAAAACGCCAATCCATGGAGTGGCATCACGCAGACTCCCCACGTAAGAAAAAGTTTAAAATGGCTCCCTCTGCATGAAAGGTTATGGCCACCATCTTCTGGGACATAAAAGGGGTGATTCTGGTTGACATTATAAAGAAAGGACAAACAATCAACTCAGAGGCATATATTTCTACTCTAGAGAGACTCCAGAGACGTATAAAGCGAGTTCGACCGGAGAGAAAACTGGAAGACGTTCTTCTTTTGCACGATAACGCAAGGCCACACAACACTTTGCAAACAAGAGAGGCCATCACAAAAATGCGCTTGATTGTGTTATCCCATCCTCCATACAGCCCGGATCTGGCACCTTCAGACTTCCATTTGTTTGGGTCAATGAAGGATGCTATTCAGGGAAGGAAGTTTCAGAGTGACGATAAGGTTATTGAGGAGGTTAAGAGGTGGCTCCGGCTGAACCCGGCGGACTTTTACCAGCGAGGAATAAAGGCAATTGTTTCGAGGTGGAGGAAAGCCGTAGAAAAGGATGGAGACTATGTGGAAAAATAAAAACTTGTAAAAAAGGTATGTAACTACTTGTGTACAAAATTTCTGGAACTTACAAGGAAACTTGGAAAGAAAAAAACGGTGGGGCAAAATATATTGAGTGGCCCTCGTAGATGTCGGATTAAATCTTTGGTTTCAGCATCCATGTATGTTTCTCTATCGTAGTACAAAGTTATACAAGGTTTATTTTTACGCTTAGTATCTTTCATATAATATACATGCTTTATACCATCTGCCTTATTTCTCATGGCATGTAGAACAGTGAATTTCCCCCAATTATCCATCATATGAAACATACCACATTCTCAGATTCTCATTTTCCTGCAAGTGCCAATTGACTTATGGAACTCAAAGCACTTATTATTGAAAAATGTGCGACTACACACATTACAGTCCCTCTTCTCAACTTCAACTACATGACTTTCACATTTGGAGCTTTTACACTGCTCACATACCATGTGTCAATCCTTAAAATATTTCACTATATCATCCGCAAACTCGAGACATCCCTTACACAGATCATGATGCCTTCTATATTTTCGACTTTTATCATAGCTCGCGTAAAGAACCCTTATATTACGGATGGGGAGATACGATGTCCCTGACAGCCCTAAAATAAGTAGGGGTCTTGTACGGTCTCTTACACTGCTTTTAAAAACATACACAGTCCTACGACGATTACCCATTCGAAATACAACTATACGAACATTCATTTCCTGGTCCACCCTTCTCAACTCTTCAGGACCCATATTACAGTCAAACTCAAGCCTGCAATCTGATGCCAGTTTAAGAGCACGCTGCACAACCGTAAGCAACCAGATATTATACGCGATTGAATTTAGCATGTAAACATATGGGTCAAGACTATTGCTCTAAAGCGGCAACCACGCCCTGTTTATATGCCGTCTGTAAATAGCCTGAGAATTAAAGTTAAGAGTATAAGGTGTGGCCGTATGTCCCGCAACACGGAATACCGGGTCAATATTTATCGTGAAGTTGTCATGTTGAAGGTTGTACTACTTAGGCTTGCAATATACGGCCCAAAATATAATCTATATCCACAGCAGCCAAGCGTCTGTATGGTATTACTACCCAAAAATCCTCTACATCCCCGTCATCTGACCCGAACCCGAAGGACAGCCTCGTCCTGACTTCACGTAAGTATAGAGGAGCGTTCTGCACACGAGGAAGAGAATAGCGCACTGACCGGCAATCGGAAGATCCTGGGTTCGATTCCCGGGCGGTTCACCTCATTTTTCATTTGTTCGTTATTTCTCTTCCTCGTGTGCAGAACGCTCCTCTATACTTACGTGTTTCTATACATTAATATACTGCGTGGTCATTGCAATTAAATGTACATATTCACGATTTGCGAGGGTGCCTTCTCAGGGCATTGGTTTCTGCCCTATGTAGGAGAGTTTCGACTTATGACTGATCGAGGCCCGTGGTGTAATGGATAGCGCATCTGACCGGCAATCGGAAGATCCTGGGTTCGATTCCCGGGCGGTTCACCTCATTTTTCATTTGTTCGTTATTTCTCTTCCTCGTGTGCAGAACGCTCCTCTATACTTACGTCGTTCTATACATTAATATACTGCGTGTCATTGCAGTTAAATGTACATATTCACGATTTGCGAGAGTGCCTTCTCAGGGCATTGGTTTCTGCCCTATGTAGGAGAATTTCGACTTATGACTGATCGAGGCCCGTGGTGTAATGGATAGCGCATCTGACCGGCAATCGGAAGATCCTGGGTTCGATTCCCGGGCGGTTCACCTCATTTTTCATTTGTTCGTTATTTCTCTTCCTCGTGTGCAGAACGCTCCTCTATACTTACGTCGTTTCTATACATTAATATACTGCGTGGTCATTGCAGTTAAATGTACATATTCACGATTTGCGAGAGTGCCTTCTCAGGGCATTGGTTTCTGCCCTATGTAGGAGAATTTCGACTTATGACTGATCGAGGCCCGTGGTGTAATGGATAGCGCATCTGACCGGCAATCGGAAGATCCTGGGTTCGATTCCCGGGCGGTTCACCTCATTTTTCATTTGTTCGTTATTTCTCTTCCTCGTGTGCAGAATAAAGCGACTGCTATCCTGGCTCATTTTAACAGAAGTCCAAATAAGTCTCTTCGGCGATTGTCCGCCGAGACAGGAGTGTCGAAAAGTAGCATCCATCGCATTCTTCAGGCTCACAAATGGCATCCATATAAACTTCAGATCCTACAGAAATTAAGCGAAGATGATCCCGACTGACAGATGGAATTTTGTGAATGGGCTACGGAACAATATGCTCGAGATGCCAATTTCCCGTCCACCATTCTGTTCAGTGACGAGGCTGTTTTTTATGGAAATGGTGAGGTAAATCGACAGAACACCCGCTACTGGTCTCAAAACAACCCTCACTGGTATACCTCTTCAAAGGAACAAGGTGCATCTCGGGTGATGGTATGGTGTGGCATTTGGAAGGATCGCATCATAGGCCCCCTCTTTTTCGATGAACATGTCACTGGAGGCACCTACCTACGTATGCTCAAGGAAGAAGCATTTCCCAGTGTCTTGAACGAAGAAGGAAATTTCCAAACATGGTTCCAGCAAGACGGCGCTCCTGCACATTACAGCACCTAAGTAAGGGAATACCTGTACCAACAATTCCCTGGTCATTGGATAGGACGTCGAGGGCCTGCGGAATGGCCAGCTAGAAGCCCGGATCTCACGCCACTAGATTTTTATCTCTGGGGCCACTTGAAAGCGCTGGTATACGCAGAGAAAATTAGGAGTGTTGAACATTTGCGGCAGCGCATTATTGGGGCATGTATCACATTACTTGACATCATTCACCGTGTGCTTGCTGACTGGGTATCACGTCTGAATTGTGTATTGAAAACAATGGTGGACATATTGAGCACGTTCTGTAAATAAAAGCTTTTTTTTGCCTTTTTTATTATTTTTTCCTATGATGCCGGACTTATGGGACACCTGTATATATATATAAACGATATTAAACGATAGAAATAACTGGGATAATGGGAATATATAAACGAATGCATGTGTGCTTCGATAAATATGTATACACTACGCCAAATGGCTGGTTACGCCTTCTAAGCCAATTACGCCTTTTAAGCCAGGTTAAGCCAACTGGCTGATTACACCTTCTAAGCCAAGTGCGGAGGTCAAGGCCATTCATCATGTTCCTGGATTTTTAGGCGAAAATATGTTCTCTCTCCTTCCTCTTCTCTTGCTTCCTAAGTTAGGTTTGGGTGGGAGTAAACCACCTCTCCCCCCTTCATGCAGCTTGGGATAAACCCCTCCACCTTGCTTGCATACCCTCTCCCCTTTTTTTTGTGTCACCCCCAGGTGCCATCCCCCCCCCCTATGGGTGGCAACCCCTATCCACCTTTGCAACAATCGATCAACAATACATTGCAATTGCACTCTAAAATTTTTCAGGCATGCTACTGGGTCGTCCGAGTCCAGAGGCTTCTATAATGTCTCTTGGTTTAACATTATTCAGAGTTCTTCGGAAAGCCTCGAATGTTTTATGCTTCAGGTCTTCATTTTCGCTTTCAGCAGTTGTTTGTTTCTGGTCAACTAATTACCATAACAGTCAAGTCTCTCCTTATGGTCAGTGGATTCTATCTGCAGAAATTTAACTTCCTGGCTGAGTGATCCAACTTGCTCCTTGAGCGTGCTCATAATCCCATGGAGCTCCTCGATCAAGAAGTTCTTGAAGAGCTCGGAGCGCTTGCGGTATCATTGCTTAACTATGTTAGCAGGTGCTGCTGTTCACCGGTGCTTTGCACCACAGCAACACCACCTGTAGAGACAGGTGGAGAGGGGAGAGATGTGACACCACCGCTTCGAGTCCAGCAGTTGGGTATGTCGTTCTGGATAGAGGAACTGGCACCGTCGTTCATGGCATATTGGTGGGAGTTTAGGCGTTCGTTCCTCCACTTTGGAGATAGGTCGGGTGACATACGGTTTTTGCTGCCTTTACCCATTTTGATTTTCGATTTATTCTAATATTTCTCATGAAATCGCTACTTTCCTGGTCGTGAGACAAAATTATATATATATATATTATATATATATATATATAATATATATATATATATATATATATATATATAGTGGTGAAAGTTATACTTTCCAACAAGATGGAGCCCCAATATGTGGCCGGCTAGTATCCCCGATCTTTCACTACTAGATTATGGTGTTTGGGAAGCACTGAAGTCCAAATTTTACATCCCTGGTACCAATATAAGAGATATAGATGAATTACGCGAAAGAATTCTGCTCGGCTGGGAGAAGGTGTCACAACGATATGTAAACAGGTGTATTGATCAGTGGCATCCACGTTTGGAAGCCTGCGTTGAGCAGGAAGGGGGACACATCGAGCAACTTCTCAATTAAGACGAACAACATGCTAAGGTAAGCATCTATGAAGTTTGGGAGCTCTGGTCCCCTTACTTTTATTAATACGACAGTTTACCTCTAAGGGGTCACTTTTTTTTACCCACCCTATATATATATATATTTTACGTAGATCTGGTAATTTAGATCGTACTTAGAACACTGGGATTATTTTTGTATGCAGATGAGTGAAAGTAGCAAGATCTGAACTTTCATGAGCAAAAACCCGTCCTTCCTCGGCGAAGTGTCGAGTTGAAGAAAGTGAGAACGGAATGGAGCCTAGAGAATATTTAAAAGACACTTCCCCCGAGAAGTACCAGTCGCTTTGGGACGCTGGTCTACAGCGTTACAAACCTTCCCTCGCTTTCACTGTTCATTCGTAGAAATTCTTTCTTTATATACGCTTTGTTGCCACGATGTAAAGAATTTCTTCATACATCGATATGAACTCTAAACAGTTTAAATTGAAAAATTTGGTGAAAAGAGAATAAACACTCGCTTCAAACGTGTTGTGTATACATTGACTTTTCATGATAATATTGTAAAATCCAACCGTGTACTCGAGCATGCTTTTGAATCTATATGTTCAAAGATTAAGAATTGTGAAAATGTTACGGCTATTTCCAAAGTAGAGTATCCGCAAACAAAATCCGGCGGTTCCCCTTCATTTCAATGCTTATGCGCGTCGAATTTTATTTGCGTTGAAAACCATTATAATTTTTACCAGTCAAACTTCCGTACGTCTGGCAACTCGGCACGAGTCTGGTATAAAATGTGAGTGAACGAGAGCCTCAGTTACCCATTAGTGATTGCAGTGGAAAGATGTCATTTTTGTACTTCTGTGTGGTGAATTTTGTTATTTTTGTATCCTGAGGTAAAGTGCTTATAAATTTTGTATCAACAAGAAAATGTGCCTGCTTGAAAATATCTAGACGAACAGGTCGTGCACATTCCACCATCCGTTCACTTGTTGCTGTAGCCCGAGGCTTCCCTCCTAATGTTGTTCCTCCTAGGAAAGCTGGCTCTGGCCGACCAAGAAGACATCTAGGGCTACTGCCAATTTATTAAAACGTGAAGTATTAAAGAAACCATCTATTTCTGCTGCACAAATTAAGAAAAATCGCCCCCAAATCCTTGCAAATGTCTCTGAACGAACTGTGCAGCACAGGCTGAAGAAAGAGCTGGACCTCCCCTCACGAGTAGCTGCACGGAAACCTCTGCTCACGAAGCAAATACGTGCCAAACGGTTGGCATTGGCATTTGCAAAGAAATATAAGAACTGAACTTCAGAGCAATGGAGGAAGGTAATGTTTTGTGACGAAAGTTCATTTAAATGCATTACAACACGTAATGGAAGGGTACAACGACCAAGTAACATCAGCAGGTACTCTCCCCAGTTCACTGTAAAAACAGTAAAACATTCAGATTCAGTAATGGTGTGAGGATGTTTTAGTGGACAGGTGGGTCGTGCAGGTCTGTATTTCCTTCTTAAGAATACTACGATGAATGCTGACCGGTATAAAGAGGTTTTAGAAGGCCATTTATTGGGTTTGTACG
Source organism: Bathynomus jamesi (assembly GCA_023014485.1). NCBI lineage: Eukaryota > Metazoa > Arthropoda > Malacostraca > Isopoda > Cirolanidae > Bathynomus > Bathynomus jamesi. The sequence continues at coordinate 155,098 of JAJOZX010005259.1, forward strand.
GGATCCGGATCCATGGATGGAACATTTTTATGCAGGACAATGTACCGTGTTACACTGCAAAAAAATTAAAAAAATGGTTTGCTGACAACAACATTGAACTTCTGAAATGGCCTGGTAACTCACCTGACTTAAATCCAATAAAGAACTGTTGGAATTATATTAAAAACAAGCTTGCCAAATGTGATACAATAACTATTCCGAAACTCAGGAATGACATACTAAAAATGTAGGTATCAGACATGGACTTGGAATACTTCCAGAAACTTGCCGATTCTATGCCCAAACGGTTGAAAATGTTCATCAAGGCTTGAGGCAACATGACATAATATTAATATGCAAGTATCAATTCCTTATTTTTTATTTTATTTATGATAATGATAATGTTAAAGCAATGTATCATGTAAATAATGTTGTGAATAGGGTGGCGCCGGATTGTTTTTGCGGATACTGTAAAAACAAAAATAATCCTAAATGATCTCAAAGCTCTGTATCTCGAGTATAGAAAGCCTCATACATTAAACACGGTATTATTTCTAAAAAGAATTAGTTGTATTATACAAAGCAAAGAGAATGGAACTATACTCATAAAAAAAATAATTTCTTGACCAGTGATGTAGGTCTCGAGATCGGTCTCGGTCTCGAGACCGATCTCGAGACCAAATTTGAAGATCTCGATCTCGATCTCGGTCTCCGCTATTTAGATCTCGGTCTCGATCTCGGTCTCGACAGACGCGGTCTCGGTTTTTCTCCCCGAGACCTTTCGAGACCTCTCGAGACCGTAATGAAAAATACATGTTATTGGCATACTCATGATGGTGGCTTGGTTGAACAGACAATTCAGAATGTTTATGAAAGTTTGTAAAAGTAAGGGACTCTAGGTATTCACTAATCAGTCACCCTGTTTTGAGTTGCCACGTTTGTCTTGCGGTGGTGTGTGGGTCTGGATTTTTTTAGGTTAGCGCTACAAAAAAATTTGCCCCCCCTCTGCCCCCGTCAGATTAATTTTATTGAAAATGGAAACACTAAATAGAGAATTACATATATTATATATATAAGTATATATTATAAGGCCACTTAGTGTTGCCAAACGGCGTGTCAACCTCTGTAGCGTGATAAAAACGATTATTCTCCCATCCAATATGTATTTGAAAAAATAAAATGCTTCACACAAAAATAATGCAAGCAATACAGCATAAAGAAAACAGTACCGATAAATTCAATAAAGCATAGAATAACTCGACAACCCTTCACATCACTTATATTTACAACGTACCGATTCGTAGAACAAATCGCAATTGCCAATTGTAAATGTTAAAAAATGACGTCATCAATGATATCACGGCGGAACTTTTATCACGCCACACCTCCCCTTAAGCTGAATTTATTTTGTTTCCTAATCAGTTTTTGGCACGTGCTGTTAGTGACAGTGTGTAGTTTAGTTTTGTATTCCATTTTATTAACTGTGTAGTGTATTCAGTTAGACTTATAGATTTGTAAATAATCATACTAAAATATGTCTGATCGGTCAGCCGTTATAATTTTTGGCTATAAAAATCACAAAGACAATGTGTTGGAAAAGGTGATGGCCACAAAAAAAAAACGTGGCATTTTGCAAATTTTGTGGCATTTCCATAACTGATAATGGCAAAATATCAAAGCTATCGGTCCAAGCAGAAGAACGTTGAAACTGGAAGATTTTGAACCGCAGGGAACAGTTGCGGCGGTACCTCTTAGAGATCGATGAATCTCATATTTTAGACAACTGCTCTCCAATAAAGTTTGGCACCAGAAAAGGGATAAATTCCCATCACTGGCCAATATTGCCATGACTGTTTTAACAGTGCCTGCCTCTAGTGCTTCAATTGAGCGTGTATTTAGCCATGGAGGCATAATAATGAGGCCCACAGAAGTCGAACTTCAGCAGATCTTCTGAGCATGCTGATGTTCCTTAAGTGTAATGAGCACCTATCATGCTTTAAATAAATGCACAAGTCAAACTGGGTAGTGGGTACGTTCATTAAACCTTCTGTAACAGATATAAAAGAAGTAAATAAATAAAAAGTACGTATATATATATTCATTTGTTAATTTATAGGCTACACGTTTTGCATTCAACGCACTACATCTGAGAAAGTTGTTATTAGTTTATTAATATACTTAACGTAGTCTAATTTCCAGAGTAGTGTAAAACAAATTGAAAGGGCATGAGCTTGGTCTCAATCTCGATCTCGGTCTCGAATTTTAAGGGTCTCGATCTCGGAAGGTAGATCTCGATCTCGAACCTTTGATCTCGGTCTCGATCTTGGTCTCACAGGATCAGGTCTCGGTCTCGGTCTCAGTCTCGGACTTGGTGGTCTCGACTACATCACTGTTCTTGACATATTAATAATATTGGATGCAAGTGTAATATATTATTATTTCTAAAAAGAATTGTGTATATATTATACAAAGCAGTGAGAGTGTAACTATTTCCAACATTATTTGTAAGTTTACTAATAAAAATTTATCTCTTGACATGTTATTAAATATTGTATACATATGTGTTTCTAAATTATGTCTATGTATACATCTTCATAAGATGATGGCCAACAGGATGGTTTGTGAGCGCTGCCGCGCGAAAATAAGATAAAAGATAATGATAAATAAATTAAAATAAAATATATATCTATACTGATGATTAAAACAATTTAACTATAAAGACTGAGGTTGAGGGTTCGACTTACGATGCTGTAATAACACTGTTTTGCCTAAGACAGATTTGAATGGTGGCTGCTAAAGTTCATACTATAACGTCACACACACACACACACACCAGAGGCGGATTAAGACTCCTCGGGGCCCAGGGGCGATGAAAAATATGAGGGCCCTTTTCTATAGCTTTTTATTAACAATACATGTACATGTACAGTACATAGTACATTTACACGAATTATATGTACGGTGCCCCAGCTAATTGAGAAACAAACTTAAAAGAACCTTAACACAGGGTATTTTGCCGTTTGCCAAAATGGATCAAGTAAAGATAAGCACCCCCAGCCTTCTTTAATTAGCCTTATAAGGCTAACTAACGAAAATATCACGACCTAACCTGACCAATCGTCAAGGGCGTACAGTTGACTTAACGATTGGTTAGGTTAGGTCGTGATATTTTCGTTAGTTAGCCTTATAAGGCTAATTAAAGAAGGCTGGGGGTGCTTATCTTTACTTGATCCGCCAAAACCAAACAGCATTTAAACAAACTTTACTAAATTTAGGGCCTATAAAACAAAAAAAAGAGGGAATTTGTGAGTTTGTGTACTCTGTCATATTTAATCAAAGAAGTCTGCGAAATCTCGAATTATATCATCGAAACTCAGTTGATTGGGGAACCCCTCAAGCATGGGAGCCTGAGGCTTCAGCCTCAATAGCCTCAGTGATAATCCGCCACTGACACCACACACATACACACAGACACACACACACACACACACACACACATATATATATATATATATATACAGGGTGTTTCAGGAGGAAAGGTCAATACTTCGGGAGGCGATAGTATCGGTCATTGTGAGAAAAAAAGTTTATTAGTCCGAAACTGAAAAATCCCATATCCTGGTCAATACTTGATGGATTTTGATGATCTTGGTGTCATTTCTAGGGTTTTTAGGATGATGAGTCGATCTGGAGGTGTTGCAGATACTTTGGGAGTTGTTTTGACCCACATTCGTCAATACTCAAGGTCATTGGAGGTCAAACGCCCCCTGAAATGAGGAATATCCCATATCCCGGGCAGTCGTGGAGATATTTTGGTGATCTTACTGTCGTTTTTATGGTTTCGGGCGAGACTGAGTAGTTCTATAGGGTTTTTAATGAAATCAGGGATTATTTTCCCCATGGTAAGGTGAATTCCAATATGTCTAATTATTCCTCTTATTTTTTTCAGGTTGTTGAGATTATTGCTGATGGTGCTGCCCACCTGGTGGTTTGATGACGTCTTGGTTGTGCTGATTCCAAAATTGTTTTTTGACTGCTGAATATGGAGAATATACCAGGTGAGCATTGTTTAGTTTCAATGCGATTTGTACTCTGAAGAATTGGTAAACAAAATTCTTATTTTTCAGGTTCTACAAAAGCTGCAGACGAATGTTTCTTCAAGGGTTTCCTGCGTAGCTGTCCTGGAGGTCAGAAAAGTCTTTCAAATTGTGGGAGGATTCAGAAAATCATAGAGAGCAGCGACATCAGAGGGCAGCCAGATGTTCGAGCGAGACTAGAGCCTCTCTTGAAAGATGGAGCAAAAAATCCTTTGTTGTCACAAGAACTGTGTTTCCACTTATGTGTCCAAGCGGAATTTATCAGCATTCATGAAAAAGAGAGAATGTGATACCCCTACAGTAGAGCCAAAAAGACTACGTAGTGCTGTTCTCAGTGAAGGCCCAGTATATGACCCTAAAAAACACTGTCTCTTTTGTTTGAAAGTCAGTGAGTGTATATTACCCGAGAAATATGACATCAAAGTTCCGGTGCAATACCGCATTCCAGCATCTAGGTTTATGACCGATAAGCTTGGTGATAAAAAAACAAATTACAAAGATGTGTTGATAGAAAAGTGTAAACTGAAAAATGATGAGCAGGGACAAGTTGTACTCAGTAGGTTGTTGGGCATGAAAGGAGATTTACCGGCTGAAGAAGCCCGATACCATAAAGATTGTATGTCTACCTTTCATGTTGAGGTTGAGAGAGCTTGCCAGAATAAGTCAAGGGTTGAACCTGAAGACCGCCCCTTCATTGCTTTGTGTGTAGAATTGTCGAAGGACAAAATGAAACCATGGAATTCAATTGAAGTAGAGAAGCTTTACAAAGAGTTAGGTGGTGAGAAGTTGTCACGTAGGTCGCTCATTGTAAAAGTTAAAGATTACTTCAAAGACGAAATTGTAGACTTACATGGGGATGGTATCGCTACGTTGTTAGTTTTCAAAAACTATGCTGCCTCATACCTGAATATTGCAAAAGATTGTGAGGAATCTGTTGATATTGATGAGTGTGTGAAGAAGCTGGGCAAGCAAATCGCGAGTGAGTGCAAAAAGAACAAGGAAGAATTCACTTCTTATCGTACTCACATAGACAAATATATTGCTTCCGAATGTATGAGTGATGTTCTTATGCAATTGCTTACTCGTGTAAGTTCGAAATTCTCTGACTCCCTGCAATCCATAATGGTTGGAAACATTGTAGCAAGTGTTGTTACAAATCAGCCTACTCCACTCCAAATAGCACTGGGTGTTCTCATAGGTGACCATAAGCAAATCATTAAAGAGTTGTACAAGTACAATGTAACTTGTTCTTATGATGAAGTGCGGCGTTTTATGCGCTCAGCTGCTGTTGTTGCAGCAAGAGATGCTGTGTGGTCGGGTTTGAATGATGCTGCACTTGCTGGTCTTGTGCAAGTTATAATTGACAACTTTGATGCAGTTATTCACTCCCAAAATTGTAGATTAAACTGTCACAACCTTGCAGCTATTGTAACACAGCCCAGATCACTTGAAAACGACAGTGCGAAGGTCATTCCTAGACTATCAAAACAAGAAATGTCAGTTCCCATAAATTGTGAGCTGGAAGTTGTGCCATACACTGGTCCGAAAAAACCTCCTATGCCCATGGAGGCAACCTGCTCATTTGAGCCTTCTGAGAAGCTTACAAGAGCAGCCGAAGTGTCACTTCACCGTGCAGAAGAGCTAGATCTGGAGTTCTTCAGACGGATACTGTTTGTCGCTGGCACCCCTGAGTACAATGGCTTCAACACCCGCCATTGTAGAGAGGCGGGAATGATGCCAGCTAAGAAGTCGGCCATCAAGTATATGCCACTCATTAATATGAAGCCAGCGGACCACAACACTGTCAACACTGCAATCAACAATGGCATTAAAGTGACGAGGGAGTCCAACCAAAGTGTTTTGGTCATCACAGCAGATCAACAGATCTACAAGGTTATAGTGGACATCCTGTTCCATACACGAAGTCTTCTGACTGATGTGGTTGCCATCCTTGGTGGAATGCACTTGGTGATGGACTTCATAGGTGCGATTGGCAGTCTAGCAGCGGGAAGTGGCCTGAAAGAAGTTCTCTGTGGCACATTCGGATCAGTGGATAAAATGCTAGAAGGAAAAAAGTACCCTCAAAATGCCCGTGCACTTCGCATGCTGACTGAAGAAGCTCTCAGACCTGTATTCTTGAAGTATGGTGAGCGTATCAATACCATGGCTGACTTGATGCAAGTCCTTGAAGAACTGGCCTCTGCTAGCAGAACAACTCGTATGTGGGTTGACATCATCATCAAGCCAACTTTTCTCATTATGAAATACACGCGCAGTACACATGAAGGTGATTATGCTCTGGCCATTCAAACAGCTGAAAATATGTTGCCATATTTCTTCGCTGCTGGGCATCACAACTACAGTAGATATGGCCTCTTCTTCGTTCGATCTATGACGTGGTTACCTGAAGAAGTCTTAGATGCATTTATGAGAGGAGAGGGTTCTATGCATCACATGGATGGACTCTGGAATGGGGTGCCAACCGACCAGTTCCTGGAGAGTACCTGGATGCGTCGTGGGAAGGGCCCTAGTGGTGTCATTGGTAACACCCAAAATCCACAAGTGATGGCCACGTGGGTATACAGCCTCAATGCTCGTGTGAGTCTGACTGCTGACCTCCTAGATATGAGTGAGCACCTAGAAACATTCCATCTGTACCACAAAGAGGAGGCAGGAGGTCGCATCAAACATGATGGAGAAGATCGCCAATCACTTCATGATTCCCTTTCTAAGTGCATGGACCCAATGGATCCAGAGTCACATCCAGGAGGCAACTTATACAATATTCAGACAGGGCAGCTTGCATCTCCAGATGCCAATGCCGATAGAGCTGTTAGTATTGGAAAGATGCAACTGGCACAGTACGAGTCATCATGGCCACAAGGCTTTTATGGCACCATTTCCAAACATGTCATCACCTTTGCAAGTAAAACGAAACATATCAAGGTGGGTGCCCACTTGGTTATGGACCAAGAAGCGATTTATGCACTCGTCATCGGTTTGCTGATGAGCGAACGCGAACTTGACTTGACCCATGTATTCTCAACAGAGCCTGTGGCATACCCACCCGTACTGTTCCAACCAGATGGCTTAATGAGAACTGCAGCTAAGCAGAATTTGGAAGTGGAAACATCCTCTCCAACATGGGGTCGACCAACAGTTGTTATCATGGATGTGTCAGCTGTTTTGTGGACAGTCGACTGGCCTGCTAGTGGCACAGTTGCTACATTTATCCAAACCTTCAAAGTATGGCTACCAAAACATCTTTCTCATGCATCTGTAGTACTAGCTTTTGATCGCTACTAAGATTTCTCTCCGAAATCAAGCACTCGGGCAATGAGAAGCAAGAGCAGCAGAGTTCACAAGCTGGACCTCAACACCCCATTGCCTACAAGAGACGCTGTTCTCACGTGCACCGCGAACAAGGAGCAACTAAACAGGCTGCTCTGTGAGCAAATCCTTGCTGACAGTGAGTATCTCGCAACTGTAACCCAAGACCATGAGCTAGTGCTTGCAGGATGGCAGACCATACCGACTTCCATTGTGCGAGGCAGGAGTCGAGCAGCATTGGAGCTCTCATCATCTCATGAAGAGGCTGACGTGATAATAACACAACACGCTATCGCACAAGCTGAGAAAGATTCTGATGCCCGCATCTCCATCATTTGTGATGACACAGACGTGTTTGCCATGCTGACTCACTTCTATGAATTTAAGAAACTAGGCTGTCCCATGATTATGGAGTCTCCAGTGCGTGGCAGAAAATCAGTGGACATCCGAGCAACTGTAACCCAGCACAAAGACATCATCCCACAAATCCTCAAACTACACGCTTTGAGTGGTTGTGACACAGTTGCAGCAATACATGGCATCGGCAAAGCCACTGCCATTGCCACAGCCAAGAAGGGTCGGAAGCTAGACAAGCTGGGGTCCCTTGATGCATGCTTTGACCATATCGAGAAAGAGGCAACAGCGTTCATTGTTGCATGCTATGGGGATAAGAAATCCTCATCTCTTACTGAGTGTCGTCAGCGAGTATGGGCTCAGAAGACAGGGAAGTCGGGAACTGCTGCACCCAAACTATGTTCTCTACCACCAACAACTGAAGCTTTCCATCAAAATGTGCTCAGAGCCCACTACACTGTGGCGAACTGGCTCGATGCACTAAAGTGTGACCCACCACCACTTGATCCTGTGCATTATGGGTGGGAGAGAGACGAAACAAACAGAGTTCTCATCCCAAAAACAGTTGGTGAAGGAGTGTGCTTAGCACCAGATGAAGTTCTGAAGCTAATCAGATGTGGGTGTGAATCACAATCAGCATGCAGGGGAGTCGCTGCGGCTGCATGGGACGCGGAATCCCTTGCACAATGTTCTGTGCATGTGGCAGCGGCTTGGATTGCAACAATCCATTGACCCAAAACGCAAACGAAGAGCAGACTGATGATCCTGACGATCCTGACACAACCATGTCTTTTGATATTTGCCCCCAATAAATGGTTACCTAATGTGAATAACTGCATCAAAGTTGTCAATGCCAATCCCCCAGCTAGGTGTGAGCTTTGTTTTGCTTACGAGGTCATATCTTGTAGCTTTGCAACCTTCCATAGAATGCATGTGCCCTGCACTTCAGCATAAATTGTGGTTTATATCCGAATATCCATATCCATATAATGTGGGTTATGTCATTTAAGCATTATGATCTGGTTTTATCTGCAGAAAAGATGTTAAGTGCTCAGCAGTTAGCTAGATTGTAGAAATTGTCACTGAAATAAAGCAAATACAGTGATGTCAACTGTGGCATTATCATATTTCAAGGCCAAACTTTAACCTCAAATGACCTTGACTTGACCCATGGAGTTGCAAAATGATATCCTACTGTTATCATGTGCCTATAGAACTACTCAGTCTCGCCCAAAACCATAAAAACGACAGTAAGATCACCAAAATATCTCCACGACTGCCCGGGATATGGGATATTCCTTATTTCGGGGGGCGTTTGACCTCCAATGACCTTGAGTATTGACGAATGTGGGTCAAAACGACTCCCAAAGTATCTGCAACCCCTCCAGATCGACTCATCATCCTAAAAACCCTAGAAATGACACCAAGATCATCAAAATCCATCAAGTATTGACCAGGATATGGGATTTTTCAGTTTCGCCGGCCATCTTGGAAAATGGCGGCCATATTGAAAAAGCCAAGCGGGGGTCAGGTGTACACCCGATGGATTCTTGAATGGGGTGGTATAAGCTTTCAAAATATGTCAAGATTTGCTTTATAACAAACAATGCAGGTTCCCACCCCGTGCAACCGGACTACATATGAACATGTGTCTAATTCTGAATGGTTACGGAGATAGAGCTGTTTGAATCTACAGATACAAAAACATTGTTAATGGTAATCATGAAAGAGAAACCAATTACTGTTTCTAACATTTAATGTTTAAACAGTGGCATTTTGAATGGTATCAGATACAGATATGACAAATTTGTTACAGTTTACAATACGTTTTCGAAAATCCCACCGTCAACCTCAATGCACTTTGCAACTCGTGTGCAAAGATCGCGTGTTGTTCGTCTGAGTTGATCTTGACGTTTCTTTGCGGGCAGTAGCATCCAAAATGCGCGCGAGCAATTCGTCTCGTGTATCCACCTTTCTTTTGTAAACTTGAATTTTCATCCACCCCCACAAACAATAATCTAACGGAGAGAGGTCTGGAGACGTTGGTGGCCATTGAACGGGACCACCGCGGGGGGAGGAAGAGCTGCGCGCGCATCAGATTCAAACAGCTCTATCTCCGTAACCATTCAGAATTAGACACATGTTCATATGAACTTTTTTCTCACAATGACCGATACTATCACCTCCCGAAGTATTGACCTTTTCTCCTGAAACACCCTGTATATATATATATATATATATATATATCAAAGCTATTGACTTCTCCTTACGGAAACGGAGCTTACAGATGAACAGAAGGATCAACACAACGGCAAACTTTCATTTATTTTTTGTACTTCAGACGTTTCGACAAATCTTTTGTCATCATCAGTGAATTAAGTCTTAAAACCTTAAAACAAAAGTAAAAAGTGAAAAGTGAAAATTACATCAATACAATATTAAAACCATTAAAATTAAAACCTTAAAGCAAAATGAAAACTGCATCAATACAAAATTAAATAATTTAAATTTCATCACTATAAAAACTAAAATTAAATAAAATTACCTCAATAGGTAAATACACAATGTTTACATCCACCTCCATACTTGGCAAAGCCTAAGAGAACACTGGACGGTCAGAGATTAGAAAGGATATGTCTATGAGAATCGGTTGGTTAGTTAAAGAGCTGTAATTTGTAGGATGAGCTATTATTGTTAATGGAGGGTTTGTTTCTATAGATGTACAAAGATTCTAAAATTCGGAGTTCTGTGAGGTTATTGGATCTAGTTAAAATTTCAAACTGAGTTTTGTGAAGGGGATGGTTGTTTTCATTACTATGGTTTCTAATTGCGGATTGTGGAGGCTACTGAGGGGACGGTTGGTACGGACTGACAAGCCCAAATGTTGAGAAAGGCGCACCTCCAGTTGGAGTGAGTGCTGCCAATATACGCAGCCTTACAGCTGTCGCACGTGTATTTGTAAACAACATTGGGGCATACAGTTTTGGGGAATTCATCTTTGAACTTTAAGAAATTTGATAATTTAAGTGGGTTGACGAAGGCGAATCTAAAATTTATTTGGGGATAACTAGACTTGAGCAGTTGGACAATTCACCTCGAATACGCAATGATAAATAGCCATAAAAAGGTAATTTAATATATCTGGTTTCTTTTTGTACTGTAGTTATGGGGAGTTTAGTATTAAAAGTGTTATTTAAAAATTTCTTTAATTGGTTATCGAATAGATTAGAAGGGTAGTAATTGTTAATAAAGTACTGTTTTAAAAATTTAAATTCTTCGTTTAACGAAAAGTAATCCGAACAAATACGGTAACTTCTTGTTAATAATGTTACTATAGCACTAATCTTATATTTATAAAACATACAACTTAAATAATTGGTTCCCAAGCCAGTAAAAGTTTGTTTTCGAAATAGTGAAGTTTGGAACTTATTATGAGCCCGTTTAACTAAAACATCCAGGAAAGGTAAACTATTATTTGTTTCGTTTCACATGTGTACTTAATATTACTATGTTGTTTATTAAGATAATCAAGAAAAAGTTTTACGTGTGACGGATGGTTAAATATTAAGAAAGTGTCATCCACGTATCTTCTGTAATATATGGGTTTAAAACTACTAGGACAACTTTTCAACCAAATTTCTTCGTAATGGCAAAGAAATGCATTTGCTAGTGTTGGGCTTAACGGGGAAACCCATAGCTACCCCATCAATTTGGCCGTAAAGGTTGCTATTAAATAAACTCTATAATAAACGCCTCCATAACTCCAAACTATATAAATCATGGCAACATAAATTATTAAATTTGGAGCTTCAATCGAAAACTAAAACAGTGAGTTTTCTCAAGCTGAAATATAAGAATTCTCTGTTTGGTGTAAAATCTAGGGTGTCTTATATTGATTTCTCATGAATATTAAGAATTGTGAGAACCGACCAAATTTTTGTTTCATAACTTGGTAAAACAAGTGGAGAGCATCTCTTTTAAGAATTTTATAATTTTAAACCCATAAGGTGTTTTCTCCCCTTTTTAATAAGCAAGATTTTTAAAATTCTTAATAATTTGAAAAAGGATAACTCTGTCATCATTACAAAACCGGATAAGGGTAAAGGAGTAGTGCTGATTGATTCAACAGTTTACATAAATAGAATGGAGACAATTTTGTCGGATACGTCTAAATTTAAAAGGGTAAAAGAGAATGTTCTCTCTAAATTACTAAAACTCGAAGGTAAACATAATAGGTGTTTGCGTAAATTAAAAAATAGTAATATTATTGCTGACAATACATACAATTTTTTATTTGCTTCTGGTTCTAATCCAGGAATTCTATATGGTTTACCTAAAATCCATAAGCCAAATTTCCCACTAAGACCTATTCTTTCGGCCTGTGGTACATTCAATTATAATTTAGCCAAATTCTTCGTTCCCTTGCTTTCAAAACTCACCTTTGATTATTCTATTAACAACTCGTTTGATTTGCTAAGAGATAAAAGAGATCAATCATGCCGATTCTCTTACTATGGCCAGTTTATGTCTCGTCATTGTTTACTAATGTCCCGTTAAAAGAAACATTAAATATCATACTAAATAAGTTATTCACTACTGATAATACTCTTATTAATGGCCTCACTCAGACTCAATTTAAAAATCTACTCGAAATAGTGTGTTTTGATAATCTTTTCTTATTTAATAGCAACCTTTACAGCCAATTGATGGGGTAGCTATGGGTTCCCCGTTAAGCCCAACACTAGCAAATGCATTTCTTTGCCATTACGAAGAAATTTGGTTGAAAAGTTGTCCTAGTAGTTTTAAACCCATATATTACAGAAGATACGTGGATGACACTTTCTTAATATTTAACCATCCGTCACACGTAAAACTTTTTCTTGATTATCTTAATAAACAACATAGTAATATTAAGTACACATGTGAAACCGAAACAAATAATAGTTTACCTTTCCTGGATGTTTTAGTTAAACGGGCTCATAATAAGTTCCAAACTTCACTATTTCGAAAACAAACTTTACTGGCTTGGGAACCAATTATTTAAGTTGTATGTTTTATAAATATAAGATTAGTGCTATAGTAACATTATTAACAAGAAGTTACCATATTTGTTCGGATTACTTTTCGTTAAACGAAGAATTTAAATTTTTAAAACAGTACTTTATTAACAATTACTACCCTTCTAATCTATTCGATAACCAATTAAAGAAATTTTTAAATAACACTTTTAATACTAAACTCCCCATAACTACAGTACAAAAAGAAACCAGATATATTAAATTACCTTTTTATGGTTATTTATCATTGCGTATTCGAGGTGAATTGTCCAAACTGCTCAAGTCTAGTTATCCCCAAATAAATTTTAGATTCGCTTTCGTCAACCCACTTAAATTATCAAATTTTTTAAAGTTCAAAGATGAATTCCCCAAAACTGTATGCCCGAATGTTGCTTACAAATACACGTGCGACAGCTGTAAGGCTGCGTATATTGGCAGCACTCAACTCCAACTGGAGGTGCGCCTTTCTCAACATTTGGGCTTGTCAGTCCGTACCAACCGTCCCCTCAGTAGCCCTCCACAATCCGCAATTAGAAACATAGTAATGAAAACAACCATCCCCTTCACAAAACTCAGTTTGAAATTTTAACTAGATCCAATAACCTCACAGAACTCCGAATTTTAGAATCTTTGTACATCTATAGAAACAAACCCTCCATTAACAATAATAGCTCATCCTACAAATTACAGCTCTTTTAACTAACCAACCGATTCTCATAGACATATCCTTTCTAATCCCTGACCATCCAGTGTTCTCTTAGGCTTTGCCAAGTATGGAGGTGGATGTAAACATTGTGTATTTACCTATTGAGGTAATTTTATTTAATTTTAGTTTTTATAGTGATGAAATTTAAATTATTTTAATTTTGTATTGATGCAGTTTTCATTTTGCTTTAAGGTTTTAATTTTAATGGTTTTAATATTGTATTGATGTAATTTTCACTTTTCACTTTTTACTTTTGTTTTAAGGTTTTAAGACTTAATTCACTGATGATGACAAAAGATTTGTCGAAACGTCTGAAGTACAAAAAATAAATGAAAATGTTTGCCGTTGTGTTGATCCTTCTGTTCATATATATATATATATATATATATATATATATATATATATATATGCAAAAGCTTTGTTTTTCAAGTTTAGTTAGGTTAGGTTAAGTTACCTCTATATTAGTTTTCTACTTTTTTGGGGTGGCAACCCTTGATACTCTGGCACTGGCAGTTTGGCACTCCCCTATCCCCTACTACTCCAACTACCCTACGCCCCTCCACATTTTTCCGCGCATACTACTAGGTTTTTTGATGAAAAAATAAAGATTCTCAGGATGAACACTGAAAAAGAAGTGGGTTTGTAGCGTTCGAGACTAGCGTCACAAATGCGTGGAACTACTTATCAGATGTCGTCATTAAATGCTGTTTCAACAGCAAACTGTTACACTTGTTGTAGAATATGGTTGTAGCTCCACAGTTATTTTTAGCGTCTTTCTCATCCTTTTGTGCTTCTTTATACTGTTTATAACTCCAGTGAGCAAGGTGTGAGCAAACTCTGCAATGGTATGTTAATGTTTCATATTTGCAACACTCCTGCCTTGTACAATATAATTTTCAAATTAAGGTTTCAGAATTCGTAGATCCTGTTAAACACAATAAGGTAGCATGGTAGCGCGTAGTCACAAAGTCTTTATTATTGCTACTGTTTTGGAGAGATTCCCACTACGTACGAATATCGACTGATGGTTGATGTTTCCGGAATCATTTTCAGAGAACACATAATGCTACGGTTCAGGAAGTCACTTATTAATATTTTTTTATTCAGTGCTGTCATATTACAAGGATCTTTTTATTTCTCGGATTTTCATTTCTCCATTATTTCAAATATTTTATCCGTTTCCTCCCGATTCAAATAAAATACACATTATTCATTCGAACCTACGTGACTATAGTCTGTTTCAAGTAAGCAGAGATGGTCAATATTCATTAAGAAATGTATCTTAGATACAAAATACAAGATAGTAATAGTTTATCGTGTATCAAATTTACAAGATGCCATTTAAGAAATGTGCAAGATGCAGATATACAAGATATGTATCTAAGATACTTCTAAGGTACTTCTCTAATCATTTTAAGTTTTTGGAGACTGAAAATAATAAGGTAAAAGAGCTTTTAAGTCGTTGAAATCATTAAATTTTAAATAACGACTAAAATTTGTTGCGGTATATAAAAACAGAATCTTTGATAATTTAATCCTTACTGATTTAATTTTGAAATCACCGAGCACCTTTGCAAATTTTGCACTTATGATATCGTAAAATTTTCCATTCAATAAGACACGAGACTGTTTTATAATATAAAAATATCCTTAATTTCTTGAATTTCTTTGTGGCTGGTCAAAATCTAATAACATATTCAAATAAGTAAATATGTCCCAAAATTATAATAGGGAAAAATTTGTCCGACGCCGTGCATTGCACCATCCTCAAACGCTCACACGATCACACAATATTAATTGCGTTTGTGCAGTAGTTCACGCCTCGAGATTAACGTCATACATTTGACATTCCCATGAGTTGGAAGATAGTAATTTTAATTTCAAAAGTCACGACGGCGGGTAATGAGACTCCCGAATTGTATCTTGTGTCAAATACACCAGTTAAAGATATAAGATACAGATAAATTTCTATCAAAGATATAAGATACTTTGTTTTTGTTCAAGACATAGATAAAAGATACAATTTTTATCGAAGATATAGCATCATCGACACTGCCCATCTCTGCAAGCATTTTATCTTGGATTAAAAAAAATTCATGGGGCAAAAGTTTCCTTCGAAAATTTTGCTGCTCATACTACTTTACTAATTAAAGAACGGCAGTTCGCATGTTAACAGTTACTATCTTTCAGCGTTCAGAATTAAGTACATTTATAATTCACCCGAAAGCTCAAAATTATGATTTATTTCACTCGACACCGAAATAATATCCTTTGACAAGTAGCATAGTGTATATTAATCAGTGATGTAGTCGTCAAGACCACCAAGTCCGAGACTGAGACCGAGACCGAGACCTGATCCTGTGAGACCAAGATCGAGACCGAGATCAAAGGTTCGAGATCGAGATCTACCTTCCGAGATCGAGATCGAGACCAAGCTCATGCCCTTTCAATTTGTTTTACACTACTCTGGAAATTAGACTACGTTAAGTATATTAATAAACTAATAACTACTTTCTCAGATGTAGTGCGTTGAATGCAAAACGTGTAGCCTATAAATTAACAAATTAATATATATATACGTACTTTTTATTTATTTACTTCTTTATATCTGTTACAGAAGGTTTAATGAACGTACCCACTACCAGTTTGACTTGTGCATTTATTTAAAGCATGATAGGTGCTCATTACACTTAAGGAACATCAGCATGCTCAGAAGATCTGCTGAAGTTCGACTTCTGTGGGGCCTCATTATTATGCCTCCATGGCTAAATACACGCTCAATTGAAGCACTAGAGGCAGGCACTGTTAAAACAGTCATGGCAATATTGGCCAGTGATGGAATTTATCCATTTTCTGGTGCCAAAACTTTATTGGAGAGCAGTTGTCTAAAATATGAGATTCATCGATCTCTAAGAGGTACCGCCGCAACTGTTCCCTGCGGTTCAAAATCTTCCCAGTTTCAACGTTCTTCTGCTTGGACCGATAGCTTTGATATTTTGCCATTATCAGTTATGGAAATGCCACAAAATTGCAAAATGCCACGTTTTTTTTTGTGGCCATCACCTTTTCCAACACATTGTCTTTGTGATTTTTATAGCCAAAAATTATAACGGCTGACCGATCAGACATATTTTAGTATGATTATTTACAAATCTATAAGTCAAACTGAATACACTACACAGTTAATAAAATGGAATACAAAAACTAAACTACACACTGTCACTAACAGCACGTGCCAAAAACTGATTAGGAAACAAAATAAATTCAGCTTAAGGGGAGGTGTGGCGTGATAAAAGTTCCGCCGTGACATCATTGATGACGTCATTTTTTAACATTTACAATTGGCAATTGCGATTTGTTCTACGAATCGGTACGTTGTAAATATAAGTGATGTGAAGGGTTGTCGAGTTATTCTATGCTTTATTGAATTTATCGGTACTGTTTTCTTTATGCTGTATTGCTTGCATTATTTTTGTGTGAAGCATTTTATTTTTTCAAATACATATTGGATGGGAGAATAATCGTTTTTATCACGCCACAGAGGTTGACACGCCGTTTGGCAACACTAAGTGGCCTTATAATATATACTTATATATATAATATATGTAATTCTCTATTTAGTGTTTCCATTTTCAATAAAATTAATCTGACGGGGGCAGAGGGGGGCGAATTTTTTTGTAGCGCTAACCTAAAAAAATCCAGACCCACACACCCCCGCAAGACAAACGTGGCAACTCAAAACAGGGTGACTGATTAGTGAATACCTAGAGTCCCTTACTTTTACAAACTTTCATAAACATTCTGAATTGTCTGTTCAACCAAGCCACCATCATGAGTATGCCAATAACATGTATTTTTCATTACGGTCTCGAGAGGTCTCGAAAGGTCTCGGGGAGAAAAACCGAGACCGCGTCTGTCGAGACCGAGATCGAGACCGAGATCTAAATAGCGGAGACCGAGGTCGAGATCGAGATCTGCAAATTTGGTCTCGAGACCGATCTCGAGACCTACATCACTGATATTAATTAATAAATATTAGACACAACTTGGTATTTGCAATGATTTAAAATTGCCATTTAATAAAACTAATATCACTCCCCATTACAAGTAAAAGCAAAATTATATCCTCATCGATGTAATTTTACTTTTGCAAATTCACGCGTGTGCATGCGTGATATTTCGAGCCGTAAAAGAAACAAAAAGACCAGAAATCGTTGCGTACAACATTCTTTAATGACGACGTTTAGAGATTTCCATTCTCATCTTCTAGGTCTCTGGACAAATTGAAAAATATAATACGTTAAAGCTTAGAAAGAGGAAAGAAAATGGAAATTAAAAACAAAATTTTACATTTTTTAAACCAGTTTAAAAAGATAAAAACTCTTTACAATAAAACAAGTGCTTTAGATTTTTCCTTTCTCTTTAGAGATAAAATTTCAAAGGTGTAAAGTCTAATCTAAAATGAAATAGCCTATGCAAATGTTAAAGCATTAACCTATAATATTTAAGGGAGGCCCTGGATTATAAATATTAAAGGATGTCTAGCGTTTAAAAGTGGGCGCTAAATCTAAAATTCCGAGACCGAGCAACGAATTATTAATTTATGAAGAATTTTAAAATCATTATATGAGACTGAAGTGTTACCGCTCACAGTTTGTGAGACTCGTGGATTCAACTGTTTTATTAATGGATCGGCCAGTATGAGAAGACCTGTTTAGGTGATGGTAAATACAGAAGTGGAATAATCTCGAAGAGGTTGGTTATTCTATTTTACGTCCTTCATGCAACTGAGGACACCAACCGGGAAAAATAAGTTTCCTTTAAAAAGAGAACCGGGTTCAGCCAAGTACGTTACGTGCAGCGGGCTAGTCACTGCCCACCATCCGCATAAATCTCAGTGTTTCTAAAATACCTCTTGCAACGTGGAGGTGAGGAATATGAGCCTCCAAACGCCATTATTAGAATATGCTTTATACACTGTCTTTGGCATTCATCTTTTCTTTATCAGTCTTTCCTTGTGAACAGACGTGTTTTATCGAGTGTTCAGTGTTACCAATTGAATAAGTGGTTTTCGTTGACGTGTCTTTAAAATAATAGTGTTTCGTACATTCTTAACTAAATTACTTCGTGTTACTAACCATTCATTAACGAATATATTTCATTTATTGACCTTATTCATTACTCTATTATTTGATTAAACCAAGGCTAGTGCACGTGGCTTGCCTTGTTTGTTTTCCGAATCTATTACTAAACGAGGTTTTACAAGATTGAAATTCCCTTGTTTGCCTTGTTTGTTTTTCGAATCTATCAGAAAACGAGGTTTTATGAGGCTTATTTTCCCTTCCTACGGGGTATCAAGTAGAATATGGTCACCCACCGTGGGAAAAAGGAAAAACAGAAAGAAAAAAGTCGGTCGAATAGCAGACAGATAAGTTTTATTAATACTTTTTCTTTTACAGATCTTTCGTCGGTAGCTTAATTAAGTATATATTCATTTAGTATAAATTTGTGTTACAAGAATTTGTTTCTGCGTTTCAAGAACATTTTTGCGGGCTTGCTCAGGTGACGGCACAATAAGCACGCGGTAGACCTACGTTGAAATTTATTAATTTCCAAACGCTCGTTTTTTGTTTTTTGTTTTTTAATTGATTAAGAGCATGGCACCCCCGTCAAGTACTTGCAGTCGCTCTGAAGGGAAATTTGCTGCTTACGCGTTTACAATGGCTAATAATAATGAACAGTTAGTTTGCAGGTGGTGTTCAAGCATGGAAGTCCTAGGAACGAGTTAGAACGTTAGAGGGAGGTGAGAGTGAGGCTTGAAGAAAGCGTGATGCTCCTGACGGCAAAATTAGAATCCCTTGAGACTCCAGTTACGACCCCTCCCGCCTCAGTTTTTACTAATAATATAAATAGTACTAATAGCCCTCTCTCTTCCCCTAGTTCCCAACCCTTCGTTCAAGTGCGTAATGGAGCCCCATTGAGAAAACCTAAGACTTGTCTACCAGTAATAACAAACAATAAGTTTTCTGTTTTAGGTTTCGAAGATGCTGATGAACCGGAAATACGACTCGTTGGCGATTCCATTGTTCGAGGGCAGCGCGAGGAATTTTGTGGGAGAAACCCTCGTCGTAGGCGCCGTTACTGCTATCCTGGTGCAAGTGCAAAGGTGGAGGATATAACTAATAGTGTTGGCCATTTTACAGACGGAACCTCTGAGGACACAACGTACGTTATTCATGTCGGTACTAATAACGTTTTAAATTCTAGATCGGAAGAGCTGCTAGCTAGGTACAGGGACTTACAAGAGCGACTAAAGGAAAAAACTAATAAGATTGTTTTAACAGGTATACTTCCTCGAATTATCCAACGTAACGATTTCTACAGCAAGGCGACCTATATCAACAATAACCTAAAGTCTCTTTGCCAACAGGAAGGAGTGCATTTTGCGAAGTTTTGGAGCAGTTTCTACGGCAGGAGGGACTTGTTCCTCGGAGATAGATTTCATCTTAATGACGTTGGAGCTGCGCGTTTAGGAAGACTACTTCATAATACTGTCTCTTCTTTTCAGGCTGCCGTAACTCGAACGGTCCCAGTGTAATTTCCTCAAATTTCTCCTGCGCTCGCGAAGGTGTCGCAATTACAAACAATTTGAAGGTTCTATCCTTAAATGCTCGTAGCCTACGAAATAAAATAAACGAATTTTTTTCTTTAATTACTTGTAAAGACTGATTTAATTGCGATAAATGAGTCGTCGCTCAGTACTGAAACACGTGACTTTGTAGGGGAGTATCAAATTAGAGGTTATAGACTTTTGTTAAAAACAGAATACGTAGGCGAGGAGGCGGTGTTGTGTTGTATATCAAAGATAATATTGCAAAAGTTATAGAATTAAAGCACACAATTCCAGAACCAATAGATTCGACTATAGCAGAACTTAAATTGAACGATTTCTAACTTCTTGTTGCCGTTATATATAGGCCCCCTAATCAAACAGCTGATACGGACGAAGCGTTATATCGTGAACTAAAGAGAATAATAGGTAGTGAGCAGGCCTTAGTTATGGGTGACTTTAATTGCGCCAACGTGAATTACGATACAATGCAGGGAGACGCGGAAGGTAATCGTTTAGTTAATTTTCTCGAAGATAGCTTTCTTATTCAAAAGGTTGGGGAACCTACGAGGTTGGACAGTATTTTAGATTTAGTAATAACTACGGACGATAGGCTAATCACTGATCTTCAAGTAATAGAACCGTTAAGCAATAGCGATCACAATATGGTAGAGTTTGTTCTCTCAGTAAGTCACTCGAAACCAGCTAACTCGACTAAAATTCCTAACTTCCAGCACGCAGACTTTTGTAAATTTCGAAATGAATTGTCACACTTCAATTGGGAAAACGTAATGGGGATCTCCAACGCTAAACTAATGTGGGAATTGTTTGAAACAGTATTTAGGACTATAAATGAGGAGTGTGTACCGTACAAAATTAAGGTGCGAAAGTAAACAACAAGCCCTTGTGGTTTACAGTACCTCTAGAGTAGGAGACATTATAAAGATTAGAGATAGGGCTTATAGGCTACATAAGTGCGATAAACACAATTTGTGGTTACGAAACAACTACATGTTTCCATAGCTCGTGACGGTAAAGAAAACCCAAACAATTCTTTCAATACATCAACAATAGAAATCCAGTAAAAAGTGTCTTGGGGCCGTTGAAAAATGTTAACGGAGAGCTAATTTCTGAAAACAAGGAAATGGCTACCTTACTAAACGAATTTTTTACGTCAGTTTTTACTATAGAAGATGTAACGAATATCCCTCCGGTCATAGACATAATACCTTTTGATGATGGTAATATCTTGGATAATATTGTGGCTAGTGAGGGGGAGGTAATGTGCTATATTGATAAAATGAAAATGCGTAAATCACCGGGGCCGGATTCCATATATCCCATACAAAAAGAATTACAAGAAAGCATTGTTGTGCCGCTAACAAAGATTTTTAATGCGTCTATTTCTGAGGGATGCGTACCAGATAATTTCAAGTTAGCAAATGTAACACCTATCTTTAAGAAAGGCGATAAAGGTGCGGCGGGAAATTATAGGCCAGTCAGTTTAACGTCTGTTGCAGGTAAGCTACTGGAATCAATAATTAGGGCTCATATACTCGAACACTTAGAATTGCATAACTTGGTTAGAAATACGCAGCACGGTTTTAGGGTAAACAAATCTTGCTTAACTAATCTTTTAGAATTTTTTCAAAGCGTGGTTGAAGTTTACGATAGTCATCGGGGGGTTCCTGTAGTGTAATTAGATTTTCAAAAAGCGTTTGACACCGTACCGCACAAAAGACTCATTGAGGAAACGGAGGGTGGTCGTTGATGGAGCGGAGTCGTGTTGGGCTAATGTAGCGAGCGGCGTTCCTCAGGGTTCTGTATTGGGCCCCTTGCTTTTTCTTATATATACTAGTACAATACCCGTCGCTTCGCTGACGGTTAGCTAAAGACCCGCCCTACGTGCGGGTAGTAAAACATATCCAAGTAGAGGGTCGGAATATTTTTTGTAGTTCGAAGGCTGTTATTAGCTAGGTTAATTGAATGGTTAGGTTAGGTTAGGTTAGGTTAGGTTGGTTAGGTTAGGTTGGTTAGGTTGAGTCGTGATATTTTCGTTAAAGCTTAACCTAACCTAACTTAACCTAACCTAACCTAACTTAACCTAACCAATCGTCAAGGGCGTACAGTTGACCTAACCGGGCATTCAACACCCAGGTGCACAACCTCGGGACCTAATCAATATGTGTGTGAAGTTTTATGTTTGTAACTGCTTTCATTTTGGAGCTATGGCTGGAACAGACACACGCACGCACGCACGCACGCACACACGCTGAAAGACACACACGCACGCACGCACACACGCACGCACGCACGCACACACGCTGAAACACACAAACGCACGCACGCACGCACACACGCTGAAAGTGTGACGGACAGACGGACAGACGGCTCTCTTATTATAGTATAGATTAACGATTTAGATGTCGGCCTAGTCAGTACAGTTTCAAAGTTTGCGGATGACACGAAGCTGGGTGGTAGGCCGATTAATGAAGAAGATAGAGGTAAAACTTAGGAAGATCTGAATAAAATCGTTAATTGGTCAGTCACATGGTAAATGAGATTTAACGTCGATAAGTGCAAAATTTTATATATAGGTTCGTGTAACGGTAATTTTGCATATAGTATGTCACGGAAGGAGTTAGCTAGCGTAGAGGAGGAAAAAGATTTAGGAGTTATAGTCACTGGTGATTTAAAAGTAGCGAAACAAAGTACAGCAGCAGTCAACAAAGCGAACAAAGTGTTAGGTTTTATAGCTCGGAATTTTGAGTACAAATCGCGCGATATTATAGTTCCTCTTTATAAATCATTAGTTAGACCCCATTTGGAGTACGCGATCCAATTTTGGAATCTGCATATGCGAAAAGATATAGACAAAATCGAAAGAGTTCAAAGACGAGCAACTAAGATGATTCCGTCGCTTAGGTCGAAGTCATACGAGGATAGGCTTAAGGAGTTAAAATTGACTACACTCGAGACTAGGAGGCTAAGGGGTGATCTAATCCAGGTTTTTAAAATTATGAATGGGTTCGATAACGTAGATAGAGATAGCTTTTTCGAAATATCTCAATATAATAGGACTAGAAATAACGGGTGTAAGTTGACAAGTAGAAGGTTCGAGACAGCAGTTGCCAAAAACTTTTTTACGCATAGAATAGTAAATAGGTGGAATAGTTTGCCGGTAGAAGTAATTAGTAGTACGTCTATAAACATGTTTAAAAATCGATTAGACGTATATGTTGATAGATTGGGTACAGTTTAAGGTAGTAAAATTAAGGCTTTGTGGTTCGGAACCCACGTAAAATTGTAGGTCCCCTCCGCCACCACGGAGGATATGCACAGTACACAATTATGAACACGGTACTTGTAGATTATCTCCCCCCCACGCTTGATTTGTCATCGTGGCAAATAGCACGCACGCAGAACAATCAAACAAGCATTTCGTTCTACAGTAGAATGTTTGATGCACATTGGTTGTCGATTTGTTATACAACTTACATTAACTTTGGATCACCTGAAGATCAGGGTCCCCAGCCTTCTTT
Source organism: Bathynomus jamesi (assembly GCA_023014485.1). Lineage (NCBI taxonomy): Eukaryota > Metazoa > Arthropoda > Malacostraca > Isopoda > Cirolanidae > Bathynomus > Bathynomus jamesi. The sequence goes on from JAJOZX010005259.1 coordinate 178,773, forward strand.
AGTTAGCCTTATAACGCTAACTAACAAAAATATCACGACCCAACCTAGCCAATCATTAGGTCAACTGTACGCCCTTGATGAATGGTTATGTTAGGTCGTGATATTTTCGTTAGTTAGCCTTATAAAGCTAACTAAAAAAGGCTGGAGGCCCTGATCTTCAGGTGATCCTTAACTTTATAATGGCGATCCTTCAGAATCCGGCCATAAATTAGTTTAAAAAATAAATCGTATCAATAATTATTACATGAGCCAAATTATATATTTAAGAGTATCTATTTCAGTAGATATTACCAATCCTTTGCACAATTTAATTATTGCTTTTTCATCCAGAATGAATTTACTGCGACTTCATGCTATTTGCCACGATGACAAATCAAGCGTGGGAGGAAGATAACCTACAAGTACCACGAACACAGTTAGGAAGACCAGCCATGAGTGGATCCTAGGGTCTTTGTTGGTCTGAAACATTATAACATATATACCGGGTGTCCCATTCGAAATGAAACAACTTTGAAACCTTATAATTTTTTATTGAATGATGCAAACAATGTAATATTCACACGGTAAATAGTCAGTGTCATAATGTTTCGTATGATATATGTGAATTATAACATTTAAATACATTAGATACATTAGATACATTGTGCATAGCATAATGTTTCGTTTTTTTAAGATTTTTACATGTTATATGCTGAACAATTTGAAGCTTATATGGATAGAGCTGCAGCCGTTTGCGCATGACTCTATGCACAGTTGAACGAGGAATCTGCAGTTCGACACTGGCACGACGGATGGACTTTCACGGGCTAATACCAAAGGCGCCGCGTATTCGTTCAACATCTTTTTCCGATCTTGTTCGCCCTCCAGAGTGTTCCTTTAGAACAGTGCCAGTCTCCTCAAATTTCTTGTTCCATGCATATAGGTCTCTTCTGGTGGGTGGTTCCTTGTGAAAGGTTGTACGGAATCGCCGTTGCACGAGAGTAGGGGACTTCAACTCAGCCATCCGTAACACACATTTCTATTTTTCTTGTGGGGTAAACATAATTCAATTTGAAACAAACAAAAAACATTATGACAAAAACTTATGCATCTGGTGTAGTAACTGAAAAAGCTTCAACATTCTCACATTAATACTTTAAAATTACAGTTTCTAAGTTGTTTCATTTCGAATGGGACACCCGGTGTGTATATATATATATATTATATATATATATATATATATATATATATATATATATATATATATATCAGGAGTGCTACAGATGTCGTGGTATTTTATCAAGATTTAAAGATTTTTGGCAGACGATCCCTCAGCAGTGATTATATACATTTGCAAAGATTTGCTTATCTACTTAAGTTAATGGAATCGTACAGAGTATCGGCATCGACTTTAGAATTATTGAGCGTACGTTTGACTTTGCGAACGACATCAGCAAACAAGCGCAACGCTACACCGAATGCAGCACTTACGCTTCGAAATTTTATTTCCTCGGGCACCATGACAACCCTCCAGGCAACGATATGACGTAATGATAAAAATATGAATACAACTTTGTATCTAAGAAATGGGATGTTCCACTTCTCTTTTTGAGCAATCCATACTGAATTGACGTTTTGTTTAGAAATAGGTATACAGGGTGTCCGAGAATTATCTGTACAAATTTTGGCTGTTATTAAAAGTCAACCATGAAATGTAGAAATTCCAGTTTTATCCCATTTTACAGAGAATCTCATTAGAGTTTTTCTGATACCAAGTTGTGACAAGTTTTTTAGAAATTCCAGTGTGTCCGAACATTATCTGTACAATTAAATCTTTTAATAAAATTCTTGATAACACGTAAAATTCTTAAACAAGATTATTTAGAATCTGTATTTTCAAAAGTTTCTTTTATTAAAGTAACGTTGTTACAAACATTCGATATGTGCACCATTAGTGATTCGCAAAACATCCAATCGATACTCCAAATGTTGCCATGTACGCTGCAGCATATCCACATCAATTCGCTCAATAGCAGCTGTGATTCTTGCTTTTAATCATCAATGTCTGTCACCCGCGTACATTTCTAAAAACCTTGTCAAAACTGATATCAGAAAAAACTTAATGAGATTCTCTGTAAAATGGGACAAAACTGGAATTTTTACACTTCATGGTTGACTTTTAATAACAGCCAAAAATTGTACAGATAATTCTCGGACACCCGGTATATAGCTGTTTAAAAATGTGCTAAAAAATCCTGCAAATAAAGATACCAAATTTGTAACACCCATATATATATATAAGAATGGAGTGTATTGCGAAGCGTACATATAAAATAATTAAAATCCCACAAAAAATATAATAAAACTAAAATCTAAAACATTAAAACATAATACAAAAATATTTAAATACTGTTAGAGGAGAAATACAGGCTCGATTAAAAATTTACCCATTCAGAACCCTACGAAGTCTATATACATATTGATGCTATGTTAGACGGATAAGGTGGAGAAAGAAGTGATGCAGGAATGTAAAACCAAAAATAACATCCCGAATGGATTCAATATCAAAGGCACTTTGAATTCAATTAACCCTCTCATTCACTTTACCAATGCGGTAGAAAGGTAAAATAAGCTACTTTTCTAAATGTAGGCATAATGAGATCAGTTATAAACAAACAAGTGTTAGTATTCCGTAAACGTACACACTCAAATCCATACACTTCATGTTTTCTTTACTATTTCTCAACAACTAAAATGGGTGTTATATAGAGTTTGTTTGTTTCATTCGCAAGATGAACTGAAACAAATAGAATTTGTTTTTGAAAGATCAGATTAAACTAAAATTTCCCGGATCAGTCCAAAGAAAAGATGAGATGGAACTAACCTGTTAAAACGATTCTTTTTTCCCAGAGGAAATTAACTTGTACAAACACCCAAACCATTAAAACTATACTAAAGAATAAACTTAAGATCGACTATAGTAAAGAAAGAGTATATTCAAGAGAATGTAAACAGTGTGAAGGAAAGTATACTGGGGAAACATAAGATTTTAATCGTCGTTTCGATAACATGAACGTGACGTCAGGTTGGGAAATGAAGGTAGTGTTCTCTTAAATTACAGTGTTATCCAAAACAACCACCCAATAAATTATGAAACTTCGAAAGTTATTTTATCAAATAGTAACGTAGATGAAAGACAGTTTCTAGAATTATATTTACTGAAAAATGTATTTATTTCAATAGAAATCAGGGCTTCTTTCAAAAGACAAACAAGCAAACAACATTCTGCATCTGACAGCCAAAAAAATGAACTTTATATAATTTAGATAATTATTAAGATTGAGGACAGAAATCTTTCTGCTTTTACACTCCACCCCTTTACGCCTGTCTCCGCCTTGTATGTCCTGACATAACATTAGTTAGTGTGTAACCTTCGTATAGAGATGAATGTTTTTTTTATCAAAAGCTTTAACAATTTCCCCTTTTTACAATTTATAGTTTTATGTCTTGACTTATAATGCTTCAGATTTTATCTTTTAGTATATTTCTAATGGGGATTTTAACTGCAAACACGCAAGCGCGCTCACACACACACACACACACACACACACATCCAATCTGCAAAAAAAAAAAGGGAGGCCTTTTAAATCCTTCATATCTCGGTAAATACGGTACATATAGAACCATGAAATTTTACTCTGTTAGTACTAGGTAATTTTATGGTTTGTATGCCATCTTTTAGTATTTTAGCTGAGAAATTGGATTTATGGCGAATATTCCAAAAAAATCTTGCTAATCATAGGTTCAAGTTGATAATTAAAACAGTCCTGATTTAAATCCTGTCGATTACGGCCCTTGGGAAAATTTGTCACAGAGAATTTATCGGGGCAAAGTAAGAAATGTCGCTCATTTACGACAGCTTCTTCTGGAAAAATGGGATGAGTTACCACAAGAACAAATCAATAAAGCCATAGATGAGTTCCGTCTTAGACTGAAAAAGGTTGTAGAAGTGGCGAAAAAAATCCCAAAATACGATTTGGTAAACCCGTTAAAACAGCTACACCAGCAGTATGGGCGTGCATTGGTTATTCAAGACGCGTTTCCTGTGACATATCGAGAGATGTGAGGGATGAAAAACGCCATTGCCATGTAGTGAGAGAGAAAGTTTTGCCACAGTTTACTAATGACGTTGGCAGAAATTGGCTTTATCATGATGGAGCTCCGCCACATTACTCTGCAGCTGCCCCTAAGATTCTGAATACGAACCTTGAAGGAAGATGGTTTGGATGGCGAGGTCTCATCGAGCGACCAGCCAGATCACCTGATTTAACCTCAAAACTTTGGGCTTATTTGCGTAACAAACTCTACACTCCTGGTTTCATTTATCCAAATGTGAATGCCCTTGGCCGCAGAATAGATGAATAACCGAAAAGAATCCCACTTGATAGGTTCAGAAGAATATATGAAGAGTTTCACAGAGTTCCGCAAGTCCTCTGAAGATGGCAAGTAAAACGTAAAACATTACCAAAAACTTTAAAACTTTTAAAACTTTATTTAAATATGTAAACTTTATTAATTATTTAGCAATTATGATTTTTTATTAAGATTTTCTTGTATTTTTTGTATTCTTGTTGCTGTTAAGTTTTTTCTTGACTGTGTTTCGTCCAGAATATATATAATTTATATATACAATTTTTCTTTTCAGAATTGATTATTTGAGTAGTTAAATACGCGTTGTTATACTAACAGAGTGATTTTCCCAAATTATCCGAAATGGCAAATAGCAAATAAGATGTGAACATAAAGAACAAGAAAGAGCACGATTTTCTAAAAACATTGAAGATGGAGATATCAATAACCCATCCACTTCCAGGGAAGAGCCAATGGACTGGGATAACTTTCATACAATTCCTGATTCTGACACATCAACAGATACAGATAGAGAGCGTGATGATGATGATCACATTGAGGAAGGTATAAAGAAATCAGGTAAAGCACATAAGCTCACTCGCAAATTGCCTTCATTAGCAAAAACTTGTGACCGATTCGGAATATCAAACAGAGCTGGTGCAGCCGTTTCCTCTGCTGTTCTGGAAGATTTTGGTCTCATTACCTCTGAAGATTATCACAATGTTGTGGATAAGAATAAGGTGAGACTGCAGAGATAGAAGATCAGAGAAGAGTTGAGTAAATCAAGTGAAGAAAGTATAGAAACATTGTATTTTGCTGGAAGAAAGGACTTAACTAAAGCAAATCTCTGTAAGGATGGAAGGTACTACAGTACAACAATTACTGAGGAACATATCACGCTTATAGCTGAACCAAAATCAAAATATCTTGGTCACTTCACTCCTGTGACTGGAAATTCAACTAACATTTCTAAGGGGAGTGATAAAGTTTCTTAACAGTAACAATATTAAGGTAGACAATCTGAAGGTCATTGGATGTGATGGAACCAATGTAAACACTGGCATACATAATGGAGTTATCAGGCAATAGAGGTACATTACAATACTCCTTTTCATTGGTTCGTGTGTTTGCTGCATACCAATGAGCTACCTCTCCGCCACTTGTTTAATTATTTGGATGGTAAAACCAAAGGACCAAAAGCCATTGCTGGAAATGTTGGAAAAAGTCTTACTGCGTGCGAAAAGATGCCAGTTGTCAAGTTTGAAGCAATCAAATCAAGTAATATGCCTTCTATTCCGGGGGATCTCGATCTAAGCCAAGATCAAAAGTATCTCATGGAAATTTGTAATGTAGTCATAGAAGGCTAATGCTCCCAAAATCTTGAAAACCGCAACCAAGGTTCTTTGAACCATGCCAGATGGCTTACGACAGCCAACAGGATAGTTAGACTTTATGTTGCGACCAAAAAGCCGTCAGAAAACTTGAAAACTCTGACCGAATTCATTGTTCGCGTTTATGCCCCAACGTGGTTTAATATAAAGTGAAATCCTTACGATTACCAGGGACCAAGGCACCTCTGGTTTAAGATATCTAGTTCAAGATACCTATCTGATGAGCTTAAGGCAGTCATTGATCCTGTTATTGAAAGAGGGGCATATTTTGCTCACCCAGAAACTTTATTGGTCTCGATGTTATTTGATGAAAGGCAAGTGATGAGAGAGTTAGCTTTCCGGCGCATTCTCTTAGCCAGGGAAAGTGTGTCCTCGTGCATTAGAGAATTTAGACGGCCTAAAATTAATTTCTTGGCAAGAGACTACACAGATTTAATTCGATTTAGAGACTACCCAAGACATGAACCACCTCTCAAAAAGCTTGACAAACACCCAGTTAGAGCTTATCGTAAGGGGTGATAAAACGAACCCTCTATTGAAAAAGTATCTGTGTCATTCACAAGCTGTGGAAAGACATGTCAAACTTGTAACAGAAGCATCAGCTTCTGTCTGTGGCAAGGAAAATAGAGATGGTTTTATAAAGGCAAGAATTGCTTCAAGATCAAACATGCCTACATTTGAGTCAAAATGCTAATACAAATGTCAATAAACTACATGTAAAAACTAATGGAAGGGAGGTTGGGCTGGGCATGGTGTGGAATTCGACCTACAGCCACCTCCTCGTGGTGAATTCTGGGTGATTTGCCTTGTAAACTATCATGGCAAGTCAGCAAAGAGCTGTACAGTAGTTTACTATACGGAGTATCGGAAAAAATCACCAAAATTTTAAGTGACTTGCGGAACCTCAAAATATATATATAAAAGCTTGAAACTTTGTCGTGATACTTCCTATGTAGGTACACAAACTGATGTAATACAGGGTAGATTAAACTTCCCCCAAAAAATCTTTTCGAGCAAAAACGATCGGGCCTACTGTATATAGCGGTTTGTATAGAATGGTATCACCAAGGGTCACCCTTACGAAGATGTCTTCTGCCGGTACTGTGTTCTGAAGAAGGCCCGCGGTTGGAGGTTCGGCACAATGTAAGAAATGCCTTGTTTTCGGGGACTGTTTATCACCGAGGCTCAACACAGGGGTCAACTCGAAGATGTAGCATTTATTTTTAACAGGCCCTCGCTTCGGCGTACCCTCACTTTGGCCCACCCTCGTTTCGGCCATTTTGCCTTTCCTTTCAACCCAAAGAACTCTGAAATTCATTCGCGCATAATCTTACAATTCGTTAATAATAGACTGCATTTTTCTTTCAATGTAATTAATATTAATACCCACAATTTAATCAATGTATCACTGGACATTCAATTGAAGCCATTATAATATTATTCACAGTGGTGGAGCTTGGTTCTCCCTGGCCCTGGGGCAAGCTTTCTTTGCGGGCCCCTCCCTTGGCCCCTAGATGTCAATTTTCTTCTTCCTCAGCATAACTAATCCCATTTTTATATGGGGTCGCTGTTTAAGGTGAGTCGCCTCCATCTTGGTCTGTCGTACACCATGTCCTCCTCCAAATTTTTCTCCCGTAAGTCCGCTCTAACACAATCCTTCCCTCTCTTCTTCGGTCTTCCTCTTCTTCGCTCACCCGGCAACTCTATCACCATCACTCTACGTCCGACATAATCTTCATCTCGCCTCATCACGTGCCCATACCATCTCATTCTTGCTTCCTCTATCTTCTTTGATGCCTCTGCCACCTTCACAGTTCCTCTAATATACTTATTCCTGATCCTATCCTCTCTTGTCACACTGCTGCACATCCATCGCAACATCCTCATCTCTGCTACAGCCATTTCGTTCTCATTTGTCTTCTTCATAGGCAATGCCTCCGTTCCATACAACATTGCTGGTCTCACCACAGTTTTATATACCTTTCCTTTCAACTTCACTGGCACCTTTCTATCGCACAAGACACCCGACATTTCTCTCCAATTCTTCCACCCAGCTTGCACTCTATTATTAATTTCTTTCTCCACATCTTCCTCATCATTAATGAGCCCCTAGTACTTAAAACGGTCTACTCTTTTAATCACTTCTCCATTTATTACCATCTCATCTTCCTGATCCTCATGCAAGCCACACCGTAAGTATTCAGTCTTCCTTATGCTTATTTTCATCCCTCTATCTTCCAACGCTCCTCTCCAACTCTCTAACTTCTGTTCCATCTCCTCCTTTGTCTCGGCACACAATGCTATATCGTCTGCGTAAAGCATACTCCATGGTGCTCTCTCTCTCTCACTCCCTCTGTCAGTACTTCCATCACTATGTTAAAGAGAAACTGGCTAAGCGCAAATCCCTGATGCAACCCAACTCTTACTTCAAAACTGTCCGTCTCTCCTAGACAGCTCCAAACCGTCGCATGTACATCTCTATACATTTCCTATATCAGTCTGACATGTTTTTCCGGTACCATCTTCTGCCTAAGGCTTCTCCACACCTCCTGTCTTGGGACCCTGTCGTAAGCCTTCTCTAAATCTATAAATACCATATGCATCGATCTCTGTCCCTCCCCGTACCTCTCAGTCACCTGGCGTAAGGCAAATACTGCATCCATGGTTCCTCTACCCGGCATGAATCCGAACTGCTCCTCTGCTATGTCAACTTCATCTCTCAATCTTCAGTCCAGGATCCGCTCCCATATCTTCATAGTGTGTGACACGAGCTTAATCCCTCTGTAGTTATTACAGTTCTGCACCACAACACTGCTACACCACTCATCGGGAATCACCTCCTGTTCATACAGCTTCCCCATCAGATCCCATAGTAAATCAATACCTTCCTCTCCTAATGCCTTCCATGCCTCTGCAGGTATCTTGTCTTGTCCAGCTGCCTTACCATTCTTCACCTTCGCCAACTCCCTCACCACTTCACTCTTCTTCACTCTTCCCGTCATTCCTTCATTTGGTTCCCCGTCCTCCCAGAATATCCTGTCATTCTCTTCATTCAGCAGCCACTCGAAATATTCCCTCCATCTTGTTTGTATGTCTTCTTCCTTTCTTATCACTGTTCCATCCGCTCTTTTGATCTGTTTCACTTTATTGATATCCTTTGTTGCTTTATTTCGCGTTTTGGCCAATCTATATATTTTCGTTTGTCCCTCTCGCGTTTCCAATTCCTCATACATATCTTGGTATGCCTCGGCCCTTGCTTGTGCTACCGCTCTCTTCGCTTGCTTATTCCTCTCTCTATACACTTCCCTATGGTCATCCTGCTTCGTTTCCTCCCACAGCTTCTTTGATGCTTTCTTCCTTTGAGGCTCTCCTGTACATCCTCGCTCCACCACCAGTTTTCCTTATTTTCCCATATCTTGCCAGATGTTTCTCCCAGTATTTCCTTGCCCCACTTTCTAATTACTTTAGCATTATGTTGCCACCATTGCTGCACATCACTTTCATCCATAATTACCTCATTCAGAACATTCTCCTTAAACCTGCTTTTACAGTCTTCCTCCTTTAGCTTGAACCATTTTGTTTTCTTAATTCCTTTCGTACGTGCCTTTGCCACCACCTTGAGCTTCACACCCATGCAAAGAATGCGATGCTGAGTTGACACATGATCCCCTGGTATAACTTTGCAGTTCTTCACTTCCCTCAATTGTGTCCGTCTGTAAAACATATAATCAATCTGAGATACCCTCCCACCACTCTTATATGTAATGAGATGCTCTACCCTCTTATTAAAGAAGGTGTTCACCACTGCCATATCGAACGAAACCGCAAAATCTATTATCCTTTCTCCTTCCGCGTTTGTCTCTCCAAATCCTTGACCTCCATGTACTCTCTCAATTACCTCATTATTCCTACCCACATGCTCGTTAAGGTCGCCGGCAACAATCACACGCTCATTTTCTTCTACACTTCCCCGTCCAGTAATCTCCAAAAAGCATCCCTCTCCTCATCTGTGCAGCCCATCTGTGGTGGATATTCTCTGATGATATTCAATACATACTCCCCATAATTCACTCTCACACCCGTTACTCTATCCCCTCTGCGGTTTACTTCAACCACCTCGTCTTTCATTTCCTTCGACAATATTACTCCAACACTGTTTCGTCCCCGCCCTGATGCTACACTTGTATCCTTCTCCAAGCTCTTTTGCTTTATTACCTCTCCAACGGGTTTCTGCACGCACAATATATCCACTCTTCTCCTCTTCATCAGTTCCGCAATCTCTCCTCCTCTACCAGTCATGCTTCCCACGTTCAGAGAAGCAATCCTCAATCCCTCCTGAGTTCGCTTCTTTAGCCGCGCCCGCTCTTGGTGCGGTAGCCATCGTCTTGTCACAGAGTTAGAGCGATGTATCTGTGCGTCGCTTACGGGGTACGCCCTAGCTGTCCTCGTATCATTCTCTTGACTCATCTCATTTGGTTGTGGCGTGGTTTTTTTTTACGGCCGGATGCCCTTCCTGACACCAACCCTCCCCTTTTATCTGGACTTGGGACCGGCCGGAGAGTAGGCTGACTATCCTACCCTTCGGGTGGGGTCGGCTGATCATTAAATGACTATGTTATCTTCTTCTCTCCTCAGTACTACTGTTAAATACTACTGTTAAAATAAGCAATCCCTCGTTGACCCGGCCCCTAGATGTCAATAATATGATAAATTGATAATATATTGCAGTAAAAAATTAACGCGGTACCTTTTTATTTATTTTATATGGTACTCTATGGTTGTGAATATGCTTTTCACACCTTGATAATATAATTTTAAAACCCAAACGCATGTTTATTATACATACATGTGCAGTATATATACCCTTACTACCGTATACACATAATTATAGTGCGTACTGCTATTTTATAACAAAATTTATTTTTTGTCTGTGCAATTTAAAAACGGAAAAGTGTTCGAAAACAGTGTTACGTTTGAGACCATAATAAAGTGTATGAAAAATGTATACCATATATATTTAATGCCAGTCATATATATATATATATATATATATATATATATATATACATTTAAGAATCATATGAAACGTTATGAAAGATGAGCAGTCTCGGACTAAGTTCCTCTGTGAAAGGTACGAGTCAATGAAAGTAATATGAGCAGGGTCCAGTGAGCATTCATTAATTGGCTTTAATATGACTGATTCATTCCATCAGCCATTGGAAATGAATGAATACGCTGTGGCTTTTTGTAGACTCGCTTTCATTTGAAGGAAATTAGTTCAAGATTGTACGTTATACACTATACGAGTATAATAAAAGTAGTATTTTATTTATTCACCAAATGGAAAGAAGCGAAGAGTTACTTGAATTTTCCTCGTGCTCTTTAGGAGCCCGAGCTTTGGGGCTGGGGCACTTGCCCTTCCTTCCCCCACCCCAGACGCTCCGCCGTGCAATTTATTTTCTTCCTTGTTGATCGAAAGATCAAAGACCCCAAATAATTAGTAAAAAACATAGTTGCTCTGCCACCCTACTTAATCATTAATAATTACACCCTCTTTCCAACTGTCGGTAACCCACAAAAGTGCTGCCTACAACTGGGCACAGCAAAGTGGTAAATACCTGGAGTGACATTCGAACATCCTCTTACAGTGAAATTTGTGGAAAAACATTTTTAAAGCACCTACGACGGTTTGCGGGCTACCATGCGTGAACGGTCACCCTTACCAAATTTTCTCCTGCTGGTACAGCGTTCTCAAGAAGGTCCGCGGCTGGAGTTCTGACCCAATTTGTCAATGTTACATTCATTTCTCTAAAATTATGAATCCATTTCGGTCTCCACGTAGGGCAGTTCTGATAAATTTGGCTGAAATTAAACTGTTAAATAAACAAAATTAAATTCTGATTTAGTATTTTAGACCGATGATCTTTTCCAATACATCCCAAGTTATTACAAAATTGATATTGAATTAAATACAAATTAATAAATGAAAAATTTGCGAAAAAAGTTCGGAATGTAAAGTCAATTGGTGATGGCCAACTTTCTCATTTTTATTTTTATATATTTATATTCATTTGTCTCATAAGAACTAAATGGATTTATTTATTTATTTTAACCTATTGGCATACGGTGTATATCTATATATATATATATATATATATATATATATATATGTGTGTGTGTGTGTGTGTTGGTGTGTGTGTGTGTGTGTGTGTGTGTTCCCATTATTGAAAAAATACTACTGTTAAAATAAACAGTCCCTGGTTGACCCCGGGTTTAAAAACACCCATTAAACAAAAACATAAAGTGCATAAAATGTGAAGGAAGGTTTACTTCCAAAAGAATTACACACTCATTATAGGAACAAACTAAACTCATTAATACTTAAAGTATATATAAATTCGAAGAATACTTGAAAAATGCAATACTGGAACCTCATTAAAAAAGCGGTTAATAAAAACAAACAAAATACTACATTACACTACATTACAAACAAATATTTTAAATACTTTCAACGAATTTTTCATCAACGGTGGAGCCAAACTCATCCACAGTATCCTACCCACGGTGCGGTCCTTCGATATATACCTACTGTAGAGCTTCCCCTACCACATTCTTTCTTCCTGTCTAAAGACTTTGACACGATACCTCATGCCATACCCTTAAATAAACTCGAACATTACGGCTTTAGGGGATTACCCTCAAGATGGTGCCTTTTATACTTGAATGACAGGACACAATTTATTGCACAGCATTCTCATACCTCACAGACAAGATCCATGTCCCATGGAGTACCTGAGAATCATTCTGGCACCTATCCTGTTTCTCCTTTTCATAAATGACCTCCACCGATCATTAACTAATTCGTTGTTACCAATATGCAGATGGCATGGGAATCATTACTTCAAATAAGACCCTATTGCGACTCCAAACAACTACCACCAATGAACTCCAAAGAATATATGTATAGCTTAACGCCAACAAACTACTCTAGATGGAAAAACCCAGTTTATGTACTGTAGTTATCACAAAAAAGTAAACGTTGACCCCCTTAAATCTAAACATAAATTCAATCCCTCTGAAAGGCCAAACTTTTGTGAATTACCCTCGATGCAAATTTGTCACTCAAAGAATACACAGAAGATTTATGCAAGATATTAGCCAAAGCTACATACATAATTACAAAAGTTAGTACAGTACCCCTAAAATAAGTCCTTAAATTTATATACTACACTATGATATACCCACATTTGCCGTACTGCATTAACGTTTACGGCAATATGTAATATTTAGTATTTAATTCAGCCACTGGTGCCACTAATGTAAAAAAGAATAATTAAGAAAATCTATAAATCGACATAATAAACCGACACAATTTTTCACAATTTAAAAATTCTCAAACTAGTACAAATCTACAAAGTAAACATTTTCTTTTGTGTGTATTACAGTAAATTGATAATAATACTGCTCTGGAAAAAATTCAAGACAAAATATTAGCTTTCCAAACCTAACTTCTGGCACAACCTCGATCAAGAGATAAAAGACTCTAACAATAAAACGTTTTTCTGAAAAAATTGAAAAACAAATACAGCAAATCATATAAACCATAATTTCCCATTTTCTTTCACTTACTATATTTCCATTCCAACCTTTCTCTGTTCCCTTCCCACCTTCTTTTTTTACACTTAATTACAATCAGTGATAAATAAGTTAATTTTATACCTGAATAACCATAAGAATTTTTTGTGTAATGTCAAGGTATTTAAGTGTTATATACATGGACTCGATATGCCAAGAAAAAGAATGTGTAATCATAGCTCAAATTTATATGTACGAATTTACTCGTATATAAATATAAGAAATATATTTCTTGTTACATCCAGTGTATGTTCCCCGTGTATATATACATACACACACACACACATATATATATATATATATATATGACAATAAACAGATAAATAAATACATATATGTAAACTTCTTCCACTGCAGTTGTAACAACTTACATAAGAACGCGCTAGATAACGATCTTTGTGAATACAACATAGTTGTCCTCTCAACCACAGAATTTATGGCCGTGCATGTTTATATGCCCTTGGTCATAATTGGAGAAATAGAACTGTAAAAAGACTCATAAACTTAATAGACGTATTTACAATTCTCCTTCCAGTAAAGTTTAGTGTAACTTCTATTTATTTTATGTTGAATCTCTCTCTCTCTCTCTCTCTCTCTATATATATATATATACACACACACACACACACACACATATATATATATATATATATATATATACACACCACGGCTTGGCCAATGTCGCACCCTCGATTCCCGTCGATCAACGAAATTAAGCGACACTGGGTCTGGAGAATAGTTGAATGGGAGACCGTCCTCTGCGTCCAAATTATGTAGCGACACGTGGTTTGGATCTCACGTAAAGTTGTAAGTTCCCTCTGTCGTATGACCTTAGATGTTGCGACGGATGTTAAACAATCCAATTGAATTAAATTATGGATTGAAAACAACTGTCCATTTTAAAAAAATCCCTGAGCCATTATTCTAACGTCCAGTCGTGAGGAGGTGGCAGAGGTATATCTTCGATCAGCAAGGTAAATGTTTGTAGCAACCACTTACAGCGGGTACGGGTTACGGGGTACACTCCACAGCCAGAACAGGTCACAATTCCTGAACAGATTCTTAAACTAAATGCTCAAGTTTGAACAAAACACTGCGAGTCACTTCTTAATTTTAATTAAATAAAAAAAAATTAAATCGAAAAGAGTCGTTGAAATCAAAGTACTCAAATTTTGGAATATAAAATTAATTTAAAATTAACAGTTTTGTGATTAGAAGTAAAAAGTCATTTCTTTAAAACAAAAAATTTATAAAAATATGGGTAAGCAAATCAAATGGACGTGAATTAGGTTATAGTTTATAAGTGTAGAGTAAACGCAAGTTCAGTGGAAGTGACTGAGATTAACTTATGATTATGGTTTGATATATTATTGCGAATGGTTCAGTGTACCAGGACAATCGTTATTTAAAAGAAAATCATATATTGAAAATATGAAAGAAAAGGATATGAAGATTATAATGGAAATCCGATTAAATATGGTAGAGGTGAAAGAAAACTATAAAGGAAAATATAAGGATATGAAGTGTGAAGTATGCAGGAAAGAAAATGATACGACAGAACACTCGTTTCACTGTGAAAAACTAAGAAACTTAGTGGGGGAGATGATGGGAGTATAGAATATAAAAAACCAGAAAGTATCAAAAATTATATTGTAAAAAGGTACTTCTAGGTTATCTCCCCCACACCAATTTTGACAGAATGTTTTCGTTAAAACTAACGAAAATATCACGACTTAACCAACCAATTATCAAGGGCGTACAGTTGATTATTATTAATTAATTATAACATTGTTTGTTTCTGGAATAGTATTTACTATTTACTAATAGATCAACTGTACGCCCTTGATAATTGGTTAGGTTAAGTCGTGATATTTTCGTTAGTTTTAACGAAAATATTCTATCAAAATTGGTGGGGGGGAGATAACCTACAAGTACCTGTAAAAATAATGGAAATTAGAAGAAGACTCTCTTGACAGTAAAGGTTTAAGTACATAATAGGAGATACAGTGTAGATGCTTTGCACCGGAAACGTGTGTTGATCCGCAGGATCAAGTGAGCAATTTCTGGAACCTGGAACCCACGTAAACGCCTCAAGAATTATTGAAAATAAAAGAAGAGTTAAACTCTTCGGAGCTATTGAAAAATATGGACCCCAGCCTTCTTTAGTTAGCTTTATAAGGCTAACTATCGAAAATATCATGACCTAACCTAACCAGTCGTCAAGGGCGTACAGTTAACCTAACGATTGGTTAGGTTAGGTCGTGATATTTTCGTTAGTTAGCCTTACAAGCCTAACTAAAGAAGGCTGGGGTCCCTATTCTTCAATAGTTCCAACTCTTCTATATACCATAAAAAAAAATTTTTAATTTTTGATCCTGCAGAAACGTTTAAGAAAGGTATTTAGAAACTGTCGGCAAGTAAACCTGGATTTGCGTTATAACTACCATTAGAAAATCTTTGACATAGAAGGAATTTGGTATTACTTCCTCATATAATTTCTCTCATAAATCTGAGGCTCTTTGATTTCAGTATTTTAAGATTAAACATCTTCCGGTACTCTTAACAGAACGTCAGTCGCTGTCTGGAATTCCGCTTTGAAAGTTTGTCTTTTTACCATATAACACTGCCCAACACCAATTTTGCTGATTTAATTCTAACACCTGTTTTTAGGTAACTTTGGTGTGCTGATTTCAAAAATCACCTTGGTTTTTGCCTATCACGTCAGGTTTTCGAGCAATCAAATACGGATATTTTGGAGATATCGCATTTTGGCAGGGTTATGCCCAATTTGTTTTCTTTTCAAAAAATAAGTTTTTACATACTCAGAATCAGCATGGAAAAGTAAACAATTGTGCAGGGAGTGAACTTTAATATACAATGGTAATATTGACACAAAGTGATTAAAAGTGTTTAAATAAGCAAAAAATGAATCCATATTAAAGCAAGCACGGGACCAGTTTTCTTAACATTGTCTTTTTCTTGTTTTCTTACTTTTCAGTGCTGATAAATTTTCTCTTATAGGACTTCCTAGAATGAGAGATGTCAAGACAATCTCTTTGCAGGCTCCAGCAGTAGTCAGCCATCATATGGGTATCCCATCTTCCTTGGTATCGTTCTTCCATCACTTTGATATCTTGGTGGAACCTTTCACCTTGCTCTTCACTAACATCACCAAGATTTTCTGGAAATTTATCGAGATGACTGTTGAGATAGTGAACTTTAATGCTCATGTTGCAACCCAACTGCTGAAAGTTTACAAGTAAATCCTTTACAAGATCTTTATAATTTTCAGACTTTTTGTTTCCTAGGAAGTTCTAAGTTAACTACTGCCACAAAAGCATTCCAAACTCTTGCCTCCGTTTCGGTCATTGAGTTACTGAACTGCGGATCTTTCATCAGTTTTCTTATCCACAGATAAAATTTTAACAGCAAAACAGCTGTTAACAGGTCTCAAAAATCATCAATTTTGATAAGCGCCCTTCATGGATCACCCAAAATAGGCATATTGCATTGCACGAAAACCTGATGCGATGGACAAAATCTAAGGTGATTTTTTAAATCAGCACATCAATATTATCCAGAAACAGGTCTTAGAATTAAATCAGCAGCAAAAATATTTTTTTGTTGGGCAGTGTAATCATTCTTTAAACCGACACCGTAAAAAAATCCTTTTACACTGAATGTACAGTGTCTACAAGAAGTCTCACGCTTGTGTCTCGTCCCAAGCTAGTCTGTTAGGTATAAAATAGGCGGTCCTTATGGCAGCGGAGGTGTGTTCGGATTGGTGCACATAACTGCTCTAACACAATCAATGACGTCCATTATTACGTCACTTCTGCTACATTTTAGTGTTTAAAATACAAATGATTAAGAAGCAGAATGGAACAAGTTTCGGGATGTTGGGATGGTTATGGAGCAATCCTAGTCATCATAATATTAGCTGGGCATTACATTATACCGTCTCAATATATAGTGTAGAGTGTAGACTATAGAGAACGACTAATTCGGCAAATATCCCAAATCATGGCATGATACCTAAGTTATTTTGACGCAGGTCTAAATTATTTGCTCAAATGCAATTATTGATATTAAGTAATTGTTGGGAATTGTTGTCAATAGTGCTGTTTGTGATATATATCCTACGTGAAGAATCTAATGACCAAATTCCTCAGTGAACCTCTCACGCGCTCGCATTTCGAGGAAGTCACGGTCGTCTCACTAATAGATAGTTTATCCATTGTTTTAAGTGGTAACCTATTAAACGAACTATGTTAAACCTATTCCATCTTATGAAAGTCATTAGTCTAAAGCAGTGGTATTCAAACTTTTTCCTTGGCGTACCCCTTTAGTTTGTTTTTTTATTATGGCGTACCTCCTCCCCCTCAGTTTCCAAAATAAAAATGTTATTATACAATTTACACAGCATATGAAGCTATCAAACGATCTTTATTTACGACCACCTAATTATTAGATGAATATATATATATATATATATATATATATCATAACATTTTAATTATACAATTTACATTTTACACAACTCAAGCAATTTACACAAATTTTAACTCAGGCAAATATTAGAATCTAATACGGTTAATTAGAAATCGTCTGAGCTTTTAAAATATATATTTTAAATACTTACAAGTAATTAATGCGATGGGTGGGACTGTTTGTCACTAGCAAGTTGTTCTATTCGCGGACGAACATTTGTGAGTGCCATTATGAGGCAAGCTTCTGGATGTAGGCGGTTTCTTTCTTTCGACTTGATAGCTGTCAGTGTCGAAAATCCCTTTTCACATAAATAGGTGGACGGGAATGGAAGTAGTTTGTTGATAGCAAATTCACTTAATTCTTTGTATTCAATATGGGCCAATTTCCAAAACTCGGAGACAGAAAAGTCGTTGAATTTATGTTTAAGTGAGCTGTCAGCTGCCAATTCAATCAATTGTTCTTTTAAACGAGCGGGAAGCTCCGCATTAGACACAGCAAGGTTCGAAAACGGATTCGTTATCCATTCACTTTGTGGGGAATCTCTATTAATACATGGAAAGTAATGCAAAAATGATTCACGAAGGCTCACTAAATGCTGCTTTATAATATTCATAACTGAGTCACTGACAAGAAACTCGTTTTCGTGACAGAATTCGCTGAATATTTGTAAAGGTGTGGTATTATTGTCTTCTATGCACTTTATCCAGTATAAAACTTTCCCAAAAAATCCCTTGACTTTTTCTTGTGCCTGCAATATATTTTTGTCATACCCCTGAAGTTGAAGATTAAGTTCATTTAATTTGGTGAATATATCTGCCAAATAACTCAGTTTACAAAGCCACTCCTCATTTTCTATAAATTTTAATAAGTCTGAATTTCGGCTGTTAAGTAAACTTCTCACTTCATTCCTAAGTTCAAAAAGTCGTGTTAATACCTTTCCTCGTGAGAGCCAGCACACTTCAGTGTGCAAAAGCAACTGAGTATGATTTTTGCCCATCTCCTCACAAAGAATTTTAAAGAGGTGTGAATTCACTGCTCGAGACTTGATATAATTTACTATTTTTATAGCATCGTACGATTCGTACCAATTTGTACCAATATCGGGTAATTTAATAATAATTTAAATAAAATATAAAATATAAAAATATAAAATAATTAATATTAAATAATTTAATAATAACTTGTACCAATGTTGAGTTAAATTTATAATTAAATATTAATATTATAAATAAATTATTATAATATATATTTTCAAAAAAATTTAAATGATAGATGATAATTATAATTGTATAAATTCATTTTATAATTGATTAACCAACTTGCTTGTTTTTGCAGCAGAGCTTACGTACCCTCAGGAAACCCCTCGCGTACCCCCAGGGGTACGCGTACCGGAGCACCGACAATTCAGCGCAGGACAATTCAGCGCCGACAATTCAGCGCAAAGACAATTCAGCGCAAGACAATTCAGCGCCGACAATTCAGCGCAAGTCAGTACAGTTAAAAGCTTAGTTAAAAATAATAAAAATAAATCGCAATAAATAAAAAAGAGAAAAATTTGTTTATTTATATATATGCTAAATTGGGTCTGTATCGAAGGAGTGACATTTCAAAGGAGTGACATAACAAAGGGCATAAATACCGTAACGAAGGAGTGACAAATCGGAGATAAAATTCAAAGGAGTATAATTATTAAAATTTTATTTAAAAAAACAAAATTTGTTAGAATTGTTAAAATTAAGATTTTATTTCAAAAACTAGAAACCTAACCTAACCTAACCTAACCTAACCTAACAGTTGCAAGCCTCTCTTCCCTCTGGATTTGTTCTTTCTTCTTCTTTGTTGGTATTTTCGCGCTGAATTGTCTTGCGCTGAATTGTCTTGCGCTGAATTGTCTTGCGCTGAATTGTCTTTGCACTGAATTGTTGGCGCTGAATTGTCCTGCGCTGAATTGTCGGGTCACGACGCGTACCCCGGTTTGACTACCAAGACTGGTGGGCCGTGAATCAGAGAAATTTGCATTTGTTTGATTTGTTTATTGGTAGCATATCATATGACAATTCCCATAAACATGTGATGACCTCGATGTTGCCAGTTTTTATTTTTTTCCTGAAACTATTACCTTCTCATAGTTTGTTTCAACAATGCATATATTATCATCTCCACGAGCGTAGACATTGCAAGAAAAGATTCTAACTAAGGATAAGTAAAGTTCTTTCATGGTCACAATATATACTTTTATAGATGTCAAACATAAAAATATAATAAAAGTCTATATTAACATAAATATATATTTGATACACATTTACGTCATGGCTTTAACATCAGTATTTCGTATAGCTTCCTCCAGCATCAATAATTTCTTGCAATCGTTGCGGCATAGAAGAGGCCAGATTGTAGGGAATGTTTGGTGTTCGGCGTAAGCTCTCCCAACTATTCCTCGTGTGAGCTAAAAGTGCTTCAAATGTTCTTTCATTGCGTTGCTCCCATTCGTTAATCATTATTGGCAAAGGTTTTCAATCGGATTCAAATCAGGAGAACGTGGTGGCAGAATTAGATTAATAATCTCTGGGTGATCTTCGTACCACGCTCTCACAACGTTACTCCTATGAATGGGACTGTTATCTTCCATTAAGTAAAATGGTTCCGGTGCTGGAACCAGATACGCACGAACACTGGGTAGCAGCACCTCTTCCAGTATCTGGCAATATTGCTGTCCAGTAAAGTGTCCATCTACTTGAGTCAATTCTCCGACACCATAGCCAGACATCCAGCCCCACACACCGAGATTGATGTAACCACTACGTTTGCTCGGGAAAACATTTCCTTCTTCATAGCGTTTTCCGCGCTGCCTCCAACAATGCAGGGAACCATGACTATCTGTTGAAAATGTTTTTTCGTCACAGTACACAACTTTTCTCCAGAATTCTTCCTCCTGCGGCAAGTATTGCAAGGCAAATCCCATCCGCGCCTCTTTATGCTCAATCGTCAATGCAGGTTTTATAGCTGGACGGCGAGAAAAATACCCTGCCTCGTGAAGTCTGTTGTTCACTGTATTTGCGCTACAACGAAGGTTCAGGTGTCTGTAAATATGCGTCGCTGAAACAAACGGATGCTCTCTGGCATGATTAACAATCGCAGCATTTCTTCTTGAGATGTTGAACGCGGAGGACCAGACCTCGGCAAAGTAGCGATTGAGTTTTCTGCTTCATACCGATGAATCCACCGTTCCACAGTGCTTCGATGAACGTCTAGTCGTCTTCATATTTCTCTTATTGGCACACCATATTCATGCAATGTCACCACTGCTTCCCGCATTGCCTGGGTCGTCTCGTGGTGCACAGACGGCCTTTCCATCTTTGTGTAAATGGCTTATGTGAAGCGTGCTGGGACGATAAAGGAAATGAGGATACCATGCACCCCTTCTGAAATTGATTTCGGTTGTGAAGGGTACCAACCCTTCGAATGGTAATAATAATCAGCCAATTTCCTATTTTGTTGAACATATGCATAAAAAATTCGTCTTACAAGCCAAGGATCCAAAGATTGTCAGCAATAGTTTATATCCCAACTGAATATAGTCAGCCATGAACAGTATAATCATATTTTATTTCCATAACTACTCATGACTACTCTGTCATAGTAAATAACCTTATTATGACTTAGGTAGTAGTGGTAATTCTGAGTGGCGGCCTCTAGCCACATACGTTAAACCTATCAGTGCGTCTAAGACCAGACTCTTCTGTTTCTGTCAATTCATTGTTAGTTTAAGGTATTTTGCTCCTTGTCTTTCTAGGTCTAGGGCATTAAAATAAATATTTGAGTTTGTGTTTAGCATTTCCTCCTCCCTTCGTAATTCCCCACCCAACCTCGTTTCCTTCGACATAGCAACGCTTACCTCCATCCTCATTCCACTTCCTT
The DNA here is from genome assembly GCA_023014485.1 of Bathynomus jamesi. Classification (NCBI taxonomy): domain Eukaryota; kingdom Metazoa; phylum Arthropoda; class Malacostraca; order Isopoda; family Cirolanidae; genus Bathynomus; species Bathynomus jamesi. Next base: position 200,597 of record JAJOZX010005259.1, read on the forward strand.
CATTAAACCTATTATCGCTTTACTGTCCCTTCCTTCCATCCTTCAATGCCAGCGTTCTTAAACCTAGCACATAAATTATATAATATGGAATCTAACACCTTAGATCTCTACGCATTCATGTTACTTGAAGACGCCTGTGTCTTAGGGAAATCTAAGTTTGAGAGTGGGCTTGAGGGGTAGTCTATAGATTATTACAGATGACCTTGAACGCTCCAACTATTTAAAAATGATTATTTATTACGCACATCATATGGCATAATACACACATTAATTTAAGTATCTCTTACACCGTTGGAGCAATTATGTGCACCAATCCGAACACACCTCCGCTGCCATAAAGACTGCCCATTTTATACCTAACAGACTAGCTTGGGACGAGACAGAGGCGCGAGACTTCTTGTAAGCACTGTACCAGAGGAATGATTGGGCCATTTTCCGTCGATCAGCGAAGTTAAGCGACACTGGGTCTGGAGAGTAGTTGGATGGAAGACTAGGGCGGGTCATACTATGCATTTTTTTTAAATCAATGGAGAGGGGTGTTCAAATGGCATATTTTGTTGTATAGAACACAATTCTGAAGAAAATATTTAATTCTGATAACCCTAACCTACATCATTTTGCAGTTGATTATTATTAAATTGTTGATTATTTTACTATTGTAGTTACCCCAGAATATGTCTTCTCACGTTTTCTATCATGGCTGCTCACGTTATCTCTCATAGAGCATTGTTCTAACTAATTCATATAAACACATATAATGTAATTCATATAATAATAATAATATTTAAATACTCAAATAAAAAGGTGTGCCATTCCACTTAATTGTAATTATCATACAGTTTGGTATATGAAATATTTTGACGGTTTTCTGGAATCAGGCAGTGAAGTTTTCTCTTGGGAAGGGCAAACTTGATGCCAAAGAGAGGTTCACTGTCAAGTTAGACAAGTTCTTTGATATTTTGACTTGCAAGTGTCAGATTACCAGTTGTGAGGGGGGAGACTGTGAGGGCTGTGTTATCCAAGCCCACATTAACTGTTCCTGCAGCAGAGAGAAAAAGATTCCTTTCAAAGATCTTGCCTACATCAAGGACAGAAAGAGAAGGTTGGAAGTAAGGGACCCCACCAAATAGGGGGTCCTGATCTACCAGAGCACAAGAGACAGGTGAGGACATTGAAAAGGCAGTGGATGGAAAGGAAGGCAGAGAAAAGGAGAAGGAGCAAGGAGGAAAGTGCTGCAGTAGCAGAGAAGGCAGCCAGGAAGGATGTTAAGAGATTTTTGGCAGATGGGGATGAGGATCTGGAATTGGAGAGAAGTGGTGATGAAGATGAGTTTGTTCCTGAAGTTGAGCTCTTCCCTCAAACTGACCCTGAGCCAGCAGCTTCGGCAAAGGTACAGAAAAACTAAGATAAGATTCAAAACATTGCCCTTGCTAGTGTAAGGTATGGCATAGGGCTGAGGCCAACTGCAGCGATAGCAACAGCAGCTAGCAGCAGCTCTGATTGAAGCAGGAATCATCACAGAAGACAATACAATAAGGTGATTGATAAGAGCAAGGTCAAGAGAGCACAGGAGAAGTTGATGAGAGAGCTGGGGGAACAGTTCGAGAAGAAGTGCAGGGAGGAGGGGGATCTCTTGCATCCTCTTTGATGGGCGGATTGACCTGACCAATGTGATGATGGAAGCTGAGGGCAGTGACCAATCTTTTCCCGCAAAGATCAAGGAAGAACACTATAGTGTTGTTAGTGAGCCTGGCAGCTACTATCTGTTCCACTTTACCCCAGAGAAAGCAACTAAAGAGAGTCACATGCGGAGAAGATTGCTAAGGTCCTGTTTGCCTGGCTGAAAGAGAGGGGTTATGATAAGACCTTGTTGGCCATTGGAGGAGACTCAACAAATGTCAACACTGGTGTGAAAGCTGGAGTAATGCGGAAGCTGGAGCTGCACCTGGGAGAAAGCTGGTCTGGTTGGTGTGCAACCTGCACACTGTTGAACTTCCCCTGCGCCATCTCATTGTTGACCTTGATGGCCCTACTCTGTCAGACAAAAAATTATCCGGGCCAATAGGAAAGCTCCTTGATTCTGCTACAGACTTTGATATCAATCCAAACTTCACCCGAATCTCTGTTGGCCCTCCACTGATCAAGCTTCCTGACAAGGTCATTCAAGATCTCTCAACTGATCAATACTATGGCTATAAAATTGTCTGTGCAGTCAGGGATGGAGTACTTCCTGCAGGGCTGGCTCTGTTAGAGATAGGACCAGTAAACCACAGCCGCTGGCTCACCACAGCGAACAGACTTCTCAGGCTCTGGGTGTCAAAGCACGAACTTAAAGGAAAGAACCTGAAGATTCTGCAATTCATTGTGAATTCATCATTGGAGTGTATTACCCATGTTGGTTCAACGTGAAGGTCAAGCACTCCTGGTCGAAGGGCCTAGGCACATCCTCTTTCAGCTGGACTGCCTCAAGTCCCAGAGAAAGGAGGTGCTGGATATTGTGATGCCAACTGTGAGAAGATCTGCTTGGTATGCCCACAGTGAAGTCATCCTCCAAACACTACTCTGCTCTGAGGATCAGAAGGAGAGGATTGAAGGGGTGGAGAGAATCCTGGCATCAGGGGAGAGGGGACCGGACACTCAGCTGGGGGACTCCTCTGTTAGGAGCAGAAGGACACCTGACATCAATTGTGATGCTTCCAGCATCGGTGACTTGATCAGCTGGTCAGAAGGTGTGTCAGAGCCACCTCTCACCTGCTCTCTAAGCACCTCAGAGGTGAAAAACTTCATCAACACCCCCATGGAGGTGCGCAACTGGCCTTGCCACACACAAAGCATTGAGAGGGTTGTTAAAATGGTGACTGAGGCTTCTTAAGTACTTCTCACAGGAAAAGAGGGATAGAGGGATCAGGGCTCAGGAGACCAGCAGGAAGCTGATGTCCAAGTCTGAGTCAAAGCAGGATTTGTGCAACCTGGCAAAGTTGAATGTCAGGAGAATGATCTTTGTAATTATATCCAGTGATATACATGCAGTTCACCTATTAATATATATGTAAAGTTGATTTGGCCTTGTCAATATAAATGATTTACCTTATATCTTTTAATATATTATAAAGGGGTTCAAAAGGGTAAAATTGGCAATTTAGAAATACAAAATGATGTAGGTTAGAGTTATCCTATCCAAAAATAAGCTCATATTTGAATTCCCCATGTAAAAACACATAATTAGACACCCCTGATGGTAGGATTTCCTTCAGATTCATGTTGTCACCTGAGTACGACCCGCCCTAAATTGGAAGACCGTCCTCTGCGTTTAGAATACAATGTGTAACACTGATTCTGTTTATATAGAATTTTTTGTTTTTATATGCATTTGTGTGCGCTGAGTCCAAATCTGGCCTTGGTTTGTGTGTATCATCAATGGTTTCAGAGATAATCCATTTTTCATGTTTTACCATTATAATGTTATTATGGGCGCAGCAATATCAGAATAATCAGGAATTGTTGAGAACAATCCGGATGTTCGTTGACAGTTTCTTGCTCTAGAAATTGCCCGAAACTTCCACTGTGCTATATAAAGAAGAGCGCAGAGTCTGAGAAGTCAGTAAGTGTGAGCACACAAAGAAAGCAGGTTGTTTGTCTGTTGGTTACCAGCACTGAGGTACTGTGTTTCTGTGCTTCTCTGTGCTGACGATTTGAGTGTTATCGATCCTTTTTTATTGCGAACATTTTTCAGTGTTGTGAATACATCTTTTTTCTGGAATCTGTAATCTATTGGCAGATTTAATAACTCTTCTCTCTATATCTGCAGGTTATGACTAATGTAGTACAGTTTGGTAAAGAGAATGGCAACTAGAGCTTGTAAACACTCGCCGGATATATTCTGCTACGTTTGTGGGTATTACATCGGCCCTAAGCAAGTATCGCGCAAGATTGTGAAAGGCACCAAGTTCTGGATCGCGTATCGGCTCTATTTTGGTATGCCTATGGGTGACCAAGATAAGCCCTGGGCACCCCATGTGATCTGTGGAAGCTGCCGCTCCACACTTGAAGGGTGGCTGCAGGGAGTACGCAAGGCAATGCCCTTTGCGGTACCCAGAATATGGAGAGAACCAAAGAGCCACCACGACGATTGCTACTACTGCATGGTAGATGTTTCTAAGTACAGGAAAGTTAAAGGAAGGCAGACTCTTCAGTATCCAAGCATAGCGTCGTCCATAGCTCCTGTACCACATGGCGAAGGTCTTCCAATACCACGTCTACCAGAACAGGTATCTATCCATTACTTTACCTTCTGTATTTACAGACTGTGGGTTATTATGTGTCAATTTTTCTTAGTGCTGATGCTCTTCTACATATATATAGACTATGCCTATATTTTGTTTCTTTGCTTTGCAGGTTGAAAATGAGGATGCAGCTAGCTCATCTGAGATGTCGGCTGGTGAGGACAGCCATGATGAAGAGTATACAGTAACTTTCAGTACAAACCCTCACTTTCCAAATCAGAGGGAATTGGACGACTTAATTAGAGATTTGGGTCTGACGAAATCAGGGTCTGAGCTTCTGACCTCCAGACTCAAAGAGTGGAATTTGCTTGGAGAAGACTGCAAGAGCACTCTATACTGAAAGCGGCATGAAGAGTTTGCAAGGTTCTACGATGTCAATGGCTCTCTCTGTTATTGCAGCGAGGTTAATGGTCTATTCACAGCTATTGGGTTAACACATATACCCTCAGAGTGGCGCCTGTTTATTGACAGTTCAACTCAGAGTTTAAAAGCTGTTCTACGCCACAATGGGAACAAATATACATCTATACCAGTTGCACATTTTGTTCAAATGAAAGAGGACTATGACAATGTCAAACAACTGCTCACTCAAATCAGGTACGAACAATATAACTGGGACGTGTGTGGTGATTTCAAAATGATTGGTTTCCTGTTAGGTTTACAAGGAGGGTTTACTAAATATTCATGTTTTCTTTGCCTGTGGGATAGCAGGGCTTCAACTGAGCACTATAAAACAGTTCAGTGGCCTCTACTTGAAGGACTGCAACCAGGAAAATACAATGTTCTCAGGGAACCTCTTGTGAAGCCTGACATAGTTCTTCTACCACCTCTCCATATTAATTAAGTTGGGTCTAATTAAGCAGTTTGTAACTGCGTTAGATTTTGGAGGGAAACTTTTCCAACAGATCCGGGTCATGTTCCCTAAACTCTCTGAGGCCAAAGTCAAGGCTGGCATCTTTGTAGGACCACAAGTCAAGGCGCTGTTGAATTCAAAGAACCTTGAAGCCAAGATGACTCCGATCGAAAAAGAGGCTTGGTGTGCTTTCCGTGATGTGGTTCGTGGGTTTTTAGACAACCATAAAGCACCAAACTATAAGGAGTTAGTGTCAAACTTGATTAAGTGCTATGGCAAAATGGAGTGCCGTATGTCTTTAAAATTACACTATCTACATTCACATCTAGACTTTTTTCGTGATAACCTGGGCGATGTGAGTGAAGAACATGGCGAAAGATTCCATCAAGATATTCAAACGATGGAGAAAAGGTACCAGGGCCATTGGGATGCTTCCATGATGGGAGACTACGTATGGTCGCTGATCAGAAAGGATAAGAATGTTCATACGCGGAAGTCGCGTTCTTCAGTGCATTTTTAAGGAACGCACACTGCATAACGAGGCTTGTTATTCTCTTATCGGTTCTCCTCATGATATATTATATCCTTTGCACCATTTTGGGTTTGTCAAACAATTTTGGCTCAATAAACATTAATTTCCAATAGTGTTTTTATTTTCAGAAAATATTTATGTTAGCCTTCTTTATATACTTTGCCATATGAAAAGTGTGATAACCTATATTTTTGAAACGGTTGATGATAGAGCAAAACCAATATCATTTTTGGAATCGGCGCCCCGAAATCATTAAGAAACGACAGAAAAATCACAATAAACAGAAAATATTTCAAATTTTGTTACCCAGTGTTATGTAACGACCCGTGGTTCAGATTCTACGTAAAGCTGTAGGTCTCCTCAGTCATATGACCTTGGATGTTGGGAAGGAGGTTAAAGAAGCCCATCATTACATTATCAGACGGACCTGAAATAGTTCCATTCGGATGCCTTTCAGTAAAATAAAGGGAATTTTTCATTAATGTTTTCGTTGTATTGACGAGAGGAATTTGGAATGGAATATGTGCCAATTTTTTTCTCTAAATATTCTTTTGATATTTTGGTGAGATATGATGTCAGGAATACTGAGCTACTGTATATGTAGTTCACTGTTTTCTATTGATTTCTGCCTGTGTATATATATATATGTATATATATATATATATATATATATATATATATATATATACAGTATATACAGGGCGTCCCAAAAAAATGAATACACACTTTAAATAATTATAAAGGCAGTGTTTATTAAAATACATTTCATTTTCAAAATGTAATAGAATCTACAGACATTATTTAATTGTTTTGTCAACGCCTGTTTTCAAACTGACGTCCGTTCTGGTCCAGTCACTGCTGATAACGCGAAGCAATGGAATCGCAAACATCACGAAAACATTTCGTTTGGTATTTGTGTGCATTCTCGTTCAATGGCTGCTCTCAATTCAGCGACTGTTGCAGGTTTTATAGCGTAGACTTTGTCTTTTAAGTATCCCATAAAAAAAGTCTAGTGGTGTGAGGTCTGGTGAACGCGGAGGGTATTCTACGAACCCCTTCGTCCAATCCACATCCACATCGTGCCAAGTACCACTCGCAAAACTCCACTCTTCGGTCCGGATCATCTTCATTAATAGCATGGACTAATCTTGGAATGTAACTTTTCCATTGACAGCGCTTCAAAATGCGTTGGACAGACGATTCTGAAATTCCTACCTCACGACTCCCTTGCCGCACAGATTTTCTTGGACTTTGGTGATACGTTTCCAGTACTCTTTCTTGCTTTGTGGGGCTTGTCGATGTCCGTGGTCTTCCGGAACGCTTCTTGTGGACATTCTGAACAGTTCCATCGGCTTCAAACTTATCTCTAATTCGAGTGATGGTAAGTCGCGTTGGTGGATCTGTTTGAAACTTCCTCCTAAACTGTCTTTGCACTTCAACTGCGTTTTCACACTTCCAGTAGCATTTTAGAATGAATTTCCTTTGTTCAAAGCTTAGTCTGACTGCCATTATTAATTCTAATGGGTTTAACTTGGAAAGAAAGAAACATCAATTGAGCTATCAGCTGTTAAAGTGTGTATACATTTTTTTGGGACGCCCTGTATATAGGAACAATGATATTTTCCCTGTGTCCAGAGATCTTAATAGCAAGTGCAGAGTAACAGCGATTTCATTCCTACAGTTTTTCCGACCTCTCGCTGAATGTGATTTCAACTTTCCTCGAGCGTAAGCTACATCGCTTGGCGTAAAATCAAAGTCTGGTCTTCTCGAAAAGTTTATACTAAAAATCAGGAGTTACTGTCAAATACCATTTTATCTGTGTTAATTTTAAGTTGAAGCTTTCAGATTTACTTCACTGAAAGTGTATATATATATATATATAAGTACGTCAGTACTATGAGATTTTTGTCAACATTATAAGTGAAGCTGCTGTTACATGTACATGAATACTTTGTATAGAGAGTTCTTTCTCTTCCCGGTACTTCCTATTTTCTCCAATGTTAATATATTGTAAATTATTTTTACTCGCTTCTGGTATTCTCTGGTGGGATCTTATTAAAAATTTGGACCGTTAAATTTTTTTGAAAATTTTGTCACTAGTACAGTTTTTTATGCTGATTGTAAGTATGCAATTCATTTTTTGCAAAAATAAATATTTAACATTTTATTGGCGTTTGTTTGCAGGAATAGTGCCAGCTTCTGCATACGAACTCGCATAAACAGTAATTTTTGTTGTTATTAATGTTCCCCGGTCAATTGAATGCCCGGTTAGGTCAATTGAATGTCCGGTTAGGTTAATTGAATGCCCGGTTTGGTCAACTGAATGCCCGGTTAGGTCACCTGTACGCCCTTGACGATTGGTTAGGTTGAGTCATAATATTTTCGTTAGTTTTTACGAAAATATCACGACTTACCCTAACCAATCGTCAAGGGCATACAGTTGACCTAACCGGGCATACAGTTGACCTAACCGGGCATACAGTTGACCTAACCGGGCATTCAATTGACCTAACCGGGCATTCAATTGACCGGAGGCAACTCGCAAGTAGATAGATTACAGCACTGCATTATCATATGCTCACACTACAACAATAATACTCACACTAAACTAGGTCTAAGCAGGCAACAAATAAACATTAATAACAACAAAAATTACTGTTTTTTGCGAGTTCGTATGGAGAAGCTGGCACTATTCCTCCAAACAAACGCCAATAAAATGTTAAATATTTATTTCCGCAAAAAATGAGTTGCATACTTAGAATCAGCATAAAAAACTGTACTAGTGTCAAAATTTTCAAAAAAACTTGACGCAGTCCAAATTTTTAATAAGATCACTCTGGTATTATTCTTTTCTTAATGTGTAGATTTATGCCTCTCGTTTTATACTTTATATATGGAAAAGTAATATCACAAATTATTATAGTGGAAGTGAGAAATCTCAAGGTTCTGAATTAGTTTCTGACATCACAGAACGTTTGATAAATGTAATTGGAGAACTATTTTATTTGGTATGTTTATTTTCTCAATATTTGCCGTCAAAAGTGATACATATAACTATTTGTTCCACTTAACATCATTTGTGCGATATGTGTTAATATACATACCACATCCTCCTTTTCATCTTCAAGAAGTAAAGTACTCTGCTTTTCAGTTTTCTTTGTAGTATTTGTGATGTTTCAGGAATGCGAAGTCTACTTTGGTGTCTTCCATAGTTCCTCTTATTTAGAGAATTGTTTGTCTTAAGATCTTTACGTTTGTCAGTATAATCTTTATATTTTTATTTGCATTATGTCTTGCTTGAGTTTCTGATTCATTCTCCTTCAGTAGGAAAATTCGTTACCCTTTGGTATTCCTTAGAATTCCCTTTTATTTGTTTCGATAGATACTGTTCCGAATGTATTTCTGATTTATCCTGTCTGTATTCTCTTTTGCTGCAGAGTCGCGTAAAAAAGTGCGCCGAAGAAATTTCTATTGAAATATAATGAAACTTTCAAATCAATTCTCAATAATTTAGAATTAATTGTAAAATACTGTAGGAAAGGCGATCATATGTAATATATCGTCAACGTTTTATGTATTGTTTCGACATAATTAAAATGCAAATATGCTTCAGTCTTCGGAACAATAAACTTATACTTGCACGTTTACCAATTAAAAATAAAGGATATCATATAATCATTCTTTACATTGAACCTCCATGCCAAATAGACAAACAAACCCTTTATTCAGTAAACGAATACAATATCTACATAAAGTTTTACAATATCATTTTTCTGTACAATTTAGCTATCTGATATGACAATAATATATTCAATGTATTCTAAACTGAAGTTACCGTTCGAAGCATGAAAGCTTTTTAGGCATATACCACTCCAAACTTTGCCAAATGTTTGAAAGTTCTTTCGTTCATAATTTTACAGTTCTGTTTGATGACATATTATTTTTTGGTATAGAAAGGAGGGGGCAAGGGCGAGCACCCGCAACCCCCCCCCCCTATATAATGAGATTAAGAAAATGGCGGATTATGACAATTTCAACCATTCCAAGTTTTATGGAAGAATATCTTCCTATAGTTTCTCTATAAATATTAAATTTAGACTTAAAATCATTATATTAACATTGAAGTTTATAGTACTTTGCTCTCTCTATCTTCTTTTTTTTTTTAACAAACAAAATATGAAACAAATTTTAACAAACTTTGAAATATCCTACAGTAGATAAACATCTAATATTGTCCATATAAAAATGAAATCATACTCGTTCTAAACTATGCGTTTCGTAAATGAGATCTACAGATCTACAGAAGCTAAGGCTAACAAAGACCCTAAGATCCACTCTAAGGTTAGCCCGAGAGAAAGGCAAGAGTAGGGGGTTAAGAGAAGAGAAGAGAATAAGGGGTTAAGTAAGAAGGAACACCTATCACTCGTGGGTTAACATTCATTCAGAAAAAGAGAAAAAAAGACTCACCATCATCATCCGCCGGCCACTGCCGACAAGTCAGAAAAATAGTCGGAGAAAATAGGAGAGGGGTGAAAGATGAAACGAAGTAAAATAAGAACGCTTACAAACCATGCAAACACAGTCTTAACTCACTGTCATACCATGCAAACTACAAACATGCAAGAAAAGAGAGTTACAGACATGCAAAGTAAGGAGAGGACAAGGAAAAAAAAAAGTAGGTTAAGTTAAACAAAAAGTGGGTTAGTTTACGCTACGAGCTACATCTACGTTCGTGTTAGTCTAATTTTTTTTTTTTTGTTGCTGGCATCACACGCTGACATGTCACAAACTGGCATTAATCGTCAACAGACTCATCCTCGACCACCACCCGAAGAGCTCCTGTTGCTAATTGTTTTTTTTTATTTTAAACAACGTTAATATTTTTAAAATGTCTGTCAAGACGGTTCTTAAACACATTAACGCTGGTAGAGTTCACGACGGGCGCGGGAAGATTTTTCCATTTATCAATTACTTTAAACGTAAAGAAGTTTTTAGCGATATTAGTAATGCAACGTCCGCCACGTAACTTAAATCCGTTATTACGAGTATTACTATTATCGAAAGTGAACAATTTGTCAAAATTTACATTATCGATGTTATTAACGATTTTGAAAACTTCAATAAGCTCCCCCTTAATCTCTTAGTTTCGAGTGAATACAAGTCTAACTCTTTAATTCTATCTTCATAAGGCTTGTTGCGCAATGACGGAATCAGTTTCGTGGCACGACGCTGAACCCTTTCTAACCTACCAATATCCTCACGCAAGTACGGGCACCAAAACTGAACGGCATATTCTAAATGAGGCCTGACTAGGGACTTGTAAAGGGGCAATATAATATCCTTCGATTTAAATTCGAAATTACGCGCTATGAAGCCTAACATCCTGTTAGCTTTTGCGCAAGACTCCAGGCACTGGTTCCTAACCTTTAAATCCTTAGATACGCGTACGCCTAAATCTACTTCCTCGTCAACGCTCGCCAACTCCCTATCATCCATCGTGTACGTGTAATTATTGTTACGAGAACCTATATGCAAAACTTTACATTTGTCTACGTTAAATTGCATCTGCCACTTATCTGTCCACTACATAATCCTATTTACATCGTCTTGGAGCCTATTACTATCGTCCTCGTTAACAACCTTACCGCCTATTTTAGTATCGTCCGCGAATTTTGACACGTTACTACAGTAGTCAATCCTACATCTATGTCGTTAATGTAAATTACGAATAGCAATGGGCCTAACACTGAACCCTGTGGGACACCGCTACCTACATCTAACCACCCCGATTCACTATCATTAACTACTACCCTCTGTCTCCTAGCACGAAGCCATTCTTCTAACCAGTTAGCTACCTGACCGCGTATACCGTGCGCTTTGACCTTCGCAATTAGTCTCCTATACGGAACTGTATCGAACGCCTTTTTAAAATTTAAATAAATAACGTCAGCTGCTCTAGGCCTATCGTATTCGCGCACTATTTCGTTATAAAATTCTAACAAATTAGTTAAACAAGACCTATGACGTCGAAACCCATGCTGACTACTATTAATCAAATCTCTACTTTCTAAGTGATCGATGATACGATCCCTAACTACGGATTCCAAAAGTTTACCGACAATTGACGTTAAGCTAATGGGCCTATAATTGCTAGCTACTGCGCGGTCGCCTTTTTTATAAAATAGGCGTGACGTTAGCTAATTTGAAGTCTTCAGGAATAATCCCCGTTTCGAGTGACTGATTAAAAATCTTCGTTAAGGTGCCTACGATAACGTCTTTCAAATCTTTCAAATGTCTGGGATAAAAAGCGTCAGGGCCTGGAGCCTTGCTAACTTTTAGCCTATCGATATAATGCGCAATCTCACCCTCGTAAACAGTTATTTCATCCAAAATAGTCTCGCTACTAAATGGAACGATATCGTCCACGTCGGGGACATTATTTACGTCTTCTACGGTAAAAACGATCGCAAAAAAGTTATTGAAAATACCCGCCATCGCCTGAGCGTCAGAAGCCAAAGCGCCATTAACATCCACTAGAGGGCCTATGTTATCTTTTTTCGGCTTACTTATGACTGAAAATATAGATATTTTTAAAATAAAAGTTATTTTAAGCTTTTTATATGACACTTTAAAGACTGAAATATATTCATCTTGAATCTACTCTGCAGGAATTGAAAATAATTTTTTTGGGAACTATTATAATTATACATAATGTACTCAAACATATGATCAAATTTGATTTCAGTCCGCAAATTATTTTCCTATGTTAAGTGTAAATGCAACTTTCCCATAGGCTGAAACGGTCGTGTGCGGACGGGATGCCGAATGCACTTTCGCCGAAAGTCAGGAAGTCGAATGGACATGAAGTCGAATGGACGAAGTCGAATGGACATGAATTAATATCAAAATATATAATTGGAATATTTAAGAAATAAAACACTATCAAAGGATGATTTTTTAATTGTAAAACAATTATTTTAATAAATTAATATTAAAATATATAATTGGAATATTTAATAAATAAAAAAAACTATCAGAGGATGATTTAAAAATTGTAAGCTAATGCTCTTAGGAAAGCCATTCCTTCTTCTTTATTATACGAACTGAAAATGGATTTTATTCTTTTGTTAATGGCGTCATACTTTTTGTTAGGCTTGGAAACGTCCATTCCTATAGACACCTGTTCAATCAAAATTTCATTAAATGCCTGTTCGCTTCTAAGTTTTTGTAGCAGGTTAGGTTAGGTTAGGTTAGGTTGTTACCTCTTCGGAATGCTCGGCTTGATTTTTCATATCCTCCATAACTTTTAAAGCACAATTACGAGCACCATCATGAGGGTGTGAATGATCCGAAGCAATACCCTGCTTAATATCATTTATGGTTTTAATTCTAGCACTGCACTCTTTACGTTTCTCACACCTCCAATATATGGTTGCATCAATTTTTTTGTCCACAACGTATACGAAACCATTAAGAAGAAGCTTCCTGCCACCTCTTGCCGTTTTAACGAATTCCATGATACTATGAAGGGTTTATGAAAACGAATAGCTTATCACCTCTTGGTTGGTTTTGTCAAAAACAATAGTTTATCACCTCTTTGTTGGTTTGTCAAAACCAATAGTTTATCCATATATATATATATATATATATATATATATATATGTATATACAGGGTGGGCCGTAAAGTTTCCATACATAGGAAAAATAAACATTTTGTTATGGACAACCATTTTTATTTATATAATATGCTCTACATGGTTGCCATTGTTTTGAAAACACATTTCAATACGTGTTCCCCACTGTTGATGAACACGCATTAGCACAGTTGACGTTATGCTTGTAATGGCGTTGGTGATACGTTCCTTTAGATGATTTATGTCTCGTATCTTTTCCTGATACACCATGGCCTTCAAGTGCCCCCAAAGATAGAAATCAAGGGGTGAGATCTGGGGATCTGGGAGGCCACTCCACAGGACCACGCCGACCAATCCAAGCATCCGGAAACTGCTGATCCAAATACCGACGCACGTGAAGACCATAATGAGGTGGAGCTCCATCTTGCTGGAAGTAAACTGGGAAGTTACCTTCCTCGTTTAGCAGGGATGGGGGAAAATCTCTTCTTGCAACATGTTAAGATACCTTTCGGCATTAAGATTTTCACTGACAAAAATTGGTCCAATTCTGTCACCCCATATCCCGGCCCAACCATCACTTTACCGGCACCTTGCATCTTCGTCGGACTCAGCCAGTTAGGGTTAGCATTACTCCAATAACGTATGTTTTGCCGATTAACCTCTCCATTGACGTAAAAATTTGCTTCATCAGTAAACAAGATCTTACGTCAAACGCATATTCTTAGGGTATCTGAAACATAAAAACAAACGTTTAATTTTTCCTATGTATGGAAACTTACGGCCCACCCTGTATATATATATATCATGCCCATTCGACTTCATGTCCATTCGGCTTCATGTCCATTCGGCTTCATGTCTATTCGGCTTCATGTCCTTTCGGCTTCATGTCTATTCGGCTTCATGTCCTTTCGGCGTCTTGGCTTCGGCTTCCTGACTTTCGGCGAAAGTGCATTCGGCATCCTGTCCGGCTACCGAAACGGTGAACCTTTTATTATCTTTTTTTCTTTTTTACATACTCGTACATTGCTGTCTTCCGTTTAGCTTCAGTTAATTAATAAGGGCAACATCGCTATAAACATTTATTAAAAAAAAAATCTTATTCAAGTAATTGTTACGTTCCATTTAATCAAACTTTCAGAGATCGTGTTTGAAAAGATGTTTATGCAAGAAATGAATTCTTAACATAAGCCCCAAATTTTATTGAAAATACATGGAAGGAAATGTTCATCCACAAGCTGCTTTCTCGACTATTTTCAAAGCCTTAAAATCACACTCCATTGCCGAGAGAGGCTAAAGCCATTTTGGAAGGTTTTCTGGATCATTTGCTCCAAAATAAACGCCAGACACCGAAAAATACATCATTTTATTTTTTCATCCAAAATAAATGAACAGAAAAAGGAAAAAGGAAAAAAAGAAAAATATATTCACCAGAAAATAATGTCATTTATTTAATGGACATAAATTTTCATGGTGTACCATATATATATATATATATATATATATATATATATATATATATATTATATATATATATTGTGTGTGTGTGTGTGTGTGTGTCGTAGCGATTGGTCTGAAACGGATATATATATATACATTTAAACTGCAAACACAGTATAATTAACGTAAAGAACGACGCTTGTATAGGAGAATATTCCGCGCAAGATGAGAGCGAGAGAACGAAACAAATGAAAAAATGAGGTAACCACCTGGGAATCGAACCCGGGATCTTCCGATTACCGGTCAGATATGATGACCATTACACCACGGGCCTCACTCAATCAAATGTCGTAATTCCTCTACATACGCGCAGAAACCAATGCCCCAAGGGGGCACCTCTCGCATGCCGTACATTATATACATTTAAACTGCAAACACGCAGTATAATTAACGTAAAGAACGACGCTTGTATAGGAGAATATTCCGCGCAAGATGAGAGCGAGAGAACGAAACAAATGAAAAAATGAGGTAACCACCTGGGAATCGAACCCGGGATCTTCCGATTACCGGTCAGATATGATGACCATTACACCACGGGCCTCACTCAATCAAATGTCGTAATTCCTCTACATACGCGCAGAAACCAATGCCCCAAGGGGGCACCTCTCGCATGCCGTACATTATATACATTTAAACTGCAAACACGCAGTATAATTAACGTAAAGAACGACGCTTGTATAGGAGAATATTCCGCGCAAGATGAGAGCGAGAGAACGAAACAAATGGAAAAATGAGGTAACCACCCGGGAATCGAACCCGGGATCTTCCGATTACCGGTCAGATATGATAACCATTACACCACGGGCCTCAGTTGCAGTTTAAATGTATATAATGTACGGCATGCGGGAGGTGCCCCCTTGGGGCATTGGTTTCTGCGCGTATGTAGAGGAATTACGACATTTGATTGAGTGAGGCCCGTGGTGTAATGGTTATCATATCTGACCGGCCATCGGAAGATCCCGGGTTAGATTCCCGGGTGGTTACCTCATTTTTTCACTTGTTTCGTTCTCTCGCTCTGATCTTGCGCGGAATATTCTCCTATACAAGCGTCGTTCTTTACGTTATATATATATATATATATATATATACACACACAGTATATACTTCGTTAACCTCGTTGCTGTTCCGTGCGTTGGTTTCACTTCACACGAAGGTCAAGGTGTCGGCCCCGCCTCTAGGTCTGGCTTGGTGGAGGAGCGAGTTGCTTTCTTGCACTCTCCACCGTACATAGCCAGGTACACCCGGCTCATCTGGTACCGTCCTGAGCCAGGCATCTAGTCTTCTCTTGAAGACTTCAACTTTGACCCCTGTAACGTTTCTGAGGTCCTTTGGAAGCTGGTTGAAAAGTCTTGGCCCCCTGACAACTAAGCTATTTTCCTTCAGTGTTGAGGAGGTACCTTGTCGGGCCTTTAATTTCGGAACGCTACACATCCTGCCTTTCCTATTTTCCAGTGTTGTTTGAATGGTAATTGGGTTTAGTACCAAGTTTTTTATCATTTTCCATATGTAGATTATGGTGTACCTCTCTCTCTTCTTCTTTCCAGGGAGTACAAATTTAGTTTACGTAGTCTTTCCCAGTAGTTGAGCTCTTTGCAGCCATCAATCTCTGCTGTGAAATGTCTGAGTTTCTTCTAGTATATATAAATGCGCGTCGGTGGTATAGTGATTAGCGTCGCTGATTACGAATCCATCGGTCCCGGGATCGAGACCCGTTGACGGCAAGCGGCGCACAGCAAAAGCTAGCTGCTCATCTTCATCCTTCCACACAATAAAGAACGTGGCTGGTAGATAAATGGGTACCCTGTGTAGCCTAGTGGTTAAGACGCTGGTTCGGATTCCACGTTAAACTGTAGGTCTAAGGTGGAGTGAAAATCTTGACCTTCGTCAGAATGAACAATTCGGGCGGAAGCAAACCAAAGGTTAACCAAAGGTTGTAAATATCCCTTTCAGACCAACCGCTACAAGACAAATGTTGAAAAATCGATAACTGAAATTTGTTTAGTTTAGTACGTCATGAAATAGGTTTTTTTTTTTTTTACTGAAAATTGGAAAATTGTGAAAATAAAACTACTTGGTCGCTTCCGAAGAAAATCTGGATGTTCAGTCATCATGTACTCCAACTCCTGATCCACTATAACCATTCTGGTCTAAGAAATTAGCACTGTGGGTGTAGTTGTGAGCATGGCTTTAATGGTAACAAATGATACCGTCAGGCGCGAATGGGATATATTTTATATATAGAAATTGAATGAAATCCTTCAGGAATCGAAATCGTTTCACGTAAATTAAAACGTAAGTAAATGAACTTAAATAAGAATGTTCAGACAGTCCATTAAGATCAAAATAAAATGTTATTTTTTATATAAATGGCAATATTTTATGTAGTGTAGAAAATCCTCTCCATTAGTTTCAACTTATGGCACCATTTTGATCTTATCGTTTTGTTCCCAAAGAGAAAATCGTCCTTTGTCGCGTTCACACGAAAATAATCGCCCCATCTCTGTAAACGAGCCGAGGAAAGGTCAGACGAGGAAAAAAAGAGAGATGAGAAGAAGACGCAGCATCTTCAAAGGAAAAACGAAGCAAGGTGTATCTCCCGTGCCAAACGAAGAACAGTGTCAAAAGAGCAAAATTAGGCACTCAAAATTCAGAAAACATTTGAACTGGAAGCGAGGTCTGTCAGAAATTGGGGATGAACTGCGACAAATATAGCGCAAAGTGTGGGTTCCTAACGTTGTAAGAAAAAGAGCCTCTTGTTTTAATATTCTTTCTCTCTTTCTCTCTCTCTCTCTTTATATATATGTATATATATAGTACAGTCAAAGTGTGTAACCAGCCATTTCGCGTAATGGTTGAAACTTTCCGTCATTTCGCAAAATAGCTGTTTCACTTGGTCATTTCGCGAAATGACTAAAATCTTCAGCCATTAGGCGAAATGGCTGAAATTCCGCCTTGGTCGTTTCGTGAAATGGCTAAAATGAC
Organism: Bathynomus jamesi; assembly: GCA_023014485.1. NCBI lineage: Eukaryota > Metazoa > Arthropoda > Malacostraca > Isopoda > Cirolanidae > Bathynomus > Bathynomus jamesi. Next base: position 218,378 of record JAJOZX010005259.1, read on the forward strand.
TTTCGTCATGAATTCATAGAAATAACGAACATCACAATAAAATTGGAAACATTTATTTAACTAACTAAATCTGCTAAAACATACATACATCCACAGGTCTGTTCAAATAAGTGAGAAACACTCTTCAAATACACATTTGAAGTTTGAGCACATTTGAATTTGAATTTTCAAGATAGAGGTTTTCAAATACTAACCGGGCCTTCAATGTTATTCCGATGTCCGCCATTGAAGGCCCGGTTAGGTCAACTGTATACCTTTGACAATCGGTTAGGTTAAGTCGTGTTATTTTCGTTAAAACTAATGAAAATAACACAACTTAACCTAACTAATTGTCAAGGGCATACAGTTGACCTAAAACCGGGCAAATGATCTTGTCCGAAATGACCAAGGTGGAATTTCAGCCATTTCGCGTAATGGCTGAAGATTTTAGTCATTTCGCGAAATGACCAAGTGAAACCATTGCGCGAAATGGCTGGTTACACACTTTGACTGTAACATATATATATTATTTCTTCCACGCCATCATCAAACATTCTTAGAAGACACACGTGGTCAAGGAATTAGAAACAATGAAAACGGCTGTTTCTTCCCAAAAGGCTCGCGAAAGCAAGCCCTTATCAACTAAAGGACGCTTGGAAGGCGTCTCAAGATATGGCGGGAAAGTCCGCGTCACAGAGGTTATATAAGCGAGATTCCACTGATACACTTCCTCACTCACTCACTCCTCACTCGCGCTCACCACTTCTCGTTTGCATTTCTCGTCACGTATCACGACTCCTTCGTCAGTACAACTCGTCGCATCAACCGCCCTCCGGCTTCCCGCCGGAGGAGCGGCCTGCTGTTCCTTCAAAGCTTCCGATCTATCGTCAAGTAAGACCTTCCACCGTCAGCCAGCAGAAACACTTCTTCGAAGCCCAGCGCCGTTTCGACTTCAGCCGGCTCGTCCCGCAAGCATCATCTCAACTCTACACGAAGCGAATCAACACTTGAGGCGACCGGCGCTCGTTGAACAAAGTTCAATGGGACGGTCAGCATCACCGCGGGCCTACGTTCTACAAGGTCAACCTTGAAGCATCTTCTCTATTTCAAGAGGCCTAATCGACACGACCAGCGCTCGGTCAACAAGCTTCAATAGGACGGTCAACGACACCTCGAGCCTACAGCAATAGGTTCACCTTCAACACTTCTTCAACAGAGGTTTTCATCGTCCCGGCAAGCTAAGTGCATCTTTTCTAAGTAACTCTCGTGAAGCCTACATCAGCCTACCTCCGAACGGTAGGCTATACTCCCAAAGTGTGTAATTAAGCGTTCTAACTGACGCTCGTTAAAGAACGCAGTAGGCCTATTTCCCAATTCAAGTGTCATTCCAAAACCGTAATCGTGTAGCATCATGCTATTGTGTTCAATCATGTAATCCACAAATACTTTGCATCCGTTTATTTATGTGATTTATTTAAGCACTCATTATTGACAGCCGAATCCACTTCCCGTGTACTAAACGCACGTGCATTCTTTTATCATTTACTAGGCCCATTCAGTGTTCCACTTATGCGTAACTCTAGCCTACCTAATCCATTTACAGTGTACCAATTTAACGTGCATAATTTCCATTATCATTTGGCTGCATCATTTATTCCATGTTCATTCATGCATAACCTTTAGCCTATATAATCAGTGTTACGTATTCTATTCAGTGTACCAAAACGTACGTGCATAATTTCTATTATCACTAGGTTTCACATTTTATGTTGTGTTCCATTTTGCATGCCATTAGCCTAACATAAATGAATGCATTACTAGATCATTAAGCTCTTAACCATTTCTCTTATTGGCTAAGCTCCATGTCATCTTAGCATAATATAAAGGCCGTTAAATAATTGTTATTCACTATAATTATTGTGAACAAATAACTGATTTATTTTCATAATTAAATACAAAACAATAAGGTGCTTTTTATAACCTTAACAATATTTGCTTGGGTGTAATCCAAGCTGGTGACCTCGAAGCAATTCGTATCACTCGGAAATATTATAGTAGGCCTACTCCATTAGCCACTTTCAACTGGTGATACTGTATGACATCATAACTTGTTAACCCAGCCTGTCATTATAACAATCAATTTGCATCAATTAAGCACTGACATTAAATTAATCATTATCACCTCAAACGGCTAAATCTAGGCCCACTATATATCTATATATATATATATATATATATATATATAACGTAAAGAACGACGCTTGTATAGGAGATATTCCGCGCAAGACGAGAGAGAGAGAACGGAACAAATGAAAAAATGAGGTAACCACCTGGGAATCGAACCCGGGATCTTCCGATTGCCGGTCAGACGCGATACCATTACACCATGGACCTCACTCTTCCAAATGCCGTAATTCTTCTACATACTCGCAGAAACCAATGCCCCAAGGGGGCACCTCCCGTATGCCGTAACATTATATACATTCAACTGCAAAGAACACGCAGTATAAATAACGTAAAGAACGACGCTTGTATAGGAGATATTCCGCGCAAGACGAGAGAGAGAGAACGGAACAAATGAAAAAATGAGGTAACCACCTGGGAATCGAACCCGGGATCTTCCGATTGCCGGTCAGACGCGATACCATTACACCATGGACCTCACTCTTCCAAATGCCGTAATTCTCATACATACTCGCAGAAACCAATGCCCCAAGGGGGCACCTCCCGCATGCCGTAACATTATATACATTCAACTGCAAAGAACACGCAGTATAAATAACGTAAAGAACGACGCTTGTATAGGAGATATTCCGCGCAAGACGAGAGAGAGAGAACGGAACAAATGAAAAAATGAGGTAACCACCTGGGAATCGAACCCGGGATCTTCCGATTGCCGGTCAGACGCGATACCATTACACCATGGACCTCACTCTTCCAAATGCCGTAATTCTTCTACATACTCACAGAAACCAATGCCCCAAGGGGGCACCTCCCGCATGCCGTAACATTATATACATTCAACTGCAAAGAACACGCAGTATAAATAACGTAAAGAACGACGCTTGTATAGGAGATATTCCGCGCAAGACGAGTATGTAGAAGAATTACGGCATTTGGAAGAGTGAGGTCCATGGTGTAATGGTATCGCGTCTGACCGGCAATCGGAAGATCCCGGGTTCGATTCCCAGTGGTTACCTCATTTTTTCATTTGTTCCGTTCTCTCTCTCTCGTCTTGCGCGGAATATCTCCTATACAAGCGTCGTTCTTTACGTTATTTATACTGCGTGTTCTTTGCAGTTGAATGTATATAATGTTACGGCATGCGGGAGGTGCCCCCTTGGGGCATTGGTTTCTGCGAGTATGTAGAAGAATTACGGCATTTGGAAGAGTGAGGTCCATGGTGTAATGGTATCGCGTCTGACCGGCAATCGGAAGATCCCGGGTTCGATTCCCAGGTGGTTACCTCATTTTTTCATTTGTTCCGTTCTCTCTCTCTCGTCTTGCGCGGAATATCTCCTATACAAGCGTCGTTCTTTACGTTATTTATACTGCGTGTTCTTTGCAGTTGAATGTGTGTATATATATATATATATATATATATACAGTATATATATATATATATGTACTGCACTGGCTATATTAGTTATGGCTATATTAGTTAGGTTTCCTGTTGTAAATGAAAATAAACAGTAACAGTGTTTATAGCAGGGGTGGCCAGACTTTACTGAGATGGGATCTACTTTTTCCAAAGTTCTCCCTATACGATCCACCAGCCGAGTTTATTTATATATATATATATATATATATATATATATATATAATATATATATATATATATATATATATATATATATATACAGGGTGGGCGGAAAGTAGCTCCCTATTTTGGATTGGTAAAAAAATACGTATATTATCCATTTATTTCAGAAGAAATAATATGAAAAGGTAGGCATACATGGTAGGTTTTCTCTAAAATTCAATGTGGGCGCCAACTCTTTCCACCAGCTTCTGGAGCCGCCCAGGAATGGCGTCCACTGACTTTAGCAGGAACTCCGGTGGGATGGAGGACATGACTTCCCGAATTCGGTCCTCCAGTTCTTCCAATGTCCTCGGTTTGGTGCGGTAGACTTCTTCCTTTACCCACCCCCAAAGAAAGAAGTCGCACGGTTACCGCTGAAAAACGGCAGAATCGGTTCAGTGTAACGGTGTGGTGTGGTATGACCTCAGATCAGGTTGTGGGCCCGTTCCTTCTGCGCAACACCATGAATGCTGAGCGGTACCTTGCTATGTTGCGAAACGAGGTCTGGCCGGTTGTCAGCACATGGGAGAACATCGACGATCTGATATTTATGCAAGATGGCGCCCCTCCGCACTTCGCTCTTGTTGTCCGTGAGTGGCTGGATGCCCACTTCCCTGGGCGTTGGATGGGTCGTCGTGGTCCACATCAATGGCCAGCCAGGAGCCCCGACTTGACACCGTGCGACTTCTTTCTTTGGGGGTGGGTAAAGGAAGAAGTCTACCGCACCAAACCGAGGACATTGGAAGAACTGGAGGACCGAATTCGGGAAGTCATGTCCTCCATCCCGCCGGAGTTCCTGCTAAAGTCAGTGGACGCCATTCCTGGGCGGCTCCAGAAGCTGGTGGAAAGAGTTGGAGCCCACATTGAATTTTAGAGAAAACCTACCATGTATGCCTACCTTTTCATATTATTTCGTCTGAAATAAATGGATAATATACATATTTTTTTACCAATCCAAAATAGGGAGCTACTTTCCGCCCACCCTGTATATATATATACAGAGAGAGAGAGATGGAGAGAGAATAACCAAGAATAAAATGAAGTGAATATAAAAATATATTGCCAAATACACAGATATATTTTTCATTAAATTTTAACCCTCCAAACTTATTAGAAATTAGGTATACTGGAATAGGAAGAGCTTACTTTACTGATGTGATGATTTGCACTGCATGGCATCAGCAAGCCGTGTGTAGTGCGGATTGTAGCTGCTGATTGTTAGCCTCAAACAAGCATCCAGGTGATCATCCGTCCGAGTGGCTCGGTATTTTGATTTGATGATATTCATGTGTGAGAACGTTGACTCACAAAGGAAGGTTGATCCAAACAATGCTGTCAAGTACATGGCACTTTTTCTGACATTCGGATACTTTTCTTCAAGAAGTAGGTGCCAAAAGTTTCCTTCTGAAGACCTGGATTTGACTTGAATTTCGTTTCGCAGAGTCAAAATTTCATTCTCGATTGCAGATATGTCCATATTAAACAATAAGGCCATTTTTGATGCAATATCATCAATGTCAAAGTTTGCACCAAATGGGAAGCGCATGAATGTTGTTACAGGTTCTAGTGTTGCTAAGTCTTGGAACCGTCTGTTGAAGTCTGTAATAACATTCTGCAACTGTTCAACGTATCGAACACTGTCAAACTGGTCGCATTCTTTCCCCTGACTTTCCAGCTCTGATATCATGTTTTTCAAGTTCCGCAGTTGGTGTCGCTGCAACTGTGAGGATACCAGTTGTAGTTTTTGTTTAAAAGCATTCACTGAGGTAATCATTTCAACAATAGTTTTGTTTTTACCTTGCAACTCTTAAGTTTAGCTGATTTAGAAAAGCAGTGGTGTCAGTCAAGAAAGCTAAATCTAACAGCCACACTTCGTCTTCCAACTCTTTGTAATATGTTTCTTTTAACTTCAGGTCTTTAATTTCAGGTAAGAGATCCCTAAACCTCTGCAGGAATTTTCCTCTCCTTAGCCACCTGACATCAGTGTGCAACAAAAGGTCAGTGTGTTCTGTTTAATTTTCTTCTAGTTGAGACAGGAAGAGACGCCTTTGTAGACTTCTCGCCCGAATAGAACACAGTCTTATGGGAAATATCCATAATTTCTTTAATATTCAACATTTTACCACACAATGCTTGTTGTTGAATTATGCAGTGATAATTAAAGAAGTATGGAAACCTTTTGTCACTTTTGCATAGGGCGATGAACCCATTGGAGCGGCCAGTCATAGCAGGTGATCCGTCATTTGTTATGTTCCCAGGCATGTGAAGTGGGAATTGTGTGCCGTTAACAAACGCACTGAATGCATGAAAAATGTCCTCACCTCGAGTTTTCCCTCTTATAGGTAGGATTTTAAGCAGTTCTTCTTTGGTAGTCATATCTTTAAACACGATTCTAATAAAAATGCATAACTGTAATGTGTCGAACACATCTGTCAAGTCATCAAACTGAAGTGAAAGGAACACGCAGTCATGTATGTCTTTCTTCAGTTGTTCCACCAAATTCTCATCCATTGCTTCACAACGCTGCCTCACAGTATTTCTGGATAGCTGAAGCTGGTTAATAGCAGACAATATTTCCTATTTATTACTGAAATTCTGAAACAACGACTCTGCTGCCTCTGTAAATGCTTCTTTGAATATTTCTCCATCCTGAAAAGTTTCTTGTGTTTCGCAAGTACACGGCTTACCCGAAATGACGCCCTGTAAAGATAGACTGCTGAGCACTAAGTTGAGACTTAAGTTCATTGACTTTTCTCTTACGTAGTTCACTTTCAGCTGGGAAATAGTTTTAAAATGCCTCTCTAAATTCCCCTCTTTGACGAAAGCGACACATGCATGGCAAATTAAACACACACATTTTGAATTTCGCATCGTAAAAAAATATGCCGTCTCCCACTATTGTGAAAGTTGTAAGTTTTTTTTCTTGGCACTTGGTCCAGCACTCATTTTAACGGTGTTAATGCAATTGGACTGGAGACTGACCTTCACCACCGATTATTCCAAATGACTGACCCATCACTTGAGTGACACATGCTCATAACAGCTCAGCTTACCGCGGTATGAAATTTTGGCAGAAATTAAAGTTAGCGGTATCATTTTCTGACATTAATTAAATATCTCTTAGAATTATTAAAGTTAAACTTTGTTATTTTTTGTTAAATGACTGGTAAACACAAAGATAAAACAAATAAATGTTGCTACCGATAATGGAGGTGATAACATAAAGAACGCTAATTTTTGGTAGTAGCGGTCGGGTCGTGTGCTCGTTAGTATTGTGAAATATAAGGTCTCTGTTGCTAGGCTAAGCTACTGGTCATTCTGCGATCTACTAAAAATTGCTCTGCGATCTACTGGTAGATCGCGATCAACGTTTTGGCCACCCCTGGTTTATAGGATACACATTTTAATTTAGATTACATTACATCTTTGCTCTACAATACTATAATAACTTCTAATGGCGGTAACGACTTTTCACCAAAAAATTCTCCTTCTGCTTTATCATAGTTGGGCACATTTTGGGCATTCTCTTCAGCATTTTTTCCAAATACTCTGGTTTCGAATTATTTCACTCTTCTCGTAGATTTTTTCAAAGATGAGTGGAGTTAGTTGTCCCTCACGATTTTACCTTTCTGTCAGGTTCATCTCACATAATCTCAGTTGGATTTAAATCTGAGGATTGAGGAGGCCAATTCATTATTCTTAATACTCCATCTTCACTTCTTCTGTTCACATACATTTGGTAACATAGTGCTGTGTGTTTGGGGGTCATTATCTTGCTGGAAAATGAAGTTATTCCCAATTAAACGATGTACGGAAGGAATGGCATGATGTTGTTGTTGTTGGTTAGCCGATCAGCCCACCTTGATCGAGCAAGCCGGTGGCACGCAGGTAACCGATCGCCCTCTCCGGAGTGGACCAGAGGTTCAGCGCACTAGTGATGTTGTGTTGTGTTCGTTGTTGTGCTAGAGCGGTACAGTCTGTCATAATGTGTTCAATTGTTTGTGGTGTGTCCTGGCACAGGTGGCAGGTGTCGTCTGTGGAGTTGTCTAGTCTGTGTTTATATGTCTAAGTTGGGGTGATGTCCACATCGGAATCGTACTAAGTTAACTCGATCCGACCTGCTCAGGCTGGTCTCCGACTTGTCAGTGGGGGGCGGTTTCGCACCTATGACCGCATTCGGACCGAGTCGTGTCAGTGCTTTGTGGGTTAGGTGTGTGTGTGTGTATGTGTTTTCTGTACTGTGTGATGTCTGTGGGGCGTGGTATGGAATGGAGTATTTGCTTATAATGTCTCTCTGGTATTACCTTAATGATGCGAGGTGTTGGTGCATGATTGTACATGTAGTGGCAAGGGTGTTGTGGGTTAGTTGTCGCTGCTGCCATGAATTGTGTTCTCCTCATGTCTAAATGTTCCCTAAGTTTCAGGATTTTTGTTTCTGTGTGCAGGTGTTCTATTGGTGTTGTTTGAGTACATCCTATAATGATACGAAGTGCATTGTTTTGTACTGTCTGTAAGGTGTTTATGTATGTGTCTGAGATAATGGGTGCCCAGCATGGGCTAGCATAGTTCATAACTGAGCGAATATATTGTTTGTATATGAGAGATGTTGTTTCCTGCTGGTGTCCAAAGTTTGTGCCTGTTAATACCCTAAGCGTCTTAAGTCTTGACGTACATTTGTTTTTAATGTCCTGAATGTGGTTTGCAAAATATAATGATGTGTTGTATGTGACCCCAAGTATTTTGGTCCTGTGAGTGTGTGGAATGTTGGTGTTGTTTATGTAATCTGTGGAGTTATCTGGTGTTCTTTTGTGTTGCTTGTTAGCAAGGTGATGGTTGATTTTGTGGGTGCTACTTTGAGTCTATTGTGTGTGAGCCAGTCTTGTATAATGTTTATGTATGTTTGTAGGTTATTTGTAGCGGTGTCGATGTTGTTGTGGGTGGATGTTAGAGTGATGTCATCTGCATATGATGATAAGGTAAGCTTATTATCTATGGGTGTTGGAATGTCAGGCAAGTATAAGTTGAAGAGGGTTGGTGAGAGAACAGAGCCTTGAGGGGCCCCGTTCGGAAAAAGCTTGTTTTTGGATGACTTGCCATTAAATGTGACATGTAAGTATCTTCCTGAAAGATGGATGCTTAGCCACCTTTTGGTGCTATTGTGCATGTTTGTGTTGAGTATTTTGTTTATGAGAGGGAAGCGTGGGATAGCATCAAATGCTTTACTAATGTCTATTGCTGCTAATAGTGTACGTTGAGCTGGTCGTCTGGAGTTGATGCCATCCATGATGTGCTGCGTGAGGTTAGTGAGTAATGTCGTGGTTGAGTGGTGAGGTCTGAATAAATGTTGAGTAGGCGATAGTGGTATGTGTGAGTTGGTGATTTGTAAGATTAGTCTTTCTTTTACTTTGGAAGGTGTGCATAGTAAAGTAATGGGTCTATAGGAAACTGGTTCTGTTGGATTTTTGTTTGGTTTGAGTAGTGTAATAATTTTACCTTGTTTCCATATGTCAGGAATAATACAGTGTTGGTATGAATATGTGCTGATATTTGTGAGAGCTAGTATTCCCTGTGGGCCCAAGTGTTTAAGGTGTATGTTAGATATGTTGTCTGGTCCATAGCCTTCGAATTCTTAATGTGTTTGATGATCTTGGTGGTCTGGTCTGTATTGAAGGGTGTAATGGTCGTGTCGAGTCCGTAGGTTTTCTCGTGTCTGGCTGTTTGTCTGTCTGCGTGTTTCTGGTTGTTGTCTCTGTTTAAGTGACTTATCTTTGCGTAGTGATTAACTAGAATGTTAGTTTGTTGTGTATATGTTGGGATATTATTTTGGCTGCGACAGATAGCCGCGTGTGAGGTGTGAATGCCGCTGTTAGAGTGGGCAATGCTGTTTATAGTCTTGTATAGCCTGGATGTATCTGTGGAATGGTTTAGTGTTGTTATGAATTCCCTGAATGCTTCTGTTTGTTTTACTTTAAGCTTGTTTATTTTTGTGTTGAGCTGTTGTGTCTGCTGTTTTATGGCTTCTGTGTGTGGTGTTTGTGTGTTATTTTTGAGGTTGTTACGTTGCCTCATGAGGTGGGTTATTTCTCTAGTGTAATTTGGGTTGTATTTCCTAATGTTGCCCTTGGGTATGTATTTGTTTGCATTATTGATGATCTGATTAAATGTCTTGAGTGTTGTATTGATGTTTATGATGGGTGTGCTGTTTAATGTGGTGAATTGTTCCTCAGTCTGTATTTTGAACTGTTCCCAATCAGCTTTCTTGTAATTTCTGTAAGTGTGCCTAAGGCTGTTGGAGCAGAGTGTAGAACGTGTTGTAATGATGATGGGCAGGTGGTCTGATGACAGTTGTTTTTCTGTCCTCCATTGTGTATGTGTTGCTAGTGAGGAAGAACAGAACGTTATGTCTGGAAAGGAGTTTGAATATCCTGCTTGATGTGGTAGGTGTGTATGTTCTTCTGTATTGTTAAGAATGAAGAGGCTGTTTAGTTTTGTGGCTATGTTCAGTGGCGGTTCCTCATATGGGCAATATGGGCAGCCGCACAGGGCGGCATTTGTGGAGGGGCGGCATGAGCGCCTGCAAAAAAAATAAAAATAAAATAAGAATAAATAAATAAAGAAATAAATAAAAATAAAAAATAAAATAAAATAAATAATAAAAGATCAATAAATATATTTTTATTAATAAAAAACCATCTATTGCATTTTCCATAAACCTTCCCATAAAAGACTAAACAATGCAAAATGCTTCCAGATTAATATTATTGGGAATAAAGGCCCATACTTTAACATATGTAATGTTATTTTTCTGGGTTTGGTTAAATAGTGAAATGTATATTATTTATTACAGAACGAATCTTCACACTAAGCCACTAAGGTCTGTCAAATAACCGCAAATGGATAAGAAGAGGTCAAAGCTATCAGGTGCTCAGTTTAGAAAAAAGAGGAAAGAAGAAGAGGAGAAACGAGCAAAAGATAAAGGTATAGAGCTATGTCATCTACTCTTCACTGCTATATTGCACTGCTATTTTGTGATATAGCTTTCTGAGTCATTTGAAGTGTACTATTATGTATATAATTAGCCATTAACCAAGGAGGTTGTATTATTCATTTGTTTCCTATTCTAAAAGTTTAATAAATTGTGCTTAATAACATGTTAAATTAATTGTACTAGCCTATTCATGCATTGGTCTGTTATGTTCTATTTTACTATTTGCAGGGGCACTTTTGAAATATTTTGGAACACCCTCTGCCACTAGCCAGGATGAGAAGCCGTCTACTTCTGCCATTATTGAGGCTGAGGAGCCATCTACCTCCTCAGCCTCACATATGTCTCCACAAATGCAGTCTGATCCTGAGGATGAAGACCCATTTGCTTCTACTTCTCCCCGGCAGGACTCTTCAGGTGAGTTTGTGTGCACATATGTCTGTGAGTGTGTGCGTGTGTGTGTATGTGTATGTGTGTGCATCCCTGCAAAGCATTTTGCAAACAGTTATAAATTATAATGTTATTATCACTGGGTCTGGGTTACTGGGTATGTGTGGTGTTTCACCACCATAATTCCATAACACCACCACCACAACAAAGTGCTGTGAATAATGTGTTATCTAACTTAGGTGTGTATACTAATGAGTAATGCTCTTGTTCTTTCTATTAGAAATGCCTGGAGCAGAATCGCCTCCTGAGGATGAGTCTCTGTCCACCGACCCTGCTAACTGGCCTTCAGTTCTGACTGAGAGAATTCGGACACAACTGGTTTCCAGGGGACCAAGTCAAGTACCATCTGACTTTGTATTCCCTAGAAACGACAGTGACGGAAGAAGTTTCCACCATCAATACTTCAGGAAGTCATTGGTTAGTGGGGAAAATATAACCAGAAGTTGGTTGGTCTATTCCTTAAAAAACAACAGCCTTTTCTGTTTCTGTTGTACATTATTTTCCAAGAGGAAAATAAATTTAACAAGTTTGGGACTCTCGGACTGGAAGCATGCAAGCTCATTGCTCACATCACATGACAACAGTTCAGAACACCTAAATTCTATGAAAATCTGGAAAGAACTGGCAGTGAGGATGAGAAAGGGGGAGACCATTGACAAGCAGGAGATGGCACTTCTGGAGGCTGAGAAGTTGAGATGGAGAGCGGAGCTGACACGTCTCACTGCTATTGTGCATTCTCTGGCAGTTAGGAATTTGGCACTAAGGGGACATACAGAAAAATTGTTCTCACCATCAAATGGCAATTTACTGAAAGAAGTTGAACTGATGGCACAATTTGATCCTATAATGCAAGAGCACATTAACCGTGTCCAAAAAGGGACCTCCAGTCACACCAGCTACCTCGGCCACCAAATACAAAACGAACTCATTGATTTGTCGAGCAGCAAGACCATTTCAGCAATGGTGAGCGACATCAAACAATCAAAGTTTTTTTCAATAATTCTAGATTGCACTCCAGATATCAGCCACACTGAACAGTTGTCAGTTGTGATTCGGGTTGTGTCACTGGAGGGGAAGCCCCATATAAAGGAACATTTCATGGGGTTTTTGGAGGCAGAGGAGTCCACTGGTCAACATTTGGCATCTCTGATTCTGAAGAGACTGGAGGAGCTAAAAGTTCCTTTCATGGACTGTAGAGGACAATCATACGACAACGGGGCCAACATGAGGGGAAAAAACAAGGGTGTTCAATCCAGGCTCCTAGAAATTAATCCCAGAGCTCTGTTTGTTCCATGTGGGGCTCATTCTCTGAATTTGCTTGTGGCCGATGCTGCTAAGGGATCTATTGATGCCACAAGTTACTTTGGCATCTTGCAGAAGCTTTACAACTTGTTTTCAGCCTCCACACAACGATGGGCCATTTTGAAAAAACATGTGAACATCACATTGAAGATGTGGTCTGATACAAGGTGGGAAAGCAAGATCAAGAGTGTGGAGCCCCTGAGATATCAGGCAGCTGCAGTGAGAGATGCACTGATCGAGGTGAGGGACCACACCAAAGACTCTGTAATAAAGGTCGAGGCTCAATCTCTGTCAGAGGAGGTTGGGTCATACCGCTTCGCCATTTGTTCAGTGGTGTGGCATGACCTGTTGTGCCAAATTCAGCATGTGAGCAAGCAGATGCAGTCTCCTAGCATGCACGTTGATGTTGCAGTAAATCTCCTAAAAAAAACAGAGAGAGGTCTCCGCAATTACAGGGCAACAGGTTTTGTGGCTGCACAAATGGCAGCCACAGATATCTGTGAACAAATGAATGTGGAAGCTGTGTTAAAACAAAAACGGCTGAGGTCCACAAAGCGGCACTTCTCCTATGAAGCATCTGATGAGCCCTTGATTGATGCTTTGAAGAAGCTGGAGGTGACATTTTTCAATGCAGTGGTTGATGCTGCAACATCAGCCATTCAGGAAAGATTTTCCACGTTGGAAATTGTGGGAGAGAAGTTTGGAGTGCTGACACATTTCCAAAATCTCACATTTGAGGAGTTGACAGAACAATGTGTGAACCTTAGTACTACACTACACTTTAAGGGACAATCTGACTTGGATGGCAGAGAGCTTGCACAGGAGCTGAAGAACTTGCCTGACTTGCCATCAAAGACCATATCCTTGCTTGAACTGCTGACATTTATCCATGAAAGGGAGCTCTCTGAAATATATCCAAATTTGTGGACTGCTCTCAGAATTGGTCTTACTCTTCCAGTCACTGTTGCTGAAGCAGAGAGGAGCTTTTCAAAGCTGAAGCTCATCAAATCCTACCTGAGGTCAACTATGTCACAGGAACGCCTTACCGGTCTGGCCATCATCAGTATAAATCATACAATTGCTGAGCAGATTTCATATGATGATTTAATTCATGACTTTGCATCAAGGAAGGTAAGAAGAGTCAGGCTTTAGATGGCAGTTGTGGTGTGGTGCAATTTATTTTGTTTCTTGTTCAAAGTGTAGCATAATAATTACCCTCTCTTAAGTGTCTTATTCTATTTATGTGATAGAGCATTTGTACAATTTAGAAATTTGATTCTCTAGTTTATTTATGGCAGTTGTGCAATTTAATTTGTATTTTTCCTGTTCATAGTATCATAATTACATTCTCTTAAGTGAGTTATTCTATTTACGTGATGAAGGATTTGTAAAATTCAGAAATTTGAGTCTTTGTTTTGGTTCTGAAGTTCCAACAATTAGTCCAATAAAAAGTTATTTTGTGAAAGAGTTATGTTGTCCTTTATTTTGGGGGGATTCGAATGTGTGTGTGTTGGCGAACAGGGGGGGGGCGCTGAAGGTGAGGTTCGCCCAGGGCGTCATGTAAGCTAAGACCGCCACTGGCTATGTTGGCGCCTCTGGTGTTGCTTTGGCCAGATTGTGTAACTGTGGATTGTAATTGGCTGGCACCTGAGGTGAATTATCTGGTGGGATGTAAATGTTGATGAGTGTGGTGTTGTGTTTTGCGCCTGTTTTAATGTTAACTGCCTGTATTTCTAACGTGTTATCTGCTTGGATTGTGTTTGTAATGTTTTGGGTGGCATTAGTGTAGCTAATGCTTTTACGTATGTAAGTGATGAGTCCACCACCGTCACTCCCAGTACGATCTTGACGGATCGCCGTGAAGTCAGGGATGGTGGGTGTTTTTGTGTGCGTTTTAGTTTTGTTTTTTGTATAAGTGCTATGTGAATGTTTAGTTTGTGAACGAATTCCTTAAGCTGCATGATTTTGTTTGTGAGGCCATCTACGTTGTACTGTAATATGTTAATATTATGCTTCTGTATGTGTCTCATGGTCCTATTGTATCTATGTTTTTGTGTATGGTAACATGTGCAAGTTGTAGTGGGGCCTGGATTAGTCTTAATGTCGCCGGAGAGTAAGAGTAGTCCGGGGAGCACGCAATTGTTCCCTATAAATGAAAAACATAGCAAGCTGGTATAGGTCCGGCCCCGGGAGCCGACTGGCACTCTAACCGTGCCACGCAACAGGCCGTCGACTGCCAGTCTGGGCAACCGTAGACAGCACACTGCACGGAGATTTGAGGAAGTTTGACTACCAACGCGTTGATGTTTCGGTTTGACGTCGCCTCTTCTTCGCATTGACGTGTCTCGCGCTGGAGGATACAGCCACTGTTAGAAGCTTCCTCGTCAGCTGCTAACTCTCGACATACGTTGAGGTTTTTAGCTCCTTCCTATCAGTTTCTTATTATCTATGGTCAAAATGTGCTGTTTAATCAGTCATTTCTTTTTGTATCTTATTTTCTTTATTAATTTGTCCAAGAATTTGGGATTGGAAGTATATAAAGAAATTATTTCCGGTCCTGTCCTTCAATGTTTTGATAAAAAGTTATTTTAGGATTTTCTTTCAATCAAGAATAAAGAGAATGAATTCTTTACTAAATTTGGTTTATTCTTTCTCTCTTTACGAAAAATATCTCAGATGTAGTCGTTTTTGCTAGTTCCTGCGGAAGGCTGTTATTGCTCTGTATCACGTTGTATAAAAAAAAAAGTCCCATCACTAGCAAAATAGCCCCATACCTTTACAATGCCACTTTCATGTTTGGCTGCAGATATCATGCAGCAGTCTTTAAACCTTTCTCCAGCTTTTCTTCTCACAGTTCGTCTTCTCTTAATGACAAATATTTCAAATTTGTTCTCATCCGTTCAGAGTACTTAATTCTAGTCTTCTAACGTGAAGTTTTAGAGTTCACTTGTTCATTTCAGTCGCTTTTGTGTATTGCTATGCCTCAGATAACGGTTTTCAACTGCTACACGACCATTCAACCCTACCTTTTTTTAGTTGCGTTTGGACAGTTGAACGTAAGACGTTATTTTTGATGTTGAATTGAGTTCAACGGGCGGGTTGAGGTGCTGTTAGGAATCTATTTCTTATGACTTTATAACTAGTAAACTATTTTCCCTCACTGTCATCCTTATTTTGCTTCCTCAGCTCTTTTCGTTTTTCACTGAACCTACCTCTTCTTCGTTTTCAATGGTTCTCGGCTCTCCATTTTGAGAAACGACAATCCTACGTGTAAGATCTCTTTGGAATAACCCAAGACGATGCAGAGCCCTTATTTTATTGCGTTTCTTTATAAGAATTTCTTTTCTGGGAAGTCATAAGTAATTCTTCAAAAAGAAAAGTTGTTACTTCATAAATGCTATTTTCAATGCATATTTCAGTTTCCATTTTTAGTTAACTCGGCAGATCATGATAACATCAGGTCTGTCAATATGCAGTTTAAAATAAAAATATAGCTTCATCTTCAAATATCTTGCTTATCTGTCTAGATATTGTTACAGCTAAAATATTTACCTTCTCTTCAAATATTTTGCAAATAATTCAGCCTATTGAGAATAAAAAACAAAAACGGTCAACATTAAATAATAATGATGTCACCAAAAATTTGTGTAAATAAAGTTGAAAATTTTTTCAAATGTTCATTCTGATTCTGATTTTGTTTGATCTGACTTAGAGGCTGAGCATTACCTGTAACATTTTAGCAGTAAACTACAGTAAGAGAATATCTTTGTCTTCTCCTTCGAGCCTTGCTTTTTTCAGAGAATTTAGTCTTAAAATAGAGAAAAATAATTTCTCGATACGCTACAAGAAGAATCGGGAAACCCTTAGAGAATTTAGTAAGCTTCACAGAATCCTCCGATCCCCTACAAGAAGAAATCGGAGAGTATAAGAGAAACTACTGCGATTCCCTACACAGTACCAGCTACTCCAAAGTAACAAATCAGTTGCTGCCACTTAACCACAACCCCTGTCAACCTTGAGCCGCCCAAGGCCATAGACGGAGGGGTTAACTTATATATATGGGATGAATTTCACAATTAAACACGTGAAATGAATGAATGATGCAAACCCACAGGGAAAAAGAAAAATGATTCCAAGGGTTTTCGTGTATTCAGAAGTACACCTCGTCAGGGAATGAAGGGAGAAAGCGAGATGACGATAAATGCACATTCTAGAATGTGCATTTATTCATTTTAAAAATAATTTCAATAAAAGTGCGGGAATATAATATCTATCTATCTATCTATCTATCTATCTATATATAATATATAATATATTATATATATATATATATACACAGTGCCCGCGAAAAGTATCCGATCACCCTGGAAATTTGTATTTTTTACATAAAAAACAATGTTTAAATGTATACTAACCTTATATTAGTATTTTGTCATCTGTCCTTTGGTTTGGATGACTTGTTCTAGACGTTTTTGGCATGGATTTAATCAAGTTTTGACAAACTTCCACTGATATTTCCTTGCACCATACCTTTTGATGGCTTCTTGTAATTTTTCGACTGAGCCAGTTTCGTGGCATTCAACCTTATTTTTTATTATTAGCCACATATTTTCTATCGGATTGAGATCTGGACTATTACCAGGCCAATCCAAAATATCAAATTTATTGTCATAATCCATTTTGTCACTATTTTGGCCCTGTGACATGGTGCACCATCATGCATGTATGTTTTTGTCCTTTGGATTGCCATTGCCATTGGAAGTTTATCCTGTAGCATTGCTAAATACCGTGCACCATTCATAGTTGTGTTCTTCGGAAGAAAATATAGGTTTCCACGCCCATAGTAACCGAAACAACCCCAAACCATCACACTTGGAGGGTGTTTCATTGTCTTTAGGGTGTATTTAGGGTCCATCCTATTTGAGCCAATGGGCCGGCGAACCTTTTTTGGACAACTTCTGAATGTCAAAAATGTCGACTCATCACTAAATAAAACCTTCTTCCAGTCATCAACAGTCCAATGAATATATTTTTTACAAAATGCGACACGTTTTTTACGCATTTTTTCATTAATGAACGGTTTTCTTAGCAGCATGGCGAGATGGTAATCCGAGTTCTTTTTGGAGCCGCTCCTGGATAGTTCGTTCAGAAACACCAGATAACAAATTATTCATATTAAATTTTATTTCTTTCGCAGTTATTGTTGGGTTTTTCAATACTAAACGTTTCATAAGTTTGTCTGTTCGTGAATTTGTTTTTCTCGGTCTGCCAGATCGTTTTTTAGGGACTGGCGTGGTTAGGCCGGCATTGTTCTTAGCCCGTGAAACCCATAAATTAACGGTACTTTGGGATATGTTTAATTCCTTAGCTATCTGTCTCTGTGATTTCCCACATGTATGCAAAGCAACAATAGCACCTCGACAATCACTCTTAAGTTGTTTTTTAGCACACATTATATATAAATTTTATTTACACCACTTTCTGTAAAAAATAACAAAATATCAATAAATTTACAAACAGTGAAATCTGACAATTTTGAGACACAGCCACCCGCAACGAAGGCTACCAGAACACTAATTTGAGAATGCGTTGGATAGCCTCATATCAGCGAGCAACCTCAAAGTTACCAGATGTCGCTAGAACAAATAGAAAGTGAATTATGTGTCTCTGAATATCAAGGGAAAATATTGTATTTCTTGAGTGATCGGATACTTTTCGCGGGCACTGTATATATACACATCTATATATATATATATATATATATATATAATATTATATATATATATATATATATATATACACAGGGTGTTTCAGGTCGACCCTAGAAATATGGAAAAGAAACATTTCATATTAGTTACGGAATTACTATGACAAACTTCAAATACCAAATACAAACTCCATATCTGGAATTTCCAGGATCGATTTGAAACACCCTGTATATTAGAATCAATTCAGACACTACGTATTGATTTATTACTTATACGCAATAAAATAAAAGTGCATGGGTTGATTCTACTATACAGGGTGTTTATAAAGTCCCTATCTATTTCGTTGAATTAACGGTTTTTATTTATTTTTGTTGCAGAACCTTATGAAAATGAATATACAAGAACGGGTGATGGTGGTGACACTTTGGATTAAAGGAAAGAAATGCAAAGAATTAGAGAGAGGTTTGAAAGGACATTTCACAGGCCAGGTCCTACAAATAAGATAATTCGTGATTTGTTTAATAAATTTAAAAGAACGGGATCTGTTCATGATGAGTCAAGATCTGGACGTCCAAGTGTCTCTGAGCATGCTGTAAATGCGGTACGTAATGCTATCGATGAACATCCAAGCATGTCAATTCGCACCACATCACGTAGACTCAGGATACCCAAATCAAATGTCCACAAAATTTTGAAATCAACGTTGAAGAAGAGAAGTTATCACAGTCAGGTGCTTCATGACTTACATGAAGAGGATTATCCAAAGCGAAGTCCAATGTTTGCCGATCTTGTTGAACACATTCAGAATGAAAATTTAATGGACCACATTCTCTTCGGTGATGAAGCAACTTTTCACACGTGTGGAAAGGTTAATCGCCATAACTGCCGCATATTGACTAATGAAAAGCCAGTTAATTTCTATCACTGGGAACGAGATTCTTCTAAAGTTACTCTCTGGTTGGGTATGACTAAATCTAAGATTTATGGGCCCTTTTTCTTTGATGAAGCTACAGTTACAGGGCTTACTCATTTGGACATGTCTGAGCAATTCCTGGAACCCCAGCTTCATTCAGATGGCATTTTAAACACCATCATCTTTCAACAAGATGGGGCACCTTGTCATTACGCAAACATTGTTCGGGAGTATCTAAATGAACGATTTCCAAATCGGTAGATCGGACATGGAGGCAACAGACCCTGGGCGGCTCGATCTCCTGACCTAACGCCCTTGGATTTCTTTGCATGGGGCTTTATCAAATCAAACGTCTATCAAACGAGGGTTACAGATCTGCAAGATTTACGTGCTCGGGATCTTTTCGGTTTTAGGTCCGGCATTGGATTTTTTTCATATTTTTGGTATAGACGTAGATTTTTGCACCGATTCCATTTCCGCAATCCGTTTCTTGGAGAAATAAACACGAAAAAAGTTATGTGCAAGTTTATTACGTTTACAGGTTTCCAGAACACAGAACGGAACACAAACCAAAGTTTGCTACTTGCCAAACTGCGCAATATCGTTCAGCATTTGGCGCACTAGACCTTTGCCTGCGTGTCGGCGACGCCAGAGAAACTCGCAGAGATACGAGTCGATCATGGAACGGTGCGTACCACACCGGCGCTTGTTACCGCGTTTGAGTTGGTTCCACGTCGACTCTATCCGTTGCGTGTGTGCTCCAGTTGAAGGGTCCACAAAGTTTTCGCTGTGGTTCACTGTTTTGTGGCTGAAGCTGTACCCTTCGAGCTGTTCGATATACAAACAGAAGTAGTTTAGGTTAGGTTAGGTTAGGGTAGGGTAGGGTAAGTTAGGTTGGGTTAGGTTGGGTTAGGTTGGGTTAGGGTAGGGTAGGGTAAGTTAGGTTGGGTTAGGTTGGATTAGGTTAGGTTAAGTATAGGTGGATATTTGAATGCAAGTTTTGGGCCATAACTTCTTTCGTGTTTATTTCTCCAAGAAACGGATTGCAGAAATGGAATCAGCGTAAAATTCTACGTCTATACCAAAAACATGGAAAAATCCAATGCCGGACCTAAAGCCGAAAAGACCCCGTGCTCGTATCGTAATAGCAGTTACAAAAATAACCCCTGTCATGTTCCAAAATGTGTTCCGCAATGCTGCTGACAGATTCGAACTCTGCAGAGATACTGATGGTGCTCATGCATAATCATATGCTTAAGTATTCATTAAATGTATGGCTTCTATTATATTGTTATTGAATTTTACCCTTTTTGCTACGTTTTCACTGAAACAGATAGGGACTTTATAAACACCCTGTATTTTCTAAAATGTAGATTCCCCAAGAACAAGTCTTTTTCAAGTGTTATCCAAGATGTGACCGGTCAACGCCCCAGACCGAATGAACTTCAGTAAACTTGCGTCGAAAACCTGTAAGATAAGCTGTGATTCAAAATTTATAAATGTGACATTTAGAAATTACATTATGTCAGATCACCTGAAGATCAGGGCCCCCAGCCTTCTTTAGTTAGCTTTATAAAACTAAGTAACGAAAATATCACGACCTAACCTAACCAATCGTCAAGGGCGTACAGTTGACCTAACGATTGGTTAGGTTAGGTCGTGATATTTTCATTAGTTAGCCTTATAAGGCTAACTAAAGAAGGCTGGGGGCCCTGATCTTCAGGTGATCCATTATGTCTGGAAGTCTTACAATTTTACATCAACATTTTTTAACCTAAAATTATGTGGGTGTTTTTTAAAATTTTTATTGGGTTCAGAATCCCAGCTGAGCCGTGAACGGCCAAGCTCTGAAGGGCCAGTTTAACCTACAGCCCAAGTTAAGCTAGACTAAAAACTTACGGACTTGGAGGTCCTATTAGGTTCTACCTCAGGGTTGCTGACTCGATGTGGGCCTACCTTAAGCCTCAGTTGCATAAAATTAAGATAAAAAACAAAAGGGGCACTATTTTTGGTCTTCTTTCTAAACCTTGCAACAACAACAACACAACCTGCACCAGTGCACGATGCAACAATCTTGTATCTAAACAACCAAACTGAATTGCAAGAGAGCTCTCTATAAGACCACGCCCTGTAAGTGCCGCATTCAACAAACGAGTAGGAAAGACGCTCAGCGCCCCCATAAAAATGATGCCACAAGAGTGCCCAAACAATGATGCCACAAGAGCCCAAAAATGCTAGCTCTAAATTAAGTGAATTTTTCGCTAACCTTACAATTATGAGATGGATATATACACACCTTAACTTAATATATACAAGCAATGCTGCATCAATCAGCTTAGTCATCATATCGCCTTGGGACAACAATGGCTCTTCCTCTTCTAGATTTTCTATCACTCCCCATCGAAGAGACATTGTTGTCATTACCTTCTGCAAATTTACCCAAGCCTTCTCCATGAGACTGTAACTCAAATGTTTCATCTTGACTATCCGTGTTTTTACTGATTTCTAAAGCATAGAGTTTTTGTATAGGTCTCTTTAATTTTCCTCCTGAAGTCTTTACCAGTGCAGACCTAACTAAATTGTCTTTGCCAACAAACAACTCTTCAATTATGCCAAGCTTCCAGCATTGCCTTGGTCTTTCATCCCCAATCATTACCACTTCTCCCACCTTGATACAATTTGCATTGGAGCCCTTTACATTGCCTGATGGGTAATAACTGAGTTCTGGCAAGTATTCTATCTGCCACCTCTTCCATAACTGATCTTGTAGCTCTTCAAGGTACTTGAACCTTCTGGTTGACTCTTCTTTAGTGCTCTGGATAGGCTGTAAGTCTTCTGGCAAACTGGGGCTTGATGTCAATCGTTTACCACAAAGAAAATGATTTGGTGTCAATGGCTCTGCATCCTGCATACTGTTATAAACAAAGGTGATAGGCCTACTGTTCACCATTGCTTCTACTTCACACAAAACAGTGCATAATTCTTCTTTGCTCAAATGAGCATTAGCTAAAAGTTTCTCTAATGGACATTTTACACTTCTCACTAGCCTTTCCCAAAATCCTCCCCACCATGGTGCTCTCTCAACAATAAACTCCCACTGTATCTTATGGTGTGAAAAGTAGGATTGGAATCCCTCCTCTTTTAGCAAGGACCAATCTTCTTGGAGTTCCTTTGCAGCCTTTTTGAAGGTTTTTGCATTATCCGATATGATTTTATTTGGGAAACCCCTTCTGTTCACAAACCTTTTAAAGGCCAAAAGAAATACATCACTACTTAAGTTGCTTACCAACTCCAAATGGATTGCTCTGGTGGTAGCACATGTGAAAAGACATATATAACCTTTGTTAGACTCCCCTTGCTCATACACATAGACTGGACCTGCGAATTCTACTCCCACTATATCAAATGGGGCAGTATAGACACACCGTTCTCTTGGAAGTGGAGCCACCTTTTCATAATGAGGCTTTGCACTCCAACGCTTGCAAACCACACATTTATGCAAGATCTTTTTTACTACTTGTCTAATTTTGGGGATCCAAAACTGTTTTCTGATCTCTATTATCACTTCTCTAACTCCAGCATGTAACAACTTATGATGAGTATCGAGGATCAAAAGTTCCACAAAGTGCCCCAGAAGGTAAAAAAATTGGATGTCTTCTCTCCTCTGGAAGCCCAGAAAACTGTAGTCTACCTCCTACTCTCAATAAATCCTGATCCAAAAACACATCCAAATCCTTGAGAGCAGAATGTGTTGGTAGAACCTGTAATGGACGGCTGGTGAGCAATTCCCTCTCTTCACCAAATTTTTCCTTCTGCACATATACCACCCAGTATTGCCTGGCTTGCTGAATCTCCTTACTGCACAGAATTCCTTCCCTTCTTGTTTCTCCCTTAATGTTGTTTGTAAATCTATATACCCATGCTGTCACTCTTAACAACCTTTTCAGACTGCTAATGTCCTCAAGCCTCAATATGGGGTCTTGCTGCATAACTTGACAACTGTTCACAGTGCATTTTCTCATTTCACTCACCCATTCTTCTTGAGCCTGGCATTCTCCTACAATAGGCTGATTAGAAGGCCAGTTTTCACTTCCAAGTTTTAGCCACTCTGGCCCATTCCACCACAAACTTGACTGTGCAAGATCTTTCACTGAATTTCCTCGTGTTGGTAAATCAGCTGGGTTTTGGGTGCCTGGACAATGCCTCCATTGCTTGGGATCTGTGTGTGCTTGAATTTCCTCCACCCTATTAGCAACAAATGGTTTCCATTTCCTTGCTTGGCTTCTTAACCAGTGCCAAACTATAGTGGAGTCTGTCCAATAATAGCTTGGAATTTCATATAGGGCCAAAGAGGGCCGGCTTTGCACTGTAACTGCAAGCCGCCTAGCAATAACTGCACCCATCAATTCCAACCTTGGAATAGAAAGCCTTTTCAAAGGTGCTACTCTGCTCTTTGCAGCAACCAACCTGCAACTTACTTCCACTTTGAATGTGCCTCTTATATAAATACAAGTTGCATAGGCTTCCTCACTTGCATCACAAAAAGATGTGCAGCTCCAAATTGTCTGGACTATTGTTCAACTCTCTAAAGTACCATCTTGGGATTTCAATGTCTCCAAGATGTGCCAATTCTTTGAACCAATATTTCCACCTTACCACCATATGATCAGGTAACGCTTGGTCCCAACCAAGTCCAATTTCCCAGAGGTTCTGAAACCAAATTTTTTACTTTATCACAAGTGGAGCCAGGAATCCAAGAGGATCAAAGACCTTTGAAGCCAAACTAAGAGCTGTACGTTTTGTCCACCTTGTCTCATTCTCAGCCAGCTCTACTAAAGATTTCCATTGAAGGTAAACAAATCCTCTCTTTGCTGCCAAACAATGCCTAGCACCCTTGTGTCTATTGCCCACAACTCCTTAATACCAGAGTCCTCAATACTTTCTGCTGCATCAGTTACTACACAGGACTGACTCATAAACTGTTGTAATTGAGAATGATTGGTCTGCCATTTTCTAAGCTCCATGCCAGCCTCCCTCATTATAGCTCTAGCCTCCCTGAATATCTGTTTAGCCATTTCTGTATTATCCACGGAACACAGCAAATCATCAACATAAAATTTTTTCCTTATGTGTTCAATAGTGTTAGGATAGACTTCAGAATATTTCTTAAAATGGTACTGCATAGTAGCTGCCAACAGAAATGGACTAGAGCTGAGGCCAAACAACACTGACTTCATTCTAGTACGTACGTATATGCTTAAACCTTAGGTTCATTTTCCAACAAGTCTTTCGTATCCACCCACAGATATCTTACTGCATCTCTGTCCTCTGGTTTTAACTCTATTCGCAAAAAGGCTTGCTTCACATCTGCAGGCAATGCTACTCTACCAAACCTGAATCTCAGTAACAAGGAAAATAAATCTGCATTTAAATTTGGCCCAGCATCCAAACAGTCATTCAAAGACACACCACCTTTGTCCTTGGCTGAGCCATCAAAAACTACTCTCAGTTTGGTGGTAGTTTTGTCTCGCCGTACCACTGCATGGTGTGGCAGATAATGTGCCTCCTGGCTCACCAGCTCACCTTGCACCCCCTTTCACATAGCCCTCCTTTATATAGCTTAGGATGGCCTCATTGTATTCAATTACAACTCATTTTTTCTTAGACTGTGCAATGAAGTCTCCAACCTCCTATTAGCTAGCTGAAGCTTTGAACTGGGTTTGCAAGAATCCTTCCAAGGGAGGCCAACTTCATAGCAACCATCTCTAAACCCAATCCCTTTTCCAAATTGCTCTAAAACATCACTGTTCACTGGACTCGCCTGCTTCTCCTGTTTGTCCTTTATGCCAATGGATTGAAGTTCCCAAAAGGTTTTCAAATGCCTTTCCAAACCATGGCTGTTCTCCTCAATCTTAACAAAAAGAGCTTTAACCTCCATTTCATTGCAATAGCTCCCATGTAGCATCCAGCCTAGCTTACTTTTAATAGCTACCGGACCTCGAGATGTGCGGACAATATTACCAGTGAAGTCCCAATATTAGTCAGCTCCAATCAAAAGACTAATATCTTCTGTTCCTTCAAACTTATTATTGCCCAAATTAATTCCTTTAACTTGCAATTCTTGGACACATGCCATATCTAAACAAGTAGTGACTGGAGCACAAAGTTCCTCAATCTCTACAGCTTGGACCTTGATAGTGGGACTTTGTGGTAACAACCCCTTAACCAGAACTTCTACCTTCTTAACTTTGGTTCGGTTTTGAACGGAAGCCACAAACCCAGAAATTCTTAAATTTTCCCTCTTAAGTTCTTTAAACTTCAATTTTCTGGAAATTCTGGTCTTAATAAAGCTACACTGGCTACCACTATCAAACAACACTCTTACAGTAGCTTCTCCATCATTCCCAATTAATAAAGCTGCAGCTGTTTGCAATAATCCCCCTTTACTTTTACTCCCTTTTATAGCAGTGGCATGTGCCACTGATGTCTCTACTTCTAGGGTAGGCCTACTAGGAGTGTTTTCACACAATAATGGCTGATGCCGGCCATGGCATTTTTTGCACAAAATTTTGAACTTACAAAACCTTGTTCTGTGACCTTTCAAAAAACATTTAAAACATGCTGTGGACTTAGTTACCCTGTCCTTTCTCTCCTCAAAAGGTAAAGCCTCAGTCACCTCACATTTATATGACTTGTGGTTGCCTTCGCAAAATATGCATTCCTTGATTCCCTTTAATTCACTCCATTCTCAGAGGATACATGTAGAGCTGACACTGTACTTGGGCTATTCCTTTTTGTAGAAACTTTGGTGCTGTGCCTGCCTTTGTCCCATTGTTTAACATCCCACTGTGCAAACTCAATTCCCTCTCGTCTTGCTAATTCTGTGCCTAAAAGACTTAACATCTGCTGAAGGGGGATGTACACATGTTCTGTAGAGTGTCCCCTACTTAATTCAAGCAAAATTGAGCTAGGCAATTTAGACTCCAGTATAGTGACCAACATTATACCATACCTTTCCATTCCTACACCCAAGTTGTCCAGGGATCTAGTTCTAACTTCAAATTCATCATATAACTGCCGTAACTCCTTGACACTATTGGGATTATTAACAGGAGGTATAGCTAAAAGTTCGCGGAGGTAGCTTTTAATTAGGATCTCTGGCTTACCAAACCGTTTCTTTAATATATCCCAAGCCACATTATAATTAGCCTCTGTTAATGCTAATCCTGCTTTGTCTTTGCTGCCTCCCCTTCCAAGAAGGACTGCAAATAATTAAACTTCTCCACCGCGCTTAACACTGACTAGAATGAACTGCTGATTGAAAACTGTCTGCCCATCCTTGCCATTCATGAATACTAGGGTGGATCACTTTTCCCTTTTTTTTTTAAATTTTAGCTGGTCAGAGGTTTTCCGATGATTTGGTTCAGTGGAAGTACACTGACACCATTTTTACCAAAATCGATCAATATTTAGGGGTCGCGCATCGACCTTGAAAATTTCAATTTTGGAAATTTGGCCAAATTGACAATTTTTTACTGAATAAAGATAAATCATCAAATTACCATATTTTCTGAATCCTCTCAGTGAAAGAAATCCTCTCAGATGCTTACCAAGTCACCTTGAGACCGCATTAAAATTTAAAATACCGTATTTGTCCCCGTACCTCCATATGCTGTCTGCCATTGTCTGCTTTTTAGGATAAGATAAAACGAATAAGGAAAGATCAAATGTATTTTGTATTAAAACGGTTTACCGATATCACTAAAGGCACTTACTCCGGTGCCCCTAACTAGGTTCAAAAACTGTATGAATCGTGGTTAGAACACACGTCATCTTAAGGCGTGCGCCATTACTCTCTCTGCTAACTCCCTTTCCCTCTGCGCTACGTCATCTTGGCAAGTGACGACTTCTTGATGTCACCGAGTTCTTTCCGGCTCTTTTCCACGAGCTGAAGAAGACCCTGCAGCTGTGACTCGTCTTTTGTGACTGTGTCGCGTAATCTTCTATCAGTTTCATCCCTCTCTCTGCCACGTCGTTGGTAACTTTCAGATGCGAGATGACATTCTTCAGATCACAGTAGTTCTTATCTTGATCCCACTTACAGTATTCACCGGCAGAGTGAGCCACGTAGACGCGCACACCTGCAGGCCTGTGAACACGAACCACGATGACTCATCGATCAGGTCCGGAAGGCGCGTCGTGTCATCAACCGAGACGTTGTCATACGTGAAGTCCTCGGGCACAGCGAGGCGGCACAGCTTCTTTGCCATCTCGTGCTTTACAGTGTCTTCCACTTTGTCACTGCAGAGGGCGAAAACGACGGTCTGAGGCCTCAGATACCACAAGTGCCGCCTGATCACTGCCAGTGAAGCCTCTGCAATCTCGCGATCCACAGCCCTGTACTGCAGAAGACGCTGGTACAACACAAGGTCATTCAGCGGGGCATCAGCTGCGACAGGAGCCGCCAGCCAGGCAGGTGCGTAGAGGAGTGCAGTAAATAGTACCACTCTCTGAAGTTTCTGTACCAGCTCGTCGTCGAACTCCAGCTGACCGCTGAACATCAGGAGCTTCGTGTAGTAGATGATCTGAAACGAATACGCACTGTGATGTATAAATACCGATACCACTCCATATAAGTTTGTTTAATGGTAAATTATTTATCTTATTTTTTCTGGTAGGGACTTCAAATGGCTGTTTGCAGAAGGCAATACAATATTTAACTTCTAATTCAAAATACCAACCTTGGCCATCCACCTCGCATGATGGTAGGTTCCTGGGCGCATGAAGTGTGTGCCACGACGTGGCTGGGCCCCGAGTACCAGGAGTGTAATCTCCGCCACTTCTCGGTAGTCTTCTCTGACAAGACCAGAAGCGGTGCCGAGGAACTTGACTGCCTCATCTCGGAGCTCCATCAGCCACGTCACCTCCGCCAAATGCTCGATCTCCAGCTCGCGATAAGTCGAGAGGTCGAGCTTGTCCCACCTGAAAGGGGAGTTATGAAAATATTGCATGAAAACGACTGAAGTTTCCCTTTTCGACTGCTATTAACATCATTAGTAGAAGGACGCTGATATCTCAATTGCTCTGAAGGCAAAAAATCATTGGAGAAAACAAATGCGCCTTAGACTTGAAATTCACCTTCTCCTCAGATACTGGAACAAAGTTCAGTTGGTGCTGTGGTTCTTCCAAACGCGGTGATGACCACTGCCCCCACGATGAGCTCCATAACGTGATGGCGACAGCCCAGCTGGAAGAGCGGTTTACCAAGCATGTTCTCCAGCCGGACCACCGCACCCTGCACCCTCCCCGTATTGGAGGAAGTTGTGTCGAAGCACAGTCCAATCACGTTGTTCTCGCATCCCCAGTCTTTGAGAGCACGAAAGGTCGCCTGGGCCTGGGACAGACCGGTGCCGTCAGCAACAGTCGGAACGGCCAGCAACTTTCCTTCTGTGCATTGGGGAGCTCCGGAGATGAGAATCGCCTGGCGGTGCTCCAATGATCCAAGAGAGTCCTGAAACGAATGTCATACATGCCAATCCATTATCGTCCACTGGAATATGTCAATCCACTGCCGTCACTGGAACATGTTAATTCACTGTCGTCCACGGTGAGGGCAAAACTGACCTTGATTACTTTACCGTCCCAGTGGACGACAGCATGCCTCGGAGATACGAAGGATTTCTGCACAGCTGTCGACACTTCACAACGATGTGCCACTCTTCCACGGCGAGACGTGTCCTTCGAGATACTGAATTTGTCCAGGTCTGCGGGTGGATCTGCCGAACGTAGGACTGCCGCCACGACACTTGCCACCTATGTGCGAAATTGAAAGGAAGTTGACAAGGATGCGTATGGTTTTTATGTGACAAAATAATCACTAAATTTTCCGTCGTTACGTCTATTATATCTTTGTCAAGGAAAGATCATTACTGATATATACACACCTGATTATTGGACATCCGGAAGCGATCAGCCACTTCAATAACAGCCGGTGCATTGAGGATGCGGTGAGGAAGGCTGATTGATACAGTTGATTCTCTCGGCTGTCGGTATGGTGGTTCTAGCTGTGATTCGGAGTTGCTCGATGATCTGCTTTCTATAGATTCATCGTCGCTCTCAGCTTCGGTTCCTAATTTCGTTTTTGAGGTGCCTGGCTCATCACGAGATTGTTGTCTTGAGAGTTGCCGTTTTCTCTTGACAACGAACACTTTATCATTCCCACTCATTGTTGCCTGGCGCAGGCCCCGTTGATCCTCATAAAATTTAATATCTTCTTGTTTGTTGTTGTCTGAGAGCAGTCGACTTTTCTGTATCTCTTCAATAGCATCGGGAGCTCCGATGTCCCAGAGCTTGTTCAGATTTTCTGAAAACTTCTCCCTGCCTTTTCCCGCGTCACTGTCTCATCTTGCTCTTCTGCAGCGAGCGCCACTCTTCCCACAGTAACTCCAGTTTTCTTTCGCAGTTACGCCTCGTGATCGTCTTTATACGTGCCATGTTCCAAAATGCCAGAACATTGGCCACCGTGTCTTTTACGGCGGCCTTCCTGTCAGTAGTTTCCTGCTTGGCATAGAAGAAGTACTGGAGAACTTGATGGGTGGTTGGCAATTTGGCACCACCGATCGAGGAAGATGGCTGACCAATTAAGAAGACGTCCGTGGCTGACCTTAGAGAAGTGGTGCTGTTGTTGCTGCTTTCTCTTTTCCAGAATAAGTAACTTTCAGAGTCTTCCCACTCCTGGTTGTTAACAGTTTATCCATTGTACTAAAGTCTAGACTTATCAAACAAGAATCAATTGACACAGTTGATCTGTAAAAAGCAAACTGTGATTAGTAAAAATATTGGTCATAGACATAGCGTGTGTGTGTGT
Source organism: Bathynomus jamesi (assembly GCA_023014485.1). Classification (NCBI taxonomy): domain Eukaryota; kingdom Metazoa; phylum Arthropoda; class Malacostraca; order Isopoda; family Cirolanidae; genus Bathynomus; species Bathynomus jamesi. The sequence continues at coordinate 248,384 of JAJOZX010005259.1, forward strand.
AATTGGGATTTTAGGATGCGCCAGCTACTGATGCTATGATTACGTCCATAACGGGGGACAAATACGATATTTTAAATTTTAATGTTATTTCTAGGTGAGTGTAACTTCTAAACCACTTGTCCGATCAACTTGGAAAGTATCTGAGAGGATTTTTTTCACTGAGAGGATTCAGAAAATATGGTCATTTGATGATTTATCTTTATTCAGTAAAAAATTGTCAATTTGGCCAAATTTCCAAAATTGAAATTTTCAAGGTCGATGCGCGACCCCTAAATATTGATCGATTTTGGTAAAAATGGTGTCAGTGTACTTTCACTGAACCAAATCATGGGAAAACCTTTGACCAGCTATAATTTAAAAAAAAAAGTGAAAAGTGATCCACCCTAATGAATACTCCCAGAAAATGTTTTGAGTACAAGCTTTAACTTCACAAACACCATTTGTTGAGGGTTGTGTCTCATTACTAGACCTGGTCTCTTACTGTACTGAGCTGCTAAACTCTTTTGCTCTGTGGCATACGTTAATTATATTATCAATAATCTCTTCAAAGTTAATTATGTTATTTTCTATTTCATCCTCTTCTATAAGAGTCTCAATTTTAACATTTACTTCGCTTAGAGCAAACTTTTTAGTTTTTAATATGGAAAGCTGTGCAGTCACTAAGCTTAAATCCTCTTGCTCTGTGGCAGAATCTATAGTGGCAATGACCTTTGTAATTAGACCTTTGTAGGCGCTTCTCCTTTTTTTAAACTTGTTCAATTCAGCTGCACTCATCTTCAATGCAAACAACAATTGGGCTCAATACCAAATAAGCTGAATTGGCAAAAATACTTAACCAAACTGATCAAACTCAAATTTTGCTTTTTTCAAATAAACTGAATTGCTGGGTGGGGTACTGACCAACCACCAGTATGGAATACCAAATTTTCCACCCAAGTAACTGCTGCACTGAATTCTGCAACCTTCGCCTACGAATAATAAACCAAAATTAACCAAACCAGTAAAAATGTAGGCCCAAAACAACGACACACGAGTGGCCAAGTTTCGCAATTGGGCGACCAAACTTTCTACCCAGGGACCTTAACTCAATTATGCTCAACCCGTCTAGGCCTAACTTGGGCTACAATTTGCACAATCAGAACTTTGCCGGAAAATAGTCACTGACTCAGTCTTGGGCTGGAATCCGGTTCCGAAGGACCATGTTATTCATGTTATTTTTATTGGGTTCAGAATCCCAGCTGAGCCGTGAACGGCCAAGCTCTGAAGGGCCAGTTTAACCTACAGCCCAAGTTAACCCTCTACCGCCCACGTGGACGAATTCGTCCACTAATTTAATTAGGCGTAATACTCGTAAATACATTGCTCAGTTCCCAAGCAGACGATTCCGCCCAGTAATGACGTCAACAGTGCGATTCTAGCGTTTTCCATTCGATGATTTTCCGGTCTTGACTTAGAGTTTCGCCACTTTGAGATGATGACGCACGTGTGTTTTTTTTCTCTTGTGTAGCCTCGTGTTTGGAAAACGATGGACACTATACCAGGTATGTAATTACTTTGAAAAACTTATACATGTAAACAAAATGTATGTTATTAATAGCGAGTGTTGAAAATAGCAGTGAAATATTTTGTAAAGAGTGTTTGCAATATATATATTATGGACGAATTCGTCCATATGGGCTCTGCAGTGATGAAAATTCCTGAATCAATAAAAATTTACACCCATCCCAGATTACATAAGGCCCAATTTTATCATCTGAGATATATAGTGATTATGCTCTTGACTGCAAGCAAGGAATGGAAGGAGTGATTGGATGATCTAGGCTAAAATTAATTTTTCTATCAATGTATTTTGTTGCATAGTGTTCTTACAATTTGTCTCAACAAAAACAGTTTGCATCAATATGTTGGCGTTTTTAGAGAATACTATTCCTGATTGATAAATATTAATAATAAATAGATTTATATAGCGCTCACAAGTCTCACTGACCCTCACTGAGCGCATAAACTGCTTGCCTTTTTTTCCATTTTAGTCCTACTATACCAGTGGTTCTTAACCTTTTTACTACCATGCCCCCTCTAGGAATTGGTCCTTCCCTCCACGCCCCCCTTGCATCAAAATAACATTCTCTCCCAGATTTTAAAGAAAAATGAAAAAAGTGTTTTTAATCTCTTTATTGAGTATGAATTAGTGAGATACTTGACACTGCTTCTTAGCTACTAGATCTTGAATGCGTGGTTGAATGCCAGAGAGTGCACAGCGTAAGTCCCCTTCAACATTCAGCCTGTTTCTGTACTTGGTCTTGACAGCAACGAGCGTGGAAAATGCAGCTTCACAAAGATACGTGGATCCGAACATAGTTAGAATCCGAAGAGCCTGATGTGAGATCAGAGGGTAAACAGGAAGGTACTTGACCCAGAACGTCTCAAGATCCAGTTCTTTGAAGTCTTCTTAGCTGTGGAGTTGAACTTCAACTCAAGAAACTCCTCTTGCACTTCTCAATATTAGCCCATGTTCTCGTTAAGAGAATAACAAATACAATTAGAGAAATTCCTGTCTTTCCCCAAGGGATCGCGCCCCCCCTGGAAATTACCGACGCCCCCCTAGGGAGGCGCGCCCCCCAGGTTAAGAACCACTGTACTATACCGTAGGCTAATCATCAGTGTAGTTTTGTATGCTAATGAGACTTGACTTTCTTGATAATATATTTCAAGATAAATACTGTATACCGGTATATGAATTTTAATTTTCTTTCATTGCTATTTCAGTGTCAGAGTTTTATGGAGGATCAATTCCGAGGCATCAACGGAGAAGACATGTTCAAGAAGTTGAAGCACAAGCTTTTAATAACTCTGACGGTGATCTTGATGATGATGATGATTCTGTGGTCGATCCAGACTATGCTCCTGAACGAAATAATGATGAAGGTAGGCTGTATTTTGGATTATAATCCCACACAATCAGATAGAAAATGCTAAATTTAGATATTCATTGGCAAATAACTTCTACAATTGTGCTTTTTCTCATTATAGACATCAATCTTGAAGGCATGGTGGACATTACAATAGACCGGACCTCTGTGGAAGAAGATTCTCTGGAAGATGAGTCAGAAGAAGAGCAACCCACTTCTTCAACTGCTTCCCGTGTGTCATGGCGACAAGGCAGTCCAACTGATTCTACCACTATTCATGAATATTTAGGCCCAGAGCATGTATTTTCTGATGATCTCCGTCAACCAATTGAATACTTTCGCAGCTTCTTTACAGATGAGTTGCTAAATGTTTTGGTTACACAAAGTCATTTGTATTCAGTGCAAACAAATCCTAATAAGCCTCTCAACATAGATCAAAATGAACTGGAGCAATGGTTAGGTATTTGTTTATATTTCTTATTAGTAAGTTGCCTAGTACTAGGATGCATTGGTGCAATCAGTTAGGTCCTCTTAGGGATATTGTAGCAGATATTATGAGTCGTAATCGATGGGAAGCTATCAAATCAAAACTACATATGGTAGATAACTCAACCTTCGATTCAAATGGTAATAATAATGATAAGCTTTTCAAAGTGCATCCAATGGTTGACCATCTAAGAGAAAAATTTAGGCAAATTCCTATGATACAAAACTTGTGTATAGATGAACATCTTGTACCATTCAAGGGCAATAGTGGGATAAGACAATACATACCCAGTAAGCCACATAAGTGGGGGTATAAGATTTTTGTTCTTGCTGACAGTAAAGGAATGACATGACATTATACCATACACAGGAAAGATTCAACCTGTCAATGATCCCACGGTGCCTGATCTAAAAGCAAGTTCAAACATAGTTCTTCACTTAGCTCAAACAATTCCTTCCAACAACCATTTATTATATTTTGATAATTGGTTTACCTCTGTTCCATTGATGCGTCATCTTGCTGGAAGAGGTATTTGGTGTTGTGGGACAGTGCGTGTGCCTCGCATACCAGGCATAAAAAAGGGAAAAGATGCTGATAAAGATCTCATAAAGAAAGGAAGAGGTTCCTATGAAGAACGAAAGTCTGTACTTGAGGAAGTTGAAGTAACATATGTTAAATGGTATGATAATAAGACTGTAAATATGTTATCAACATTTGCTAAGGTAAATCCTTTGACAACTGTGTCCCGATATGCCAATAAAGAGAAACACAAAATTGACATTCAATGTCCAAACATAGTACAGCTTTACAACAAATCAATGGGAGGGGTTGATTTAGCTGATTGTCTAATATCAATTTATAGAATAGACATAAGATCAAAGAAATATTATCATAAACTTATCTTCCACATGATTGACATGGTAACTGTCAACAGTTGGTTGCTCTACAGGCGAGATGCAAATAATCTCCAGTTAACAAAATCTGAAATTCTTCCACTTGCCCAATTCAAACTTAGAGTAGCATTCGCCCTGATGAAAGAAGGCAAAACAGTAGGGGGAATCAAAAGAGGAAGACCTTCTTTGGAGGGTAGAAGTAACGAGCAAAAATGCAAAAAGGGAAGGCCTTGTCAAGCACTCCCAGAAAAGTCGATAAGACTTGATAATGTTGGCCATATGCCTTCCATACAGGACATTAGAAGAATATGCAAAAAAGCTGGGTGCAAGGGAAAAACCAATGCCTTATGTTCAAAATGTAATGTAAACTTGTGCTTGAACATAACAAATAATTGTTTCAGAGATTTTCATACAAACTGAAAGTTTTGACATAGGCCTAGTATACATGGAATAATATTAATTAGGTAATGTAATTCTAGAAAAATTAATTAGTTACTCTAAGATGTGTTAATAAAGTTGCAATACCTTCAGATGTTTTTTATTTCATATAACCTCTTGATTTCTTGCTTTTTTCTGAAACCAGTATCAAATGACTTCTCATTAAAATGTTGACCACTTTCCCAAGTGGACGAATTCGTCCATTAATATATTTTCGCTTATAATGTCGAATTTGAAACAAATAAGTGTCTATTAAGTTTTAAAGACCCCATACAACTCCAAAAATATGTACAGAATTTTTTTTTTGTAAAAAAAAAAAATTGGGCGGTAGAGGGTTAAGCTAGACTAAAAACTTACGGACTTGGAGGTCCTATTAGGTTCTACCTCAGGGTTGCTGACTCGATGTGGGCCTACCTTAAGCCTCAGTTGCATAAAATTAAGATAAAAAACAAAAGGGGCACTATTTATGATCTTTCTAAACCTTGCAACAACAGCACAACCTGCACCATTGCACGATGCAACAATCTTGTATCTAAACAACCAAACTGAATTGCAAGAGAGCTCTCTATAAGACTACGCCCTGTAAGTGCCGCATTCAACAAACGAGTAGGAAATTAAGTGAATTTTTCACTAACCTTACAATTATGAGATGGATATATATACACCTTAACTTAATATATACAAGCAATGCTGCATCAATCAGCTTAGTCATCATATCGCCTTGGGACAACACTGGCTCTTCCTCTTCTAGATTTTCTAACAAGATCTGTATTATTAAAACTTAATAAATCAACACACTTTAGATTGAGATTAAACATAAATTATTTAAATTCTCTATTAAAAAACTGATCTCACAGTTGAACAGTTACGTAGCAAAATATCTTTTCTCGACTTTCATTCACTATGCAAAGAATTTTACTACTGTTAATATACATAAACTTAGAATTAATATAAAAACAAAATACAATTTAGGCTTACATAGAAGGTACCATAACTTAGAGAATAACATAATAAAGTTATTTATCTTCAACCAAATACACTGTTCATTGATAATGACAAGCGATTAATATCTTCAGGTTCAACGTAAGAGTTCCTAATTTAAAACCTTAAATTCTATAAATACTTCTTTGCTTTTTAGATATTCTATCGCAGTTTAACAGTGTATTTGTTAAGTAGTAAGACTCCATTAAAAGTCTTGAGGCGACCAGATCACGACCTCAAACACTCAAAATGTATCCATCGTCTTTGGCAGTTTCAGAAAATATAGGATTGTCCCACACTTCTTTCTTCTAGAGTTCTGAAGAGTTTCCAGTCGATTAACTAAAATGCGCATGCGGACCATTAAACGTTATTTGACTGGAAAGAAAGAAACATCATTAAGATATTCGAATTCCTCACACTCGGAACCATGGGAAACCGTGTCCAGTAGGCATATTTTCATAACCCTTCTCCCATCCTGGATACCTTTAAAGAGACTGTTTGTGAAGTGTCAAATAAGTAACATAGATAAAAAATGTTTTTATAATTTCAAACCATTCAAAGTTTTCTTTCAGTTAATTGGCAGAAAAATGCTGCTCAAACTTAATTTGAAAAACTTAGCGAGATATTATACAGGGTGGGCCGTAAGTTTCCATACATAGGAAAATTTAAACGTTTGTTTTTATGTTTCAGATACCCTAAGAATATGCGTTTGTAAGATCTTGTTTACTGATGAAGCAAATTTTTACGTCAATGGAGAGGTTAATCGGCAAAACATACGTTATTGGAGTAATGCTAACCCTAACTGGCTGAGTCCGACGAAGATGGAAGGTGCCGGTAAAGTGATGGTGTGGGCCGGGATATGGGGTGACAGAATTATTGGGCCAATTTTTGTCAGTGGAAATCTTAATGCCGAAAGGTATCTTAACATGTTGCAAGAAGAGATTTTCCCATCCCTGCTAAACGAGGAAGGTAACTTCCCAGTTTACTTCCAGCAAGATGGAGCTCCACCTCATTATGGTCTTCACGTGCGTCGGTATTTGGATCAGCAGTTTCCGGATGCTTGGATTGGTCGGCGTGGTCCTGTGGAGTGGCCTCCCAGATCCCCAGATCTCACCCCCCTTGATTTCTATCTTTGGGGGCACTTGAAGGCCATGGTGTATCAGGAAAAGATACGAGACATAAATCATCTAAAGGAACGTATCACCAACGCCATTACAAGCATAACGTCAACTGTGCTAATGCGTGTTCATCAACAGTGGGGAACACGTATTGAAATGTGTTTTCAAACAATGGCAACCATGTAGAGCATATTATATAAATAAAAATGGTTGTCCATAAAAAAATGTTTATTTTTCCTATGTATGGAAACTTACAGCCCACCCTGTACAATCACCTCCACTAGACCTGGTGAAAGTACATGGGTTGTGTTAATTAACAAAAACGACTATGTAAATAAGGTCTTCAGTATTCTCAATGACTACAGAGCTCTTAATTATTCAAGAAAAGATTTTACTTCTTTGTTAGACTAAAGGCAAAATACTCTCTTTTAATAATAAATTATACCAACAAATTGAACGTATGGTCTGGACTCTTCTTTGGGACCTACTTTTGCTAATGCTTTCCTATATCATCAGGAGAGTAAATTGCTTGATAACTGCACCGTAAAAAGAATACTGTCGTTTTAATAGTATTTTACTGGCAGTTTTGGGCGCCAAGATTTCACTGTTAATTCTACGACGGACAATTTTCGTTTTTTAATACTGCCCTTTAATTTAATAGTGATTTTAACAATTGCCTTTCTCACTTCGAATAGTTTTTATCCTATTTGAATACTATGTAGACATCTTTGTATATCCTTTCCAGAAAGAGAAGTCAGATTCCCATTTAACCCATTTTTTATATTCAAGTAAAAAGGGAACAATATATTGTCCACTTCCATTTTCAGAAAGAAAACTTTCACCAATTTAGGTACACACTTTTTAAGGTATTTACCTTTTAAATTTAAGGTTAACCTTACTGAAACTCGTAAATCGTACAAAATTTATAATTATACACAGGCCTGCGATGGTTTTGTTGTCCGAAATATTTTATTACTTATATAATAATTTTTGCACGCTGATTCCGAAAATAATATTCATTTTTCGCCATCAGGCCCATCACGTACAGATTTTTCACAAAATGTTATATTTCACATTACATATGTAAGTAATTTTCATTAAATTTGATTAAAAACTACTGCCTATAAATGCTTATAAATGTTTGGTTTCACCAAGACATCAAAGAAATGGAGAAGAGATATCAGGGAAAGTGGGACATCAGCATGATGGCTGATTGCTCCTGGATGTTGAAACGGGATACTCCAGAATTATTACATAAAAGAAAAGGAACAGTGCGTACATTCAAGACTAAAAGGCATAGATCTCACAAGAAAACTCAGGACAAATAAAGATGAATATGTAATTGACGTTAATAGTCTTCTTCCTTTTTAAAGTTGTTTGCATTTGTAATTAGTATAACAAATCGAAATAGGTACCTAATGTAAATTGAAATAAATAATATTTATTTATGTTGTTGTTTTTTCCCTGCCAGTTTGCAGAAAATCCTTACGTGATATAAAACAATGGACACCTTATTCGAAATCAGCGTTGTTGAATTATATAAAATCAGTTATTAGTAAGAAAACAACTCTTACAAAGTTCTCATTTGCAGGCCTGTGTTATCAAACCTGGCATTTAGAAATAATGCCACACATTTCTCTTGGAATTCTTGCTCTAAGGAATTAATTCTTAAACATAGAGTATATCCATAATTACCACATTTAAGTACAGTAAACAACCTGTTATCCAACGATAATGGGACCTGAAGTTGGTTGGATATAAAAAAAGATCAAATCCCTGTATGGACTGTTTTTAAACACGTGTTATTGCTTATCCAACAGCTTCTTTCTTGTTCATTCTTTAGTTTTGTTAGAATTACACACTGCTGTTATACTGTATATTGTTTTTATTTAATTTTGGCTAGAATTACAGTGTGAAGGACGCCACCCATCCGACAAAAAGCAATCTGACCCTGCGCAGACAATTGATACAGCTCCCGAGTCTGGTAACCAACGCATTTACTACAAAGGTTGGATAGCTGAAAATAAACCGATCTTGACTTATATTGGAAAATCGGATAACCGGACAAGTCGGTTATCAGGAGATCAGATAAAATAATAGGTTGTTTACTGTCTTATTCTTCTTCTTCTTCTGCAGCTTAAATCCCATCAATATAAACCACGGTTTCTGATACCCAGAGTTAATTAATAAGGATGTTATATTTTGGATATGTCAGTCCAAAACTACGAAAAAGAAATTAAACTATTACTGTCACAGTTCTTTCATGAAACTGATTTTAAATAGGGTTTGTTTGTTTTTTAATATAAGGACAAGTTGCAGAGTTTCGATCGGACGCTCCAGCAGTATGACCGCAAAATGGGAGAGTGCAAATTGCAATGCAATGTTGATAAATTGTTGCAAAGGGGGAGGGGTATGCAAGCAAGGGGTAGGGTGTTTAGACCCCAAGCTGCATGAACAGGGGAGAGAGGGTTTACTTCACCGAAGCCTAACCTGACCTAGGAAGGTAGCCTAAGAGAGAGAGAGAGAGAGAGAGAGAGAGAGAGAGAGAGGAGAAGGAGAACTTTTTGGAGGTATATCTCGTCACATACTGAAGTTCTTAATAGCCTCAGTTGTTTTAGAAGTCTTAATCAGCCAGTTGGCTTAATCTGGCTTCGAAGGCTTAATCTGGTTTAGAAGGCATAATCAGAAGGAGTGTGTGTGTGTATATATATATATATTAATGGAATAGATGTTCGGCCCACAAAAAAAAATTATTGAGTTAAAAGCACACACACACACACACACACACTTCGTATATAAACAAATGTATGTAAAGAAGAATTGTTCTGTCCCAATAGCAAAATATATACCGTATATACTCGTGTATAGGTCGAGTTTGTAAGACTGAATTCTTTGGCAAAAATTAGGGGGTCGATCTATATAAGGGTAACATTTTCGTAGGGTTGAAATCCATGCACGATGGGGAGGGCTAGGAGCTACTGTTAGCTTTAGACATGAAAAATATTTACCATTTAGTACCAGTAAACAAAGAAAACATAAAATATGTACCAATTATTAAAATTACCAAATATGTAACAATTATTAAAATTACAAATATGTAACAATTATTAAAATTACCAAATATGTAACAATTATTAAAATTCAGAATGGTAGCACAGGATGATATAAAACATAAAATGAATACATTTTTAAAAGTTTATTTATAGAAAGTTTTATATGCCATAAAATATGGTGCTTTATTACCCTAATTGTTGTTCCACTAACCTCAACAACTGGGTTGCCTATACACGAGGCATATGATAAATTAATGATTTCTTGGCCAAAAATCAAGGGTCGACCTATACACGAGATCGACCTATACTCAGGTATATATGGTACGAATATACCTTCCTTAGAATAACTACCGCACAACCCCCAAAATAAATAGGCCATCCTTAGACTACCTCGCAATCAACCATCAGCATAGCACCATAACCATCAGCACAACACCAATAGATCGACAAGGTCTCTAAAAACGACCCAATAATAGACAAAGCTATTAAGCATAAAGAAATACATTTATAGGGCCAGGATAGGCCGACAAGATCTCAAAAACCGGCGACGCCAATAGTTTCTCCAATTGAGCTTCTCGCAGCAGAAAACCACCATGAGAACAACGTAATATTTGGTAGGCGCTCTTTCAAACAAGAAATGTCTTAAGATACAAATATATCTTTAAATTTTATTATAACCAATATTAATATATCTTTATATTAAAATAGATTCTATTTTGGGATAACTTATCCATTTTTCGTCTTTTATAATAAGGAAATTATCCAAACAACGAATTATTTAAAACAAATTTTCACCTTAAAATATGAAGAGGCCGACCGGAAATCCATTTCTCGCCGTTCTCATCAGTCATGGAATCAAAACAAAGGCTATACACGTGTGCATGTAAAAGGCCCACAGGAAACACGGATTTTGTGGTATTTCCAGAAACCACCAGAGGACGTCACCAAGGCCTATAAAATGCAGTTTCTTTCTCAAATCACTCTCACTTGCCATTTTCTCGTTTTCGTTTTCGTCTCGCTCTCTGCACCTTAGTCAGTAGCACCACTCGATACGCCACCCGCTCTCCAGCCTTCGCCGGAGAGCGGCCCGCTGTTTCTTCAAGGCTTCCGGTCGAATATACACGGTCTATCATCAAGTAAGGCCCTCTACAATTTCACCCTGCAAGAGCAACATCACTGCTGCAAGCGTTTCCGTTGGCCCCTTTTTCAACAAGTCTCTACCGGCCCTCAACACTCATCCTCTCGCCGGTAAGGCCAGTCCACCTGCAGAAGTAATCCTTCGAGGCCCAGGTCCGTAAACTTTCTAGTAGGCTACAAGCCACAAGCCTACCTTTGCCTTCGTGTTAAGCAATTCCCACGTAGCCTACACAGTTTAACCGCAGCCTCGCGAATAGGCTATACCCAAAAGTGTACGTAAGCAACCGGCAAATTAACTCTCTCATTACGACTGCGGTAGGCCTGTACAATTATTTTACCGTATTCAATTATCTTACTGTATTTGTATCCGATGGTTTATTTGCTCATTTATGCATTTAATTTTCATTGACCTAATCCATTTACTGTCAACACCGTACTTTCATTAATTCAGTATTACTGGCTTAATCACTTATTCTGTGTTCACCTCTGCATATCTCATGAGCCTACCTGAATTAGTGAACTTACTTAATAATTAGACTGTATGACCATTTTTTATTGCTAATAATCCGTCATCTTTAGCATAGTATAAATGCCGTTATATAATTGTTAATCACTATAAATACCGTTAAAGAATGTTAATTACTGTGAACAAATAATTAATTTATTTTCCTAATTAAACACAAAACAGCAAAGTAATTTCTCTCTTCTCATTAATATTGTTTGTTTGGGCTGTAGGCCCAAGCTCGTGACTCCTAATTATTCATTTAAATTGTATTCAGTAGTTATAGTAAGCCTACTTTCTTAGCCACATCAATCGGTGATCCCTACGCCACTATATATACAAATTTATCTTTTAATCATATCATAAAATAGTAATTTAAAACAGCACATACGTTAAAATATCTTATTTTCCACAGTAGTGTTTAGAAGACAATATATATATATATTGACAAGAAAAGTTGCTAGATTGCGCTATTTATTTAATTTGTATACCAAATGAGTTCTACATTTCAAACAACATTCTTTACATGGATTTATTGCAAACGGCGTTATTTAAAACAAATTTTCACCTTAATATACAAATTTATCTTTAAACTATAATATAAAAAATATTAATATAACTTTATAGTTAAACAAGCTTTTAAGTTTAGTAGGCACACCCAGAAAATGACATTTTCTATGCACATTTATAAAAATGGAGTTTATGGCATAACTTAGATATTTTGCGCCTTTCACAATTCAATAAATGGATTTAATGTGATTTTACTCTCTGGGCCTATGCAAAAGGTTACAGCCAGAATTAACGATGAGCTGAATATACCGACTATATATATATTATATATATACATACACTGAGATCCCCTATTATTACAACAAAATATACGCCGCTTCCCGCAAAATAAGGAATGGAAATATGATTGAGGAAGTTGGGTAGAGCCTTTTTACGCATTTTGAATAACGTTTATGCCTTTTCAGGAATATCTTGTTAAATTAATTTAAAAATAGTCCCCTAAACATCATAAAACGTACATTAAGTTCACATAACAAAATCTAATTCACGTTTAGTATCTCTCTCTCTCTCTATATATATATATATATATGTATATATATTTAGGGTGTGTTTATGGTATATGGTGAAAAATGCGAAATGAAAATGCAAGGGAGCGGAACCCTTTATTTTGTGAGGATACAAGAGAAAACAGAAGAGGCAAAATTTCTTTGTAATCCAACAACATTTAGAGGTTGCCCACAGCTGATAGGTATTTTCATTTTATAGGGCAATGGAAATTTTAATTCTCAGTTTAAATGATAAATTGCATCTCCAATATACATCTCCAATAAGTATTCAGAACAAATATATCGTGTGAGTATATTCACTAAATTCATAATTAACGATTAAAGTACATGACACCTCGAGTGTTGGCGTTCATTTTTTCATCAAAGTGGCTTTGGAGGCTGCCGGCAAGACTTTACGATGTTCTTCGACGATTTGAATCATGAACTGCATCTGCTCGTCGTTCCGAGTCCTTCCAGCCTTCGTGAATTCTTGAATCAATACTATGCCTCGCTCTGCTGCATCATTCACTACATTTAAGGAATCCACCATGAACTTTGCTGAACCAAAGCTGGTGTGTTGTTTCCCAGTTTGATGGATCCTCTTGCAGGAAATCGACCGGAAGATCTAGAAGGGTGAACAGATTGTACGTATTGGAAGAGCAAAAGTCTGCCAGGTCTTTCCTCTTGGATCTGGAATCCAGACTCGTCGGGAGGGAGCTTCTGACCCTTCAACGGAATTCATATTCTCTACCATTTTCCGCTTCTCATCATCATCGACTGCAGGATCGAATAGTGCAAGGCCCACGTTTACCTCATTGAGGTACCAGAGATGCCGATTAAAACTCTTGTACCCAGCGGCGTTGGTGTTTTGCAACTTTTGAAGGAGGGCTAAGTCGCTTCGTGGAGCGCTTGCTGCTTCTCTTGCTGAAAACCACGGAAGGACGTAATCTTGAGCTAAGGATTTCTTCTCTTCATTGTGGAGATGGAAAAGGTACTTCAATACATCACCTCTTGAAGGTAATTACTGACCGGCAATAGTAGGACTTGATGACCCCACAAGCCAGATTAATTTCTTCGATCTTGTACATGCCGCCATCGTTCACCAGTTATCTGTGAATAAGACAAAACAGTGAAATTGGTAAGTTAATTTAACCCATTCATGGATAAAGTACCTCAGGAAAATGTGTAGAAATAAGCAACCCTCTTTGTAACCGTAATCTGTGTTCAAACAATGATTGCCTGATAACCCATGAACACAATATGTATTAAAATTATAATAATTTTGCGAAATCATGCATACATAACCATTTACAGTATATCCAATCCATATATAAATTTAAAATAATCTACGGTACACTACACTATTTCACTCAGACGATGCGAAAAAGATGATTGCAATACGCTGAAGCAGAGAGCGTCCAAAATTTTATACGCATAAAAATTAAACCTTATAACTATTTTTGGAAACAAAAATATTGCCGGTAAAACAAGTCATTATACTTACAAACAATTCATAATACCATCCATTACAGTGCTAAGTAAAAAAAACGTTTGAAATATATGAATTATTTAAATAACACTTACCGTTATGAAAACTGTGATGCTTCTTGGCCACCATTACGTAAATGCATGAAAAACATGAGTAATTAAGAGAAAACGATTTAGAATTAAAGAAAATTCATTTGTTGGTACACTGAAGTAAAGAAATATGGATTATCAGAACGCAATTGACAAATGCAATTTCTAATTTTGTGGACGCTGTGTATCAGTGGGTTAATAAACACTACAAGTGACTTAAAAAGGGCGCATAAATAAATGAGCATATGGGTAAAACTTTGGGGTCTTTGGGCAACCTCTAAATATTTGATGATTTTCCAAAAAAATCATGTGCTTTATTTGCTCCCGGAACCGCATCATTTGCGGGGTTCCGTGACCCGAAATTCACACTTTCAGTTTTTAAAAGCACCCTAATATATATATATATACAGTGAGGCCTTGCATAACGAATTTAATTCGTTCCAGAAGGTCATTCGTTAACTGAAAAATCCGTTATGCAATGCATTAGTTTAATAGGATTTTCAGTAATTCGTTCCAGAGCCCAAATTTTGACCCTTTTTGCCCTTGTTTACCCATTTTTTCCTGGATTTCTTTGGAGCATTAGCAGATGATGAAGGTCTTTTAGGGGCCATGACTATACGTTTTATACACTTATAAAGCTAATAAATTAAAATTTAATAGTGAGCAATTGTGTTGTATTATTGTAACAACACGTGTTATCGTAAGCCCACTTGGTTCACTGTAATTAACTTTTTATCTTTATTATGTGCACTGTAATTAACTTTATTTAGCACTAATAATGCTTAAAAGCATTAATTATTATTTATTCACTCTATTAATTAATGATATTATAATGATAAATCACTGTAAAGCAAAATTTTAAAAAAAATTGATAGCAATTGTACACAACTGCTCACGACAGCTACCAACCTCCAACTGAACAGAAAACGTGTTATTACGTTTTTCGTTTCCAAATTCGTTCTGCAAGGTAAAATCGTTATTTAAATCAATGGAGCCTTATGGAGGTAATTCAAGCAAAAATTCGCTATTTAAGGCGTTCGTTATGCAAGGCCTCACCATATATATATATATATATATATATATATATATATATATAATATACACACACACTTATGTTTAGGCATCCCACAGTTCCAACTCTTTAGTGTTCTCTTTTTTGTTGTGCAAACCATATCCAGTACTTGGTTGCAGCCCTCTGAATAATTGCATTTGTTCTTATTTAGCTATTTGTTATTTGTACTTAATCAGTCGTGAACAAACTTCAAACAGTAGGCTGTGACCCTGACAAGCTTGCTGAAGTCAGATAATCTTCATAATTAGTGATTAGTTCAATCTTCCCATTTGAAAAGGTTAAATTTAATGTCAGGTTAACTTGTTCCACAGGCCAATGGTCTGTGTTACATATTCACTTAGACCCCATGAACCAAGCTTTGATTGACTTCTACAACTTGTAGGATAAATCAATGGTCAGAAATAAATAAATATTTTAAGCATTCTTTATAAAAGTTCTTAACAGTAGCTAGCTGAATAGGCTAGGCTGGCAATTATAGAACCTGTAGCATTTCCCTGACCACACTCTGCTTAGTAAAGCAATGTCTGATTAACCTACATTGCCACATATCATTTGGAAAATATGAATCACTCTAGCCTACTCATCATCCCTATAGAAACTTATTTACTGTAGAAAATTATTAAAAATTGAATTTCTTCATATAGGCCTTCATATAGGCCTTCTTTACCCTGCTCAGCTGGCTGTGATTATGCTTCTCCAGCCAGAACAGGCTAAACCTGGGGTGGAAGGCAGCGGCCAGCTGGCACTCCTGGTCTTGTAGGAGGGGCCCAAACCTTTTGGTGATGCCTGCCAGTATCGCGTCTACCAGTTGGCCGAAGGCTCCCGAGATAGGCCTGGTCCTCCCCTGGATCTTATCCAAGGCCTTGGCAACAATGGACATCACCTGGGCGTACTCCTTCAGGAAGCCGACCTCAGAATCAGTGAAGGTCTGCAGCTTCAGCTGCGTCATCACCCTGTGGACAGCTCCCCTCTTCTTCTCCAGCAGGTTGTTGAGGACAACAACAAAGCCATAGGTGGAGTTCCATCTGGTACTGTTGGGGACCACCAGCCTCCTCTTCAACTCGTCCAGAATGCTGTCTGCCGACACCGTGCTGCGGCTCTGCTGGTTCCACAGCGCCTGTGCCTTGGACATGGTATTCCTGTAGGCCGACTTCAACGGAGAGCTGTCAAGCGCCTTGTCGGCATCCACGCTGGCTACCAAGTTCAAGGTGTGGGCTGCGCACCTCATGTGCACTGGCAGGTTGTGGCCCACGCCGCTGGACTCTTCAAGGGCGGCCTCAACAGAGATGTACTCCACCTCGTCCACAGCCCCATCCCCGGGATCCACGTCCATGTCCACATCCTCGACGCCCCCCACGTCCGGATCGGCAGCAGGCTCAGGAATGTCTGGCAAGAGTTCAGCTTCTGTGCCAAACTGTACAAACGCCTTGACGAAGTTGCTGCCGTTGTCCGTCGTGGTCCTGGTCACCTTTTCCTGCAGGTGGAACTTGTAATGGGTGTCCACCATGGCCTCGGCGAGAACATCAAAAGTGTGACGCCCTCTGAGCCGAGAGCAGGCCAGGACGGCATACTGTCTCGTGCGGGTCTTGGGGTCCAGCCAGTGTGCCGTCATCCCCAGGTACGACCTGTTGTGGGCCGACCAGCAGTCCGCGGTGGTCGCCACCAAGGGGACATCCTTCAGCAATCTGTAATTAAAAATTATTAATTTTAATAAGCAAATCATATGATATGATTTGCTTAAGGGGACCATCTGACGTATTTTGGGAATAATCGAAAAATATGGAATTCGGGTTTTTTCGCTCATCAACAGAGGCAACATGGCAACTAGATCGTGGAGGTGGGAGTAGATAATTTGGCGGAAAATTGACTTAGATTTGGCTAACAAAAATCAAACTTATTTTATGCAAAAACTTATTATTATTATATATATATTATAATATATAGATTATATATAGATTAATCATAGTCAAGATAAAATGGTATGAAAAAATATGAAATACCATTAATAATAATTTAATAAACTTTTATAAATTATAAATAGCTTATAAGATACTCCTCCAGCTGGTTATGACTGGCCAAGATCCTCCTGCCCAGGGTGCGGCGGGACATCGACGTCTTGCTGGGGTTCAGCGTCTTGATCAAGCTGACAAAGGTGGGGGACTCCACTACATGCAGCGGTAGCATGTTGCAGACGAACAGGTCCACAATCCTTGTGTCCACCACAGACTGACGGACGCCAGTGCCAGCAGCTGATTGGCCAAACGCCTCACCAATGGTGGGCTGGCGTATTTTCTTTGCAGGTGGCTGCGACGACTGGCTGCTGCTCCTGCTACTGGCACTGCTACCAGAAGATTGCCTGTGTTTCCCACGGGAAGAGCCGGCCTTGATCCTCTCCTCAAACTAGATGGCATGCGCTGGGTGGTTCCTCTTGACATGCGACTTCAAGTTGTGGAGGCTCGACGCGTGTCCCTTGATGGTGGTCTCCTTGGGCTGGCACAAAACGCACCGGAAGTACAAGAGGTTGGCGTTTCTCTTATCCCTTGACATAAAGACAAAGTAGTCCTCCAGGTGGGGCCACGGGTTCTGAGACTCTTGGTTGGGCTGGTCCTGGCGGACCTGGCCATCAACAGGCCCAACATCCTCAGGCGGAACCAAAACGTCTTCACTTTCCATTGCAAAAACTTGTAGACTCGGTAAACTGACGAAAATATGCTTATGATAACGTACGCTGTCGCTGACACTGTAAGACTGTAACGTCGTAAGTGAACTGAACTGCAGAATTACACAACGCTGCTCAGCTGCTGCTGCGTCGACCAATCACGTCTTGTGTTTACACGTAGTCAGCCTATAGCGTGCCAGACTGACTGTTGCAGACACGCTCAGAACAGACTGGAATAAACATGTATGATTTTAGGGTTAGCGGACTTAAAGTTAGCGGAACTAAATTTAGCGGAAGCTAATTGGTCCGCTAACGGTTCTCAAAGTTAGCGGAAACGTAATCCGCTAACGGAAAAGTTAGCTTCGCTAATTAACGGTTAGCGGATTAGCGGAACCGTGCCCACCACTGGTGATAGATCATAATAAGATAAGAAGAGCACAAGAAAAAATAATGAAGGAAATATCTGATCAGCATGAAAAAGATTTGAAGGAGGAAGGTCTCTCTTGCCTTTTGTTTGATGGAAGAAGAGATGACACAAAAGTTCTCCTAGAGGTAGAGGAAATAGACAGAAAGTTTCCCGGTCTCATCAAAGAAGAACACTACTCTGTGTGTTCCGAACCTGGTGGCCGCTATTTGTTTCACTTTGTTCCTGAAGCAGAAGTAGAAGGCAAGAAACATGCAGAGGCAATTGCTGATCAAATAATATGTTGGCTTCAAGAAAGAAGACTTGACAGTTCGCTGCAGGCCGTTGGTGGAGACTCAACTGCTGTGAACACTGGATGGCAGGGCGGTGTTATGACGCATTTAGAGAAAAAACTTGGAAGAAGGCTTGTTTGGATTGTATGTGATTTGCACACAGGGGAACTACCTCTTCGTCGTCTCATCCAGGAACTTGATGGTCCTACAAAGAGCAACAACAAGTGGTCAGGCCCTCTTGGCAACATGCTAGATGAAGCAACGGAATTAGAAATAAATGCAAAATTTCCAAAGGTCGAAGTAGGCCCTCCCCTTCCAGTGTTGTCTGAAGAAGTTATCAAAGACCTCAGCACGGATCAATCTTACGCTTATCGTATTGTTCAAGCAATCAGATCAGGAGAGTTGCCTCAAAATCTGGCTCTCTTGGAGATTGGACCAGTAAGTCACAGTCGTTGGTTAACTACAGCGATTCGTTTCTGCAGGATTTGGGTTTCCAACCATGCACTGAAGGGCAAAATGCTACAGAATTTGATGTTGATTGTTGAATTTATTATTGGGTTTTATCTTCCTCACTGGTTCAATGTAAAACTTAATCCAATGTGGATGGAGGGGCCCAACCACATCTTGTTTCAATTACAGCTACTGAGAACCCAAAGGAAAGTAGTGGTGGACATCGTGTTACCTGTGGTGAGAAGGTCCGCTTGGTATGTTAGGCCAGAGGCAGTTTTGCAAGCAATACTCTGCAGCCAATGTACCAAAGAGCGAACTGAGGCTGTGGAAATCTTTCTAAAGCTTAGAGGAACATCACTAGATGATGACCAGCTGGGAGACTGCTCTGTTCAGACAAGGAAGGTACCTCCGACTAAACGTCAATGGCACGAAATTGTCAGAATTAGTTAATTTGAGTTCGGAAGTTTTGGAGCCACCACTGACAACATGTATAACAAACAAAGATTTAACACAACTTAAAGAGGCCCCAATGCAAGTGCCAAAGTGGCCTTCTCACACTCAGTGTGTGGAGAGATGTGTGAAAATGGTCACAGAAGCAGCTAGTCAAGTTTACAGTCACGAGAGGCGAGAAGGCTACATCAAAGCGTAAGTAGCAAGCCGAATGCTGATGTCAAGGAACTGCACCAAAAAGGACAGGACTGCATTGGTTACTTTCAAATAAAGACTCTGAATGATATGTTGTTGCCACTTTAAATGTTGATAGAATGTTTGCGCACATTTGTTATTTTGTTACGAATTTACGGAAAAATGGAATTTTTGAATTAAAATTGATGTAGGTAGGAGTTATTTTTTATTGTTTTTGAAGCAAGGATATTATTTTGTATGCCAAATGATTACATTAAATTGCTACCGAATCACATGATTTTCAATTTAGTCATTTCACCCCCAGAATTGACACCCTAATATATATACAGTATATATATATGTATATATATATACACAGTATGTATATATTTATATATATATGTATGTATATCTATATGTATGTGTGTGTGTGTATATATATATATATATATATATATATATATATATTATATATATATATATAGGGCGTCCCAAAAAAATGAATACACACTTTAACAGCTGATAGCTCAATTGATGTTTCTTTCTTTCCAAGTTAAACCCATTAGAATTAATAATGGCAGTCAGACTAAGCTTTGAACAAAGGAAATTCATTCTAAAATGCTACTGGAAGTGTGAAAACGCAGTTGAAGTGCAAAGACAGTTTAGGAGGGAGTTTCAAACAGATCCACCAACGCGACTTACCATCACTCGAATTAGAGATAAGTTTGAAGCCGATGAAACTGTTCAGAATGTCCACAAGAAGCGTTCCGGAAGACCACGGACATCGACAAGCCCCACAAAGCAAAAAAGAGTATGGAAACGTATCACCAAAGTCCAGGAAAATCTGTGCGGCAAGCGAGTCGTGAGGTAGGAATTTCAGAATCGTCTGTCCAACGCATTTTGAAGCGCTGTCAATGGAAAAGTTACATTCCAAGATTAGTCCATGCTATTAATGAAGATGATCCGGACCGAAGAGTGGAGTATTGCGAGTGGTACTTGGCACGATGTGGATGTGGATTGGACGAAGGGGTTTCGTAGAATACCCTCCGCGTTCACCAGACCTCACACCACTAGACTTTTTTTTATGGGGATACTTAAAAGACAAAGTCTACGCTATAAAACCTGCAACAGTCGCTGAATTGAGAGCAGCCATTGAACGAGAATGCACACAAATACCAAACGAAATGTTTCGTGATGTTTGCGATTCCATTGCTTCGCGTTATCAGCAGTGCCTGGACCAGAACGGACGTCAGTTTGAAAACAGGCGTTGACAAAACAATTATATAATGTCTGTAGATTCTATTACATTTTGAAAATGAAATGTATTTTAAAAACACTGCCTTTATAAGTATTTAAAGTGTGTATACATTTTTTTGGGACGCCCTGTATATATATATATATATATATATATATATGTAGGCGTTCTTCTATACAAGCGTCGTTCTTTACATTATAAGTTATATATATATATATATATTATATATATATATATATATATATATAATATATATATATACTCATAGATAGATAGAAAGATGGATACAAGGCATGTTATTACATTAGTTTGTTATTGTTTCCTTTATTGTTATTGATATTAAAATGAATCTTTTATTGCCACTCAAATTTGCGAAAAGAAATAAATGAGAAAGCAAAAATAACATGAAATCAATAACACCCTTTTTTTTTTAACTTTGTAAGCCCCATAAATTTTAATGTTAATCAGAAAGAAACTATTTGGAAAGACGGAACATTTAAATGCCAAATTGAGAGTCAAGTTATCCAGTGAAATACTGTAAATGAAAAAAAGTGTTCAAAGAACAATTAGGAAGAAATGTACCTCTTCCATACTTGCAATCAGCGATTCTTTTTTGAGTTTTTTTTAAAAGTCGGATGACAGTTCTTTCCTCCGATATTATTCTGCAACAGATGGAAAAAGTGAGAAAACTGAAAGATTTTTAACATCATTTATGTTAATTAATTCTGTTAATAATATTGTCATTACTTTATTATAGTTAGCATCCTAAAGATGGACACCCGCACTCTTTCCATACTTAAAACTTGTCCTTTATGCGCTTACACCGACGATATATCTTCGATCTCTCAGGACATTTTCAAGCCAGTTTCTGAGGATGACACGTTTACTTGTTCATGTTGATGATGTGGCCTGAGAAATTTGCGCGGAGTGCTATTAAATATTTTTATAACATTTATAACCAAACGGGTCCATTTAAATTATTATAAAGAATTGAAAGGGACCTAACCGGGTGTTGATAGTAACGTCACTGCAGGTCTCGAGGGAAGCGTGATTTGAGTGCTCACGAACAAGGTCCGAAATCGTACACATGTTTAGTAAATTAAGATCTGAGCTAATTCATCTTGAGCCGAAAATCGTGTGCATGCAAATTTCCAAGTTGTCAGAGTCAGAATTCCAGTCCGTAAAGGAAAAATAATTGAATTCGCAGTTATGTCGTAAAAAAATAATGAAACCGAAAACATGGCGGTTTTCATTAAACGCGTATTTAAAGCATTTTTTAGTATAAATAAGTCTACAAGACTGGAATCCTCTCTATAAAAGGGTCTTTGATAGTGGCCCAAAGACGATCAGCAGCGTCAGAATATTATTCTTCTTTGAGCAGTTGTGATTTTCTCAAAGGGGAGCAATTTCCAATTACATCTGCACAGCAGTACTTAATTAAATGTCTTTCCTCATTTCCAGTACATGATATATACTGTACAGTATATACTGTGTATATATATATAGGCTGACCATATTTCCTTGAGACAAAAACGGGACATTGGGATGGCAAAAAAGGGACGGGGTTATGTAATATTCTGTATTCATGAAAAAGTAGGTACATAAACCGGGACAAAATTGACATTTTTATTAAAACGACGGGACGGCCAGGAAATATAAAACAAACGGTACTGTCCCGTTCAAAACGGTACGTATGGTCAGCCTATATATATATATATATAGAGAGAGAGAGAGAGAGAGAGAGAGAGAGAGAGAGAGAGAGAGAGAGCCAACAGAGTAGAAACACCTTAAAATTTATTGGAATGAGAGAGGTATTAACAGAAATTACCTATAACATAAGTGATGTATTTTGAGTACTAATAATGAATTAAGTAACACATGTCGAGATTTATGAACTTCCTCAGAAAGATTTGATGTAATTATTACTCGCTACATTAGTTTTAATGTCAGAATTTTTCAATTTTTGTAGTTTCATGGTAAATACGAGGGGCGGTCAGAAAATAAGTTTACACGGCGTATAATTTCGTAACTAAAGGACCTACATTGATTATGTTTGTATCAGATGAATTTGTTAATCATTGTTGGCAACACTGCACGTCGATTCGGCTGCTATCCACCGTACATTGGTTATACGAGTCAGTTGAACATGGCGGCTGGACTGGAACAATGCCCTGTCATTTCTGCAACGATATTCCGAGTCTGTCAGTGGTCAAGAATTTCTCGACCGCATTGTCACAGGAGACGAGACATGGGTTCATCACCGTATTCCTTAAACAAAACGTGCCAGCATGGAATGGAAACACCCTGGGTCTCCGCGACCAAAGAAGTTCAAGATTGTGAAATCCGCTGGCAAAGTGATGGTTACCGTGTTTTGGGACCACAAAGGCGTTTTGCTCGCAGACTTCATGCAAAAAGGCACAACAATCAATGCAGCTGCATATTGTTCAACACTGGAACGTTTACGAGCGGTCATTAAATGTAAACATCTTGGATTGCTCCGTAAGGCAGGGCACTGTTCCAGTCGAGCCGCCATGTTCAACTGACTCATATAACCAATGTACGGTAGATGGCAGTTGAATCGACGTGCAGTGTTGCCAACAATGATTAACGAATTCACCCGATAGAAACATAACACTGGTATGCATCAATTTTGCTGTCAAGGTTTTGTAAGTGATTCTTATAGAGTTTTTCCTGCTGATTTCGAATCTGCAATCCGTTTTTCTCAATCAGCTCAGGTTATCCGGCTATGGCCTCATAAGTAAAATAGAATTTTTCGTGATTTTGTCAAAGCGGAATTGGAACAGTAACATCTATCATCACTTGTTTCACTTGTATAATATCTTTTTTTACTTTTCAGGAATATAGATAAAATATTTCATAATGAATAGAGCGTGTAAAAATGATCCCAATAGATTCTGCTACATATGTGGGACGGTTACCATGCCAAATAACCAGTCCCAAATCACTAAATTTGTGAAGACAATGTATAGAGCATACTTTGGAATTAAGCTAGGGGACCAGGACAAAAATTTCGCCCCTCTTATGTGCTGCAAGACGTGCATTGAAAATTTGAGAAGATGGAGCAAAGGCAAAGCGAAATCTTTGCCTTTTGGAATTCCCATGATTTGGAGAGAAGGAAAGGATCACGTGACAGATTGCTATTTCTGCATGACAAACCTCCAAGGTGGGCTTATAAATTTATTTTTCTTAAATATTTTGAAATCCTCGTATGAAACTTGACATAAAATTCACCATAATGTAATATTCACCATATATAGCATAATATTCACCATAATGGTAATCATACATTTACATATACATATTGTTATAGAAAATACATTTACACATACATATTGTTATACAAGTTACATTTACATATACAATGATTGTATATTTTCTTTCTTTTTCATTCATATTGTCCCCGAAGGGACAATATGAATGAAAAAGAAAGAAAATATACAGACTCCATCGACCTATTTCATATCTTACAGACCGCAGCCTTCCCTCACGAGCCGCCACTGTCTGAATGCTTCTTCTATTTCATATGCAAGTTTTATATCCATGTTTCTGTGTTTCTATTTTCAGGAGTTAACAAGAAGAATAAACACATTGTTGTATACCCTGACATTCCTTCTGCTATGAGACCTGTACCCATGGTCCTGGAATTCCAATACCCGACCCACCTCAAACCCTGGACTTCGATGATTCTGATGATGAATCAATGACCAATGCCAATGACCAGTCCCAGTCGTATATACCTCAAAATACCGCTTCAAATGAGCCGAGGCCTCTCAACCAGGCCAAACTTAATGATCTTACCAGGGATTTAGGACTTTCCAAATTAGCTGCCGAGATCGTGGGCTCACGACTTCGAGAGGACAACTTGCTGGCTCCGGGAACAACATTCTCCTGGTATAGGAAACGAGAGGAAGAATTCCGCAAGTTTTTTGCAGTGCACGAAAATACCTCTTCCTTAGTGTACTGCTGCAATATTGAAGGGCTAATCGAATCCTTGGGCCTGCCATATAACGCATCAGAATGGAGGCTATTTATAGACTCGTCTAAACGAAGTTTGAAAGCAGTACTTCTCAGCATTGGGAATAGGGTTGCATCAGTCCCTGTAGCACATTCCGTACAACTTACTGAGAGCTACGATAACATGAAAATTTTACTGGATGCTCTCGTATACGACCAACATAACTGGAGGATCTGTGGAGATTTGAAGGTAATACTAATATCATAAGTAAACTATTGCTATTGACTATGTTGTTTTTCCAACGGTTATTTGATAGCGTATAAGAACACTTAACTTCCCCACAGAAGTGATACAGTCCAATGCATAGATTTTTTTATCTGATAGAACAAATTCTCTAAATTCTTTAAATATTTTCATTTTTTTTCAGATTGTGGCATTTGTATTGGGAATGCAAGGGGGATACACGAAATACGCATGTTTCCTCTGCAAATGGGATAGCCGAGCGGATGAGAAGAACTATGCACAGCGTGAATGGGCATCCAGAGAGAATTTTGAACCTGGGTCGCATAATGTCGTTTCAGTGCCCCTTGTACCACCAACAAAAATTTTGCTCCCACCACTTCATATTAAGCTGGGCTTGATGAAAAATTTCATCAAATCAATGAATAAGGAGGGTTCAGCATTCCGATATCTCGAGAGTAAATTTCCTCATATATCTGATGCTAAACTAAATGCTGGGGTTTTTGATGGTCCTCAAATTCGAACTTTGATCAAGGATACTCAGTTCGAAAACGCAATGACTCCAACTGAGAAGAATGCCTGGCAGGCATTCAAATCAGTTGTCACTGATTTTCTTGGCAAGCGTAGAAGTCCAGAATACGAGTCCGTTGTCGAAAACTTGATGGAAGCTTTCAAAGCTCATGGGTCGCGCATGTCCATAAAAATGCACTTTTTGTGGTCCCACTTGGACTATTTTCCTGAAAATTGCGGGGATTATAGTGAGGAACAGGGTGAACGATTTCACAAGATATCAAAATAATGGAAGAGAGGTACCAGGGAAACTGGGATATCAATATGCTGGCGGACTATTGCTGGTGTTTGAAGCGAGACGTGCCCGAAGAAAAACAGACGGAAAGCCAAAAAAACTTCATTCCTTCCTCAATAAACTTTTTTCCATATTCAGTGTATGAATAAAAGTATTTATTCACACAATGTTTTCATTTTTCACGAGTGTTCTTATAATATTACTCGTATCTACAGTGTTTAAGCTAAAAAATCAATAAATTTTGGGATAAAATTGGACTTATAATAAATGGCCAATAGAGAAAAAACCTGACCTGATTGAGGAAAACCAATGTCATTTTCGAATTCAGCATGGTCGAATTATATAATATGAGTTGAAAAAACCCTCACAGCAGACAAAAAAATTTCATATGCATACCAGTGTAATCAATGTCGGTCCTTTAGTTACGAAATTATACGCCGTGTAAACTTATTTTTTGACCGCTTCTCGTATATTTAAACTACAGAGTGGTATGAAATTCAATACATCAACGGCACATCATTACTCAGAAGTAGCACGCAAGTTTCATTTGACTTTATCAGCCAAACTCAAAAGCCACCTACTGAGAGACATACTTTTTAAAATTAATTATTTATTGTATTGCCATCACTGTGATAGACCTGATCTTTCAGCTCTGAAACCATGCTGGTTTGAACTGAATAAATTCTTTTCTTGTAGATAGTCAGCAACTTGGCTCTAATTATACGTTTAAAACATTTATAAAGTGGGAGGTGAGAGCGACTGGGCGATGGTTCTAAGACATTGCTTTGTTATCTTCTTTGAAAAAGGGTGCAATGATCGCGTTCTTTAATGGGAGCGTCGAGTGAATTTCTCCATAGTAAATACAGTGGCTTGTCAATACTCTCTTTGCATTTCTTCAGAAAAAGGCACTCCATGTGTCTGATCCTGGTGCTGAATTTTCTTGTACACGTGCGAGAACCTTAACTACGTTCCTTCTAATAATTCTAAATCCATTAACAGAGCCGTGTCCGCAATTGTTCTTGACTGATTTTTATTTGTCGAAGAATTCATCAGGCTCTCCTACTTTCTTCTCGAACTTCGGTGAGCTGAAAACAGAGTTATAAATTGTTCCCTAAGCAGTTCAGTAATTTTTTATGGGTCATTGGTGTATTCGGTTACCCACTATTTTAACGGACCAATATTCTCTTTACACTTCATTTTCATTTTTGTAAATCGGTAAAAGTGTTTTGGGTCATTTTCTGTTTTCTGCTACTTTGTTTTCCTCCTCAATTGTCTTGTGGATGCATGTTTGTTTTAGGTCCATTTCTATTTCAAAAAGTTCTTTTTTAAGCTTGAGTCTCCTTGCTTAAGTTTTACACCCATGGATACATTTTACGGTTTGTTTTCCTTGTCTAAATAATGTTCTGGTTTTTCTCTCGAGTTTGCCACTTTTTCTTTTTTATCTCTTAGGAACATGTTTCAGCAGCGTAGGTTTAGTTTAATTTTCTACCATAAATAGTACTTTTTCTAATGTTTCCTCGCGAAGTAAACAGACTTTATCTATAAACCCAAGTTAAAAATGAGGCAGAAAATATGTATGTATGTATATGTATATATATACAGTATATATATATATATATATATACATATACATATATATATATACACACACGCAATGTGTTCGTAGTAGTTTATGTAGCAATATTCACAGATGTAAACAGTTTCAGGTTAAATACTTACTGAATTAATAATTAATATTCCACAGGGCTAAAGTTTTGGTTCAATATATATACGCACATTTGTATGTATATATGTATATATTTTGTTACCGCTTGTTTTTCAGCCTCATTTTAAATTTGGGTTTTTAGAAAAAGTCAGTTTACATTTTTGTTTTTATTTACGACCCTCTTGTGAGCTGCTTAAGGCTGTTTGTCCGTCTGACACGTGCTTTATATAGTTACGCGAGGGGAATCAACAAAGTTTGCGTCGAGCCATAAAGCGCTCTTACGAACCATTATTTTGTGTTACCAGATTGCCTTTGAACATATTAAATCAACTTCTTATTCATAACGAGTGCTGGGAAGTATTATCTTATGACTTGACAGTATTCGATCGTCTTCCACTGTATTACTTCGCCTTTACAAAAATATGATGCTTTTTGTGCAATAATCAGATGAGTCACATAGCATTTTATCATACACATTTCGATATGGATTCAGTCATCTTACCGATTATTATCGATTCTTTGTTAAATTAGGACGTCTCTAATATTAGGTTTACATTTTTAGTAAAATGTGCTCGGAACATTTTATCTCGCTTCAGGTTGTTGAATGCATACACAGTAAGACGATTTTTCCATGAATTCACCAATTTGCTTTTGTAAATGAGTGAGATTAAACAATTAAATGCTTGGCAAAAGCCACTATTTTAATCTGTGAAATATTGATGGCTACAAAGAACTCAGCTACTGGGAAAGACTTCGAAAATTAAATCTATATTCGCTGGAAAGAAGAAGAGAGAGATATACACCATAATTTGCATATGGAAAATAGTAGAAAAAATGGTACCCAACCTCAAACCGAACGGTGAGGAAACATCTACACGAATTTGGAATCCACCAGAGTTTCAAGTGTAAAGGAGAAGCATACGGGAAAATATCGTGAGATTAGATAAACCTTTGCAAGAGAATATGTCGACCGCAACATGGACTTCTGGGAAAGTGTCATTTTCATAGATGAGAGGACGTTTCCTTCGACTAGCCATAGAAGACTTCATTGCTGGCGAAGGAAGGACATACAGAACTCAAGAGAGGACATCTTCGAAGAGGCGCAAAGTGGCCGCGTGACGTATAATGCTTGGGCCTGGCTTAATCTTCACACACTCGGCGAAATCACTCGCATCTTTAATTCAAAACAGTATATCGAAGTTCTTGAGGAAGTCTTCTTGCCTTCGGTAAGAGCATATACATTTCCAAATCCTGAAAATTTTATTCACATCAGTCCCATACATCCATCAAGGATGGTGCGGCGATGGTTTGAGGAGCAAAGAGACATCAAATTGTTAAACACGTACAAGGGAAGGCACCAGGAAACCACCCGTTATTTTTTTTTCCTACGTATTTAACAAACCCGCATTGATGAAAATGTATTTCTCACTAAAAACAAATATCTGTATAATGGTTAATTACACGCTTTCTTTGTACATACTTTTTTTATGAGACTATAGCGTACAACATTATATAATTCGTTTCCTTTCATGTTGCCTTCATTATGATGCAAATTCTAGCCCTGCCCGAACACTTTCTAACCTTCCATCAATTTTATCAAAAATGTCCTCCCCCACAACCATAGAAACCTTTATGTGCTCTTACTGTCCCTTAAAAGAATAGTGTATTATAGAATATTATAGAATATAACCTTGGTTTAGCTTCCGCCCGAATTGTTCATTCTGACGAAGGTCAAACTTGTCACTCCACCTTAGACCTACAGTTTAACGTGGAATCCGAACCACGCCCCACCATCAGCCAAGCGTCTTAACCACTAGGCTACCCATTTATCTACCAACCATTTTTTTATTGTGTGGAAGGATGAACAGCTGGGTTTTGCTGCGGGCCGCCTGCCGTCACCGGGTTTCGATCCCGGGCCGATGGATTCGTAGTCAGCAACGCTAACCACTACACCACCGACGCTCTCGCATATAGAATAAGAATATTATATTGTAAACTATTGTACTATGTTATGGGATTTATATCCTGCCAATAAAGCTTATCATTATCATTATGATTATCATTATCATTCGTCAGCATGACCGTACTGAGCGGACGCATTTCCTGAGCTCTCTGATATTGCCTCTACTTTTGGATATTGCCAATAACTTTACTTTTGGAAAGTTCTGACTTTATATACTTGCGTTTATAGTTAAGTAATTGAATATAAGTGGTTTTTAGCGATTTAGAAGTTTTCATAGCGTGCCGGCTTAATTTAACTTAAACTTGTGACAGTTATAAACTAATTTAACTTGCGCGATGCCGTTGCAGAAAGCGTCGTGTGTTAAGTGTGTGGTTAATCGGTGGTATACGAATTTTAAGGATTATAACGGCAGTGCTATGGCGATTACCGAGAGATCGTTTTTTTTTTGTAATTTAAGGGAGGAAATAGTTGACATAAAATGTAGTGTACGTGAGGTAACGGAAAGATTTGCAACGCTTGATGAGGGCAGGGGTAGGGCTACAGTTGACGAAAGCCGAACCAATACTAACGTTGAAGACGTTAGTAATTTGAAGGGTAAGGTGCGTAACCTAGTTTCTAGTTTAGGTAGCTTGTATGTAGGACAAAATCCCACTAGGACAAAAGCCCCCTAGGACAAAAGCCCCCTAGGAAAATTAATAAGAATTTTTTTAATAATTATTTTTATTCTTTATTATTTACAGTTTATGAACACTTCTCTGACATGTAAAATATTACATTTATTATATCATAAGACTGCAATAAGGAAGGCATCGTAAGTATTATACAGTAGCACACATTTACGCTAATATTTACACAACCATAAAAAATTACATTATAAAAGGATCATCATGCCTTATCTAGGCAAAGTCAGCTTTATAAGTATTATACAGTAGCACACATTAACACTTGCATTATAAATTTATAGCTCACTATTTTACAGGAGCACAAAATTATTTACACAACCATAAAAATGAACATTATAAAAGGAACATCATACCATATCTAGGGAAAATCAAACAAATAAAGCACAATATTAAAAAGTTCATTACGTGTTAAAGGTCATTTAACGTTCATTTTACTTACACCTAATGCTGTGACCTACACCATTCAGAAATTCCTCCAAGGTCTTCCTCTCATTCACATAGTCCAGACATAGGTTCTTCAAACGCTGTTGATGCTCCTTTGTGGCACGTTCCTAACCTAACCTAACCATTCAGGTAGACAAAACAGTGATCAACTAGAGTGAATCAACATAGACAAAGATCATAATATTTGTTTGGGATTACTTCATAGTACACGAACAATAATATAAAAATGGAGGCTTTTGTCCTACTTTGCACTTTAACTGAGGGGGTTTTTGTCCTATTTTGCACTTTAACTGAAGGGCTTTTGTCCTACTTTGCACTTTAACTGAGGGGTTTTTGTCCAGTGGGGCTTTTGACCTAGGGGGCTTTTGTCCGGACCCCAGGTGGCTTATCGGGAAGGTTGGATAGAGTTGAGGAAGGGGTTAAGGTTGGTCCGAGATTAGTAGATGGGGAGGGATTTAGAGAAGTTAAGGGTGGAGCTAGGCCGTGTACGTTAGGCGATAAGAATCCCCACCCCAATCGCGGTTTCGAATCCTTTCGCTCAATTGGATAGGGACGTGAACGAGGGGGAAACTATTTTAATTGGGGACTCTTCAGTGCGCCATATGGACACAGAGTTCGTTGAACGGAATCCAACCAAGAGGAGGAGGGTCTTTCT
This sequence comes from Bathynomus jamesi, assembly GCA_023014485.1. Classification (NCBI taxonomy): domain Eukaryota; kingdom Metazoa; phylum Arthropoda; class Malacostraca; order Isopoda; family Cirolanidae; genus Bathynomus; species Bathynomus jamesi. Next base: position 279,762 of record JAJOZX010005259.1, read on the forward strand.
CCCAGGGGCCAGGGTTGACCGAATTAGAGACGAAGTGGATAGGATTGATGTTGCCTCCCGTCACTCGATGTTGGTGACGATGGTAGGGGGCAACGACTCGTATAGGCCCGATACGAGAGTGCCTGACCTTTTGGAGACATATGGGGGGTTAATTAGGTCCCTGAGGGCGAGGTCAGATAGGTCTTTAGTTCTAGGTCTTAGGATTACGTCAAAAACAATATTTTGAATACTAAATTAGAAGAGATTTGTGCTAAGGAAAATGTACCCTTCGTAAAACTGTGGTCGGAATTCAGTGATCCTAGCCTTTTTATAAAAGATGGGGTGCATTTTAATGAAATAGGTAATGCTAGGCGTAGGTTAATTGAGGAAAACGTTCGAAAGCTGTATAGGTCGAAGCCTTCTTTAAACGTTTTGGGTCCGGGAAACGCGGGTCCGACGTGAAAAATAGTTTAAAACGCCGAGCCGTGGTAAAAAATAACTTAAACGTGTTTTATTGTAACGCACGTAGTATTAGAAATAAATTAAACGATTTTAAGGCGATAATTTATTCCGGCAACTACGATAGGTACTTGTAGGTTATCTCCCCCCCACGCTTGATTTTTCATCGTGGCAAATAGCATGAAGTCGCAGTAAATTCACTCTGGCTGAAAAAGCAATAATTAAATTGTACAAAGGATTAGTAATATCTACTGAAATAGATACTATTAAATATATAATTTAGCTCATGTAATAATTATTGATACGATTTATTTTTTAAACTAATTTATGGCCGGATTCTGAAGGATCGCCATTATAAAGTTAAGGATCACCTGAAGATCAGGGCCCCCAGCCTTTTTTAGTTAGCTTTATAAGGCTAACTAACGAAAATATCACGACCTAACCTAACCAGTCATCAAGGGCGTACAATTGACCTAATGATTGGTTAGGTTAGGTCGTGATATTTTTGTTAGTTAGCGTTATAAGGCTAACTAAAGAAGGCTGGGGACCCTAATCTTCAGGTGATCCAAAGTTAGGGTTACCATACGTCCGGTTTTTCCCGGACATGTCCGGGAAATTTGAATATTTATAACATTGATTTTTGAGGCCATAACACTTCTTATTATAAATACTCAACATGGACGACATGTAGCGCATAGTATATATAACACATTAATACAACGTGAGTTGGTAGATACTGATACGGATACACCTCCCCCTCTCTGGAGTGTCCTCTTTTTTGAAAGTTCAAATATGGTAACCCTATCCAAAGTTAATGTAAGTTGTATAACAAATCAACAACCAATGTGCATCAAATATTCTAGAACGAAATGCTCGTTTGAGTGTTCTGCGTGCGTGCTATTTTCCACGATGACAAATCAAGCGTGGGGGGGATAACCTAAAAGAACCCTACGATATAGTTGCTATCACTGAAACGTGGTTAAATACCGTGACTCGGGACTTGTTGGCGGAACTTGATATACCGGGTTTTAAACTCTTTACTAATGATAGGTTACATAGGATTGGTGTCAGCGTTTTGCTGTACATTCGTAATTCCCTTAGGGCTATCGAGGTTAAGATAGATTTTCAGGCAGCAATTAATGCGATATGCGTTGAAGTTAGGGCGCGTAGTATTAGTTTTAATTTTGTTGTTGTTTATAGACCTCCCGTTCAACCCCTCGATACCGATACTAGATTTTACTCACTTCTTGGTAACTTTATTGACAATCGGAATAGTATAATTGGCGGAGACTTTAACTGCCCTAATGTTAATTACGAGACTTTTACTGGTAATGAGGAGGGTTTGAGATTGATTGAGTTCATGGAAGATAATTTTTTATGACAGATGGTTACCAAACCAACGCGCGGTGACAGTATTTTGGACCTAGTGATGACGAACGGCGAAAATATAGTCGAAGGTTTAGAAGTAGGCGAGAGTTTAGGATGTAGTGATCATCAAATTCTTAGGTTTAAGCTATTGATAGAAAACACTAAGGATAGTTACGTAATAGAAGTCCCTGATTTTCGTAGGGCCAATTTTGATAGTTTTGCAGATAGGATGAGAGTAGTGGACTGGGATAACTTATTTATGGATAATGACACAAATTTACATTGGGAGGTATTAAAGAAAGTTTTATGAACATTGAAAGGGAGTTTATTCCTTGTAGGCCCAAGCCCGCTAGAAATCATGGTAGGCCTAAGTGGTGGACTAGGTAAATAAGCGAGTTCATAAACGAGCGTAACAGAGCGTATAGACTTAATAAGCGCAATGGCACGGCAGCGAACTTTAGTAGATATATCGAGCTTAGACGTCAGGTTAAAAGATCAGTTAGGAATGCTAAGCGTAATTTAGAGATACTTATAGCTGCGGATAGTAAACATAATCCAAAAATGTTTGAATACGGCAATAATCGTAAGCCGATAAAAGATAACATAGGCCCTCTAGTGGACGTTAACGGCGCTTTGGCTTCCGACGCTGAGGCGATGGCGGTTATTTTCAATAACTCTTTTGCGACAATTTTTACCGTAGAAGACGTAAATAATGTCCCCGACGTGGACGATACCGTTCCATTTGGTAGCGAGACTATTTTGGATGAAATAACTGTTTACGAGGGTGAGATTGAGCATTATATCGATAGGCTAAAAGTTAGCAAGGCTCCACGCCCTGACGCGCTTTATCCCAGACATTTGAAAGACGTTATCGTAGGCCATTTAACGAAGATTTTTAATCAGTCACTGGAAACGGGGATTATTCCTGAAGACTTCAAATTAGCCTAACGTCACCCCCATTTTTAAAAAAGGCGACCGCACACTAGCTAGCAATTATAGGCCCATTAGCTTAACGTCAATTGTCGGTAAACTTTTGGAATCCGTAGTTACGGATCGTATCATCGATCACTTAGAAAGTCGCGATTTGATTAATAGTAGTCACCATGGGTTTCGACGCCATAGATCTTGTTTAACTAATTTGTTAGAATTTTATAACGAAATAGTGCGCGAATACGATAGGCATAGAGCGGCTGACGTTATTTATTTAGATTTTAAAAAGACGTTCGATACAGTTCCGCAAAGAAGATTAATTGCGAAGGTTAAAGCGCACGGTATACGCGACCAGGTAGCTAACTGGCTTCGTGCTAGGAGACAGAGGGTCGTTGTTAATGGTAGTGAGTCGGGGTGGTTGGATGTAGGTAGCGGTGTCCCACAGTGTTCAGTGTTAGGCCCATTGCTATTCGTAATTTACATTAACGACATAGATGTAGGATTGACTAGTAACGTGTCAAAATTCGCGGACGATACTAAAATAGGCGGTAAGGTTGTTAACGAGGACGATAGAAATAGGCTCCAAGACGATGTAAATAGGATTATGGAGTGGACGGATAAGTTGCAGATGCAATTTAACGTAGACAAAGTTTTGCATATGGGTTCTCGTAACAATAATTACACGTACACGATGGATGATAGAGAGTTAGCGAGCGTTGACGAAAAAGTAGATTTAGACCTACGCGTATCTAAAGATTTAAAAGTTAGGAACCAGTGCCTAGAGTCTTGCGCAAAAGCTAATAGGATGTTAGGCTTCATAGCGAGTAATTTCGAATTTAAATCGAAAAATATTATATAAGGACTTTACAAGTCCTTAGTCAGGCCTCATTTAGAATATGCCGTTCAGTTTTGGTGCCCGTATTTACGTGAGGATATTGATAGGTTAGAAAGGGTTCAGCGACGCGCCACGAAACTAATTCCGTAATTGCGCAACAAGTCTTACGAAGATAAGATTGAAGATTTAGACTTGCATTCATTCGAAACTAGGAGATTAAGGGGAGAGTTTATTGAAGTTTTCAAAATCGTTAATAAAATCGATAACGTAAATTTTGACAAACTGTTCACTTTCGATAATAGCAATACTCGTAATAACAGATTTAAGTTGCGTGGCAGACGTTTCATTACTAACATCGCTAAAAACTTCTTTATGTAAAGTAATTGATAAATGGAATAATCTTCCCGCGTCACTCGTAAACCCTACCAACGTTAATATGTTTAAGAACCGTTTAGATAAGCTTTTAAAAATATTAACGTTGTTTAAAATAAAAAAAAAACAATTAGCAACAGGAGCTCTGGGGGTGATGGTCGAGGATGAATCTGTTGACGATTAATGAGAGCTTGTGACATGTCAGCAATAAAATTATTATTAAAAAAAAAAGAATTAGACTAACACGAACGTAGATGTAGCTTGTAGCGTAAACTAACCCACTTTTTGTTATACTCTTTCTACTTTTTTTTCTTTTCTTATCCTCTCTTTATTTGCATGTCTGTAGTTTGCATGGTATGACAGTGTTTGAATTAAGGGATCACGTTAAAAATAGCGAACCCATTTACCTCATGTTAAGAATGGCGAACCCAAAATTAAACATGTTAAGAATAGCGAACCCAAAATTCAACAAGTTAAGAATAGCGAACCCAAAATTCAACAAGTTAAGAATGGCAAACCTAATGTTTCAACAGGGAAAAATACTTCGAAAAAAAAATATGCTCCACTATTTCCATATAGCCAACTGATGGGGTTGTACTTGTATCAACTAAACCGAACACCCATACTTGATATGCGGGATATTTTTTCTACCCGCACCCGAAGGGTAGCAAAAATAACTGAATGCCCGGTTAGGTTAATTGAATGCCCTGTTAGGTCAACTGAATACCCGGTTAGGTTCATTGAGTGCCCGGTTAGGTCAACTGTACGCTCTTGACGATTGGTTAGGTTTAGTTGTGATATTTTCGTTAAAACTAACGAATCTATCACGACTAAACCTAACCAATCGTCAAGGGCGTACAGTTGATCTAACCGGGCATTCAAATTTTATCCCATGTAAATAATGGTTTTTACAAAATTCTCCATGTTAAGAATAGCAAACCCAAAAGTTTCCATGTCAAGAATAGCGAACCCAAAATTATCCATGTCAAGAATAGCGAACCCAACACCCTATGGGTTCGCTATTCTTAACGTGATCCGAATTAGGACTGTGTTTGCATGGTTTGTAAGCGTTCTTATTTTACTTCTTTTTATCTTTTACCCCTTTCCTATTCTTTTTGACTATTTTTCCGACTTGTCGGCAGTCACAGGCGGATGATGATGGCGAGTCTTTCTTTCTCTTTTTCTGAATGAATGTTAACCCACGAATGATAGGTTTTGTTACTTACTTAACCCCTTATTCTCCTCTTTTAACCCCCTACTCTTTCCTTTCTCTCGGGCTAACTTTAGAGTGGATCTTAGGATCTTTGTTAGCCTTAGCTTCTGTAGATCATATCATATTAAATCCTTACTCTTCATGAAACTCCAAAAACACCTTAAATCGCCGACATACGGGCACCCTTTAGTCTTAAATTTATGCAAAGCTATCGGAAAATAAAGTCCTAGTTCACGACCTTCTGTTCCGCTTTCCACTGATTATTCCCCAAAAAAGCCCCTGCTTAACACCTTCCAATCAAAGTTTGAATCCCTTTCATTTTCCATCCGCGTTTTGACGAAATTCATTTTTATAGGCGCATAGGTGCAAGAACCCTTCTTAAATTCATCAATGAATCTTAGTTTTCATTTTAGTTTTCCTCTTTATTAGTTCTTCCTGTAAATATTCATTAATTTTTTTTCGTACACTTTTCTTTAATTCACTTTTTTTCATCATTTTCAAGTCCTCCAATGTTACTTTATATAATTTACACATTTCTGCCACTTCCTCTGCCCAACATCCTGGGTATGGATTTTTCAACTGATCTTCGGTTATCATTTTAATTAATCTATCCTCATTTGAGTTTAATATATTGTTCATTAGCATTATCTTCTTGTATCCAATTTTTCTTTGATTGGCCACACTCCTAATTCAGCTAATAATCCCCAATATGGGGTACTACACTTCATTCATGTTATTTCCCTTAGAATTCTTCCCTGTAATTGTTCCACTTCTTCAATATCTTTTGTTCTTGTTCTCGTCCATGTTTCCATTCCATAAAATATTGTAGGTACTATTATGGTTTCATACAATTTTATTTTCACCTTCATTGACCAATGGCCCACTGTAGCTGGATCTCCATATCTCTTTAGATCTGCTATCATGAAATTTATCTTACTTTTCTTCTTTTCTATATGTGTTTGGTGATCACCTCTGCTATTGAACCATTGTCCCAAATACTTGTATTCTTGCACTTGTTCTATACTTCCTATTTTCACTTGTTAATTGTTCTCATTTCGGGTACTTTTCTTCTCATCACATTTATTGTCATTACTGCTGATTTCTCTTTTTTATTATTAAATGTAAATTTTTTTAGTATTTCCATTGATCTACAATTACTAATTGCTTTTTCTATTACTCCTAAGTTACTCGATGCCTGTATTATATCATCCATAAATAACTTCCCATTTATAAAATACAAAAAGGTGAATAGGAATATATATATTCACCAGAACAAGGGGGACACAAGCGAAGATCAGGAACAAGCAAAAATGTTGATGGCTCTCACAAACGAGTTTATGCTGACACAGGAGATAACAGAAAATATCAGAAAAAATAACTGCTTGGATCTGGTATTCACGAATAACACGAACTTGATTGCTGATATAAAAATAATCCCAACCATTATCTCAGACCACAACTTAATCGAGATATCAACAAATATGACGGCAGCATTAGAAGACAATACACATATTGTGGAAAGAAGTAAATTCGGGGCCTTTAACTTAAACTCGAAGACTATAAATTGGGAAGCAATCAGATCGCACATGGCCCAAATAGAATGGAGAACAATTTTCGAGAATAAAACAACTGAAGAAATGCTAACAACCTTGGAGGAAAAAACGCTGAGAATTTTAGAAAAATATGCTCCGAAATCACAGCCAAAAGGAAAGAGGAGCTGGCTAGAAAGGCAAAAGAGAAGACTATTCCGCAAAAGAAAGAGAGTGGAGGCGAAGTTAGGAAACTGCGGAGATAAGGACAGGAAAACAATAAAAGAAACTCTGGAGGGTATCGATAGGGAAATACAAGCCCTGATTAAGGACCATACAGAGAGGGAAGAGGAAAAGGCGGTAGAAGCAGTAAAGGAGAATCCAAAATACTTCTATAGCTATGCAAAAAGGAAAACAAAAACGCGCGCCGCTATTGGGCCCTTAAGGACGGGAAATACTGAACTAACCGACGATCCAAAAGAAATATCTGATACATTGAGAGCTCAATATGAATCAGTTTTCAGTACCCCAAAAAGTGACAAAGCGATACCTGACATAAATGCATTCTTTGAAGAGGAATTGCAAGGAGAGTATATAACAGACTTTGATTTTACACTAGAAGATGTAGCGAGAGCTATAGGACAAATGAAACTACATTCAGCTGCAGGTCCGGACAATTGGAACGCATTATTGATTAAAAACTGTAAAAATGAAATAGCTACACCTTTATACGTACTGATATGGAGAAGATCCCTAGACACTGGGGAAATACCGAGCATCTTGAAAAGAGCAAACATTGTCCCTATATATAAAGGAGGGGACAGATCTCAAGCAAAGAACTATAGACCAGTGTCATTGACGTCCCACCTCACCAAAGTATTTGAAAGAATAGTTAGAGAGAAAATTTATGATTTTCTGGAGACACGGGAAAGATTCAACGAAAATCAGCATGGATTCCGATCAGGTAGATCATGCCTATCTATCGCAACTAATAGAGCACTACAACAATATCCTAGATGCATTGGAAGGCAATGACAACTACAGTACGATGTTATATACACAGATTTTGCTAAAGCTTTCGATAAATGTGACCATGGTATAATAGCACATAAAATTAAAGACATGGGAATAACAGGCAAAGTGGGAAAATGGATCTACAACTTCCTTAGTGATCGTCTGCAGGTCGTCAAAATTCAAGATATATCATCAGAATCGGAAGTACGCAGCTCAGTACCACAAGGGACAGTACTGGCCCCACTCCTGTTCATTATCATGCTAACAGACATAGACAGCTGAGTAAACAGCAATAGTATAGTAACATCCTTTGCAGACGATACAAAGATCAGCAGAAAAATCAGCGGTGTACATGACGTGGTGGCCTTGCAGAGGGACACGAACAAAATATACAAATGGTCAGAAGACAACAACATGTCATTCAACGCCGAGAAATTTCAGCTCTTGAGATATGGTAGAAAAGAAGAACTTAAACAGACTGCATATTATGCTCCAGATAGACAGGAAATTCAGAGAAGCATGAAAGCGATTGATCTCGGGATAATAATGACAGATGATGCGAAATTCGAAACACAAAATCAGATAGCGATAAATAAAGCAAAAAGAGTCGCGGGACAGGTTCTAAGAACGTTCAAGAGAAGGGACAGGACAGTAATGATTCCCCTGCTAAAAACACTGATTATACCAAAACTTGAATACTGCTAAGTTTTGACGTCCCCATATAAAAAGGAAGAAACTAATAAACTAGAAGAAACGCAAAGGCATTTCACAGCCAAGATTGATGGCTGCAAAGAACTCAACTACTGGGAAAGACTACGTAAACTAAATCTGTACTCACTGGAAAGAAGAAGAGAGAGGTACATCATAATCTACATATGGAAAATGATCGAAAAACTGGTACCAAACTTAAAACTAAACCCAATTACCATTCAAACAACACTGGAAAATAGGAAAGGCAGAATGTGTAGTGTTCCCAAATTAAAGGCGCGACAAGGGACCTCCTCAACCCTGAAGGAAACTAGCTCGGTTGTCAGGGGGCAAAGACTTTTCAACCAGCTTCCTAAGGACCTCAGAAACGTAACGGGGGTCAAAGTTGAAGTCTTCAAGAAAAGACTGGATGCCTGGCTCAGGACAGTACCAGATGAGCCGGGCGTGCCTGGCTATGTACGGTGGAGAGCGCAAGAAAGCAACTCGCTCCTCCACAAGGCCAGACCTAGAGGCGGGGCCACCAGCTTGACCTCCGTGTGAAGAGAGACCAACGCACGAAACAACATAAGGTAAGGTAAGGTAAATATACATGATTGAATTTCTATTTCCCTTATTTTTGTCAGGCATTTACCCATATTATTTACTCTATATGTGTCCAATGAGCACAGTCTGGGTCCCAGAGACGTGCCTTGTTTGACTACCTCTTCTATATTTCTTGGTCTTGTGTCACCTAAAGGTGTTTTTATTTGTATTGTGCCATTTTTGTTTAAGTTGTATATTTGTAGTACTTCTGGGCCTACTACTTTTGATGTTTCTTTGATGCAGTCCTTCAACTCTAGCTTGTCAAAGCATTTTACAGCATCCCCAAACCAAACGTATGTATTGTTACCTACATATTTATATAGTAAATTATTGCATTCAACGTTAATATGTGGTCTATGTTGATTTCCCTTCTATTCCTCCACATTGGTGCATACTTAATCCCCGATTCCAGTCACTTCTCTCTTATTTAGTCTAACTTTCTCAAAAATTGTACTATCTATACTTGTTATGAATATCCCGCTCCTATTACCTATGTCCATTCTATCACCACTTCAGGCGAATCAGCCTGAAAATTGATGAAAATTAAGAAAGAAAACATTTTGTTTTTAACTTCATATAATGAATTTTTTCTCGTAGAATCTATTGACAATTTTTTTTCAAATTTAGAAATATGAAAAATATTGGGTTATTAACCCTTCCGACCCTCGAACAACACCCTCTCCTTGAAAACTAAAAAAAAATCCTTTTACTTTTTTAATCTTTTCTTACCTTATGTAATTTCGTCTTAAAATTAATTTTACAGTCTTTTTCTTCAAACGATAACAGAAATATGAAAAAAATTATGCTTATTTTCTATTATAACGTGTAACTGTTGTATATATTAAGGCAGGACAGCGAATCCTTCCTAATATATGAAATAACCTTATATTTTTCTGAAAATACACCGTTTATGTTACTTTCACGAAGAGAAAAAGAAAGAGCAACACGAGAACAATTTTGACTTTCCAACGGCATTCGTAACTCGCTCTTTGTTTGAATTTTGCTTATTATCCTTTGTTAATTTCCTCTAATTATTTTCAATTAATTGAAGTTAAGTACACAAAACATAATATCGGTGACTTTTTTATTAAAATATACCACAATAATGCCTTTAAAACAGACATGATAATATACTGTAGCTGCATCTAAAGTGGTATTGTAAGTCCAGAGATTAGATTTTGACTACTATGAAGTGCTTTGTGATAAAATAATACCCGAAAGTGAATAAATTATGAGACAAAAATGAGAAGGCATTTCAAAAGTGATATATAGAGCCTAACATAAGTGGGCGGCGTATAGATTCCAATCAAGGGTCTATCACCCTGAAGTAGATGTAGGGTCCAAACCTTCATCTTGATTCAGAAAGTTCAGCTTTTATAATTATGAAAAAAAAAGGAATATAAATTCATGTATAATAATAATAGGCACTTTCTCTTCTTCTGTCACTCGGTCGTTTTTCTCGGAAATAGCTCAAGTTGGGCACTCATCCTTACACCGAAGGCAAATAGAAAAAAAAAGTTCAAAGAAGAAAAAGTGTTAGGTTAATACCCTCTTACCCTGTACCATCTTACTTTCTCTATACTCAAGTTCACTCCAAAGGTGGATGTTGCGTATATGTACGCAATGACCTAACTTGTTTTTGTATTCCCGAACTCGAATCTTCCGAATTCTATACTCTCTGGCTACGGCTTACATGCCAATCTCACACTAAATACATCTGCGCTGTTTACCTTTCTCCTAATTCTACTGACATCCAAAATTCTTTGACTACCTCACTTCCAAAGTGGAATACATTCTTTTCCGCTTTTCCTTTGCTGAAATATCCATTTTAGAAGATTTCAATGTTCACCACCACCTTTGGCGTTCCTCCCATTTCACTGACATCCCTGGTGAACTAGCTTACAACTTTTCTATCATAAATGACCTAGAGCAGAGTGTATAAAACCCTACTCGTATACCTGATCGCCTTGGAGATAGGCCCAACATTCTGGATTTATTTCTTACCTCTCATCCTTCTTTTTACTCTGTGAAACTTTTTCTCCGTTGGGCTCCTCCGATCACAATCTTATATCTGTTTCCTGCCCCATCGCTCCAATTCGGCCTTTGGATCCTCCCAAGAGGAGGCACCTCTGGCACTTTGGCGCCGCTGATTGGGAGGCCCTTAGGCAGTACTCTGAATTCCCATGGAATGATTACTGTTCCGTGGCCGGGCCCTTCTTGGTGTGCTGAGCGCATCACAGAGGTAATTCTCTCGGACATGGAGGCATACATTCCATATTCTATTCCTACTACTAATGCAAAAAAACCTCGGTTTAACTTTACTTGTTCTAATTCTATCCGCAGAGAGAGGAGGCTTTCAGAAGGTACCGTCGCCATCCAACTTCTGACTCTTACTCAGCTTATACTTATATTTCTGCCCGGAATTGTACAAAATCTGTTCTTCGACTCGTCAAAAAATTATTTACCAGACAAAAATGTGAAAACCTATCCAATTCTAATTCTTATCGCTCTTTCTGGCATCTAGCTAAGAACCTCTTCAACAACTTTACTTCATCTTCTTTCCCTCCTCTTTCCCATTCCGATGGCACAGTTGCCATCTCTTCTCCTGAAAAAGCTGAACTCTTCGCTCAAACTTTCGCTTAGAATTCAACTCTGGACGATTCCGGTGCTGTTCCTCCATCTCCTCCCCCCTCTGACTTTATTATGTCAGAAATTAGAATCTCTTCTAAAGATGTTTTTCCTGCCCTCTCTGGGCTCAACTCTAGGAAGGCGTATGGTCCTGATGGTGTTCCTCCTGTTGTTCTTAAGAACTGTGCTTCTGTGCCGACACCCTGCCTAGGCAAACTCTTTCGTTTTTGTCTTTCATCTGTACTTTTCTTTCCTGCTGGAAGTTCGCTTTCATTAAGCCTGTCCCAAAGAAGGGTAACCGCTCTCAACCCTCCAACTATCGTCCAAGTGCTTTGATTTCTTGCCTTTCCAAAGTTTTTGAATCTATCCTTAATAGGAAGATTCTTAAACACCTTTCTTCTCGCAATCTTCTTTCAGTATGGATTCCGGAAGGGACGCTCTACTGGCGATCTTCTTGCAGATCTTTTCTGACTCTTGGTCATCCTCCTTTCGGGATTTCGGTGAAACTTTTGCTATTGCGCTAGACATATCGAAAGCTTCTGATAGAGTGTGGCACAAATCTTTACTTTCCAAACTGCCCTTCTTCGGTTTCTATCCTTCTCTCTATGCCTTCATCTCTAATTTCCTTTCTGGCTGATCTATAGCTGCAGTTGTAGATGGCCACTGTTCTTCCCTTAAAGCTATTAACAGTGGTGTTCTTCAGAGTTCTGTCCTGTCACCCACTCTTTTCCTTCTATTTATTAATGATCTTTTAATTCGCACTTCCTGTCCTATTCACTCCTATGCCGATGATTTCACTCTTCACCTCTCCACCCACTTCCCAAAGCGTCCCTCACAGCAGTCACTTTATGATTCGCGTAGGACGGTTATTAGGGTGCATCAAAATCACCAATGACATAGTTTCACTTTGTCCCTAAGTTAGAAATGTTCCAATGGTTAAGAAAACCTACTATGTGAATTATTTTTGGATTTGAATGCCATTTATGGGGTCCACACAGACTTCCTATATGCACACCAACCCCACAGTCATTCTGTGATTTGAGATCCAAATAGTAGAAGTTTAAAAATTTTGTTCACTACAAAAATCAGCCTAAGAACATGTAAGTGATATTTCTAAAGGTCATATATACTTCTAAAAAGTGATAGAAACTTCTATAAAGTGATAGATACCTCTAGAAAGTGATAGAAACCTCTAGAAAGTGATAGAAACCTCTAGGAAGTGGTGGAAAGTTATAGAATATTCTAAAAGGAACTGCAATATATAATCTGATATGCAAGTATTTATGATAAATATGATTTTTGTATGTTTATGTTAAATGTTTATGTTAATGAATTTTGTGTTCTCTCTTTACAGAATTTTTTTGTGTTCTCTTTATACCTGTCGTGCATTATGGCCAGTTCAGATAGCACAAATGATAAATATGCTGTTAAAACTCGTCAAACTGCTGCCATTTATGGTCTTGGTGCTGGAATCAGCGATGCAGATGCAGAGATAACAGGATCTAGGCTGCCAACATGTGAGCAAGTGTTGCGATGCTACATGTTTCATCAGCAAGAAGGTCTACCGTTTAACCGTACAAAATGGAACAATGCTAAATTTGTCTTGCAAAAAATTATTCCATTTTATCAGAAAGGCAACATTGCCATGATTACTGAGAGGAAAGCTGTTGAAAAAATTATAGCACTATCTGCAAAAAATGCAAACTTAGGGAACTTCCAGTGGATCGGTGTTCTTCGCTTGGTGCAGTTGCGAAGCTTAAGGGGATCGAAAAGGAGTTACAAGAAACATTTCAGTTGTGGCCAAGGAATGCTGAGCAACTCATAAAAGATCCTGAAGATCTGGAGTTCTTGCGGTCAATGAAATCAGACAGAGTCGCATCATTTGGAAGCCATGACAAGAAGCTCGCATCAAAAGTCCAAAGAAAGCAGGAAAAGGAAATGATGCAAGCAGAACGACAGCTTAAAGCTCATAAAGAAGCCCAAGCATCTACAAGCAAAGTTCAGATTGAGAACAGTGAGGAAAGCAACAGTGATGTTGAGGATGAAGAGGGTGATATAGAGGATTACAAACCAAAAACACGAAAATCTCGCCAAGCAACTCGCTCAGGAACAACTGCTTTTATAAGTCATGACATACTCAAATACCATAGGATGTTTCCCTGTCTACAAGCATGAAGATCACACCGGCCAACATGCAGCATTTACCAAAGCCATCATTGAGGAATCAGGAGGTGACACAAAAAAAGTTTCACATATATTCTACTGCCGACAGAGCAAGACGTAAGGTTGGTGAAGAGCTTGCATCATTGGTCAGAGAGTCCTGGGTTCCACCACAGTTCCTGTCTCTTCACTGGGATTTTAAACTGATGTCAACTCTGTCATACCAAACTAAAGCTGAAGAGAGGCTCACCATAGCAGTTGGCAATTCGTATGACATCAAACTTCTTGGTGTGCCTTCCTACAAGCCAAATACAGATCAGCCAGCTGGTCAAATCATTGCTAATCTCACTATGGAGCTTCTCCGATCATGGAATTGTGTTGACTCGGTAGTGAACATGACTTTTGACACAACAGCTAGTAACACTGGTCATGTGAGTGCTGTGCTGCATGTGTTGTCTGCAACAGGACATAGGTCGAGCTTTACTGTGGTCAGCTTGTCGGCATCACATTGGCGAGGTAATCTTACACAAGTCTTCAATGATCTGAAAATAGAACACCATTGTCAGTAGAAGTTACCATATTCTGTCGGTTCCAAAAGCATTTTGACACAGTTCCGCACAACAATAATCAGTCACTTAATTTTTTGGATGGTACCTCTTATTCAGATGGCATACAAACCATAATCCATGACTATAGGGCCAGAGCAATTTCATGCGCGCAGTCTGTTGTGAAGCCATCAACGTGATGACTACAAAGAATTTTCTGATCTTTGTTTGCTCTACTTGGATGGGACAAGTAGAGAGTTTTCATTTCGACGTCCTGGTGCTGTACACAAGGCTAGGTGGATGGCCAAGCTTCTCTACTCCATTAAGATGGTGCTGCTGGAGGAGCAGATCAGTTCTCTTCCCTCTGGAACCATTACCACAGAAGCACAATGACCCAAACTGCGTGTTTGTGAACTTTGTTTGCTTGCTGTACAGCTGGTGGTGGATCACCTGTTCAAGCGCGGTACCTGACTGACCTCTTGCGCTCTTTAATGATGCAGTCCCTGAAGCTGAACGCTGCTATCTGCTGAGAGATTTATAGCAGTAAAGCCAGCACAAGATCAGGCATCTTTACCACAACATCGATTTGGCACAGGATTTGGGGAACCCAAATTTCCAAACTCCATTTCCAGCACAACAAAGCTTGGTGACTTAATCAACGAAGATTCATGGTACATTTTCTCTGTTCTGGAACTTGACAGTTCTTTCCTGACTCATAATATCGAAAATTGGCCAGAATTAGCTTCCTTTCAAATGTCCAGAGAACACATCTCGGCAGTTAACGTCATAAATGATTGTGCTGAGTGTGGGGTGAAGCTAAGTTCTGATTTTCTCATGGCTGCCAGATCACAACACATTACCAAAATGTCCTACAAGTTGTTGAATCCGACAGAAAGAAGCTTCCTAATCTTCGAAAGAGGAAAACTAGAGCCTAAACTAATTGTTCATGTTCATTTACAGTTCTTGAACATTTTTTATTAACGTAGTGTTCTTTTGACTTTAACTTGCTTGTATCACCAATAATGTAATGTATAAACCAGAATGTATGTAGAAATCAATGTAATGTATCCCTGTTTTGATTATTTAACACATTTTTTGGTTCATACTTTTGCAAACACGGAAATGGGGATATAAAATGTTTAATTTTTGGTCAATTTAACTCCAATACTAATTTGCATCAATGATGTGGACCCCCTAGATGACCACATAAATCTTTGAAATTTGGCCATATGTGCTATTTCAGGCATTGGAACAGAGTATCATAGGGACAGATTGAAATAAAACATTTTGAAAAATCATGGGAAATTTGATGCACCCTAACGGTTATGGGACACCTGACCTCCGATGTTTCTGCTATATCTGATTGCGGCAGAGAAAACCTTGTGGCTTTCAATGCCTCAAAAACTCAGTTTCTCCATCTGCCAACTCGTCACAATCTTCTACACAACTATCTCCTTACCTTCAATAACACACAACTGAATCCTTCCTCTTCTCTTAACATTCTTGGCGTTTCTTTTTCTCATGATCTTTCCTGAAAGATCACATATACTCTCTAAAACAACTTCTACGAGTAAGAGGTTAGGTGTGTTGTACCGCCTACGCGGTTTCTTCACCCCATCTCAGTTGCTATCTCTGTACAGGGTCTCGTTCGCCCCTGTATGGAGTATGCTTCTCATGTGTGGGGTGGCTCAACCCACACAGTCGTACTTGACCGGGTGGAATCAAAGGCTTTTCGTCTCATCAATTCCACCTCTTACCGATTTCTTCAATCTCTCTCTCTCTCTCTCTCTCTCTCTCTCTCTCTCTCTCTCTCTTCGCCGCAAGTTGCCTCACTCTCTCTTTACTATCGCTATCATAACGGACATTGCTCTTCTGAACTCTCTAACTGCATGCCTCTTCCTTTAAGGAGAGCACGCAGTATCAGACTTTCTACACGTTCTCATTCCTTTTCTGTCCAACTATCTAATGCAAGGGTTAATCGGTATTTTCAGTCTTTCATCTACTCAACCGGTGAACACTGGAACAATCTCCCTCAGTCCATCTTTCCTCCTGTCTATGACCTCCCATCTTTCAAACGGAGAGTGTCCTGGCATCTCGAAAACCCCGGACCTTGATTTTGGTTCTCCTCTTCGCCTTTGGCCCCTCCTTCCTGCATGAAAATTTAAAAAATTAAAACAATAAAAACAATAAAACATATACTCGGGAAACCAAGTGGATTTTTGTACAAGAACAAGAAAACTAATAACTAATCTGACCTAAGTTTGTTAAATCATGAAGCAGCTCTTTTAGTTTCATGTGAAAAACTCTTGCAACAACATCTGGACTATATTCTGGTCTTTGATAAGTTTCAATTGTTTCAGTAATTTCATTCCATCTTGGATTAGAAGTAAATGTAATAAATAGATCCAGGTTCCCAAATTTTGTTACAATTGCCTTAGCGTCTTGATAATTTTGCTGCATTGCTTTGGTAAAGATATTAATTTGACCGCAGATGTTTGTGTATATATATTCCTAAGCCTGTTTTTACACATGGACAGCTTTATGTAACTTTTTCTAGAGTGAGAAGTTTCAATTCTGTTAAAGTCTTTGGTAAAAGAATGACTTGAAATCTTGTATTTAAAGGAGTAATGTTGCAGTAAAGATACTAATTTGACCGCAAATGTTTTGTGGGCCGCTGCTAGTTAGTAATAAATGTTTTCTGGCCAAACACTGTCAAAGTGATTCTTTTCACATACGTACTAAGAAAAAGGCTTCAGTCAATTTCCTAGTTGCTGTAAAATATTAGTTAAATTACTATGCTCCTAGTCATTTACCATAACTTTACAAAGAAATGTCACAAAATCATTCATCGAATTTCGACCTTTTACCAATACTAAAATTATCTGTAATTCTTTTCGCGTATCTAACTATTCTCACATATTTCACGCGAGTAATCTGACTCTTGATATCAATAGAATAACAGTGCATTGACTAGTAACTAAGATTTACTGACATTATTTGACCACCTTGCTTGTTTAGGAAATACAGTGCTTCTGAATACCGTTACCAATTTCACAAACGTAATCTGACTGTTGGTATATGTAAATGTGCAAATATTTTAATTATTCTATTATAAAAAATATATAGTACATACAGTATGTAGCCAAATAAAATTTAATATGCTAATGTGAAGTAGTTTGTCAATTAATTTGTTTGATACAATAACCCGCGCATTTCTTCTAAAAGTTTTTAAATGAGTTTACAACTTTAACGGATTTGTATACGTTAAAACAGCTTGCTAATTCTGGTTAAAAGAGCTAAATTGTTCATTAATGCGTATCATTATGCGAAGGTGATGTACCCTATTAGGTAATAAAACTATTACAATATTCACCTTCGATAAATGGTTTATTTTTCCTTTTATATTTCCCATTTACATTAGACTCTGTTTATAGTCTATCTACTGTTTAACCTGAATATAGAATTAGTTATTCTATCATCACTATGAATCCCGCCATTAGTCCTAGAAATCGTTTCTCTTTTCAAAATTCAGACTATCTACTAATTAACTATAAAATGAAAATAGTCAACTAATTTAAAAGTAGAACGAGCAATTAGTCATTTGATACATTTCAAGAAAATTTAAATAAGTCACTTTATTTTGCATCGCCAATGAGGTGTTTGTCCCAAGACTAGCTGCAAATTAATTATTTCAGGTTTAATGAAAAGTTAAATTCTTTTAGTTTAAATAACTCAAGCTCAGTTTTGAAACTGCAGCGTCTGTTGACCTGGTTAACATACTGTAGTCTCGTGACCTAAAAAATGTTCCACTGTCATAGAAGCTTCTTGACTTTGAAAGTATTGGAATCTTTTAAACTATGTCCCCCTCTTTGAAGCTGCGGGGGGAGGGGAGGAAATAGTTTAAAAGGTCAGTATTAGGGGGGAGATAATTTAACAGGTTTTACTCATCTTATTTACATAATAGAATTTTTAAGATATTTATATAAGATACATATCTTGAAAATTCTATTATATTCTATCATATTTCCGGTTTATAGACAACCGTTATTTACATAGGATAAAATTTGAATGCCGGTTAGGTCAACTGTACGCCCTTGACGATTGATTAGGTTTAGTCGTGATATTTCGTTAATTTTAACGAAAATATCACGACTAAACCTAACCAATCGTCAAGGGCGTACAGTTGACCTAACCGGGCATTCAAATTTTATCCTATGTAAATAATGGTTCTCTATTTATTATATGTTTGCAATAAAAAATAAATTTTTTGTTATTGTTTCCTTATCTTATTTTGGTTAATTTGTAGAGTTTAAACTTTGGGGGGGGGGGATATAGTTGAAAAGGTCAACATTGGTGTGGTGATTGTTGAAAGAGTATGTTAGGGGGAAATAGTTTAAAAGATCCAAGTATTGTTTTCAGTGTAAAGAAGAAATAGACAAAGAAGTGTTCCCCATCAATAAAAAATAGCAAAAATTCTGCTTGTAAGAAGTTGCTTTCGAGTTACATCTCCGGGCAACAAAAACTGCCCATGATACAGGGATATATTATAATAAACTGTCGTGAGTTTTAAAAACTTTGAATTTGCCTCGGTTTTCATAGTGTACTTAGAAACTCATTTGGATCAATCCCAGAATAGGCACCTGAAATCATTTTTAGGTGCTTAATCTGGGATTGAGGCAAAACACAGGTGCTTAATCTGGGATTGAGGAGAAAAAAATATAAACAGTTTTTAGAGATATAATTTCATTGTTTTTATCAATATTTGAAAAAATCAACTCTAACCTAACCTAACCTAATCTTTTGCTATATCTTCTGCTTTTTTGGTTAGTTTTGCTATTCTTACCAGTTTGATTTTTACCTGATTTTCACATTTAATATTTTATTAATAATATTATTCGATTTCTCTTTATTCATTAAACCACTTTAAACCTTTTATAACTTTGCCTTTATTACATTTGTAATAAACTTTGTATAAACAATAAATTTTGTAATCATCAGGTTTTTTTTATTTAATTCCTTGCAAGGTGCCTATTCTGGGATTGAGGTTGAACGCAGGTGCTTCATCTGGGATTGAGGTACATCAGGTGCCTATTCTGGGATTGACCCACTCATTTAAATTATTTATTATAAAGAAATCCTGAAGAAGGTAATTGTTTAAAAAAATAAAATAAACATAGTAAGACAAAGTACACTCAGAAATGAAGAAAAAATTGATGGTGATATAAATGTTATTGTATTGTTTGTTGCTCCATGGCAGAAAAGAAGGCACTACAGCTAATAGGGAGATAGTTCTGTCGTAAAAGGAGCAGGAACTTAATTTTAGACTAGGAAATTCTTTGCAGTTACTTTATGTGATATAAAAAGAAAAGGAGCATCCTTTGAACACTTTTCTGCCTCAAAATATTTACGACACTTTTGCCGAAGTGGGAGTGGAAATATGTACATAGTTATTCAGATTATAAAATTGTGCTTTGGGATATCATATAACGATTGCAGATGGAGACAAACGAACAGGATTTGCCCTAGAGGAAACTAATTCTTTTGGAGACTGTTCAGAAGCAAAAATGTTGAAACACCTTGGGAAGAGTTTTTATAAACACATGAAGAAGGCAACTAACTGATGCCAGACTCTCTTTATCAGTAAATTTATTCAAGTTATAGGAGAAATTTAGAACTACGTTGCGGCCACGTCACAACACCGCTTCCTGTGAGATCAAAGTTAAGCGATATTTGGCTCGGGTATTAGATGGATGGGTAGCCGCCTTTGCGCTCAGATGATGTAACAATACGTGGTTCAGAGGGCTACGTACCCTGTCGCTCTCTGTCACATGACCTTTGCTGTTACGAAGGTTAACGACTCCAAGTATTATCAATAACAGAAAATTACCACCATTATTTTGCAGATAAAATGCCCACCTATGGTGAGTGTCAGTATAATAATTTAAGTGCATAAAACAAAAGAACGTCAAAACGTTTGCATACAACAAATATAAAATACCTGTTCAATCAGAAAACCTTTGGAATAAGTTCGCCGTATTCTTCTTAAGTTTGCCAAAGATTGTTTATTGCAAAGGTGTACACGTAAAACTCCAAATGTTAGTGAGTTTACAGGCAAGGGTTTTTTGGAGACATGTTTCAAAATTACGTTCAGAGAGCATGTTACTAAAATATGCTGGAGCAATTAATGGTGACAATTGAACATACCCTCAGTGCGTATGTAAAGTTCATACAAGAAAGGGGACTGTCTCTATCAATATCACACAGACACTCACAAAAATAAAACGGTGAAGGAGAGAAACAGAATTCATGGTCCTAAGAGCGAAGTGTCAAGAGCCTTGGGGAGAGCAATATATCTGAAGAAAACAGAGCAGCCAAAAAGGGGCAGAGCAGAGTCATTATAATCCCAGAGTGTTGTTGAAAGGGACAACAAAGAATTTCTTAAAGGACATTATACTCGCGTATGTATATGTATATATATATATATTATATATATATATATATATATATATATATATTATATATATACGGTATGTTAATTAATGAAGTTATGAAGTTCTGTAGGATGTCAGAATAATAAGTACATTATCTCTGTTAGGTTTTTTGGATCACTTTAACATATTGCTTCCCACTGTTAATCACTAACATATTGCTTCCCAGAGAGATCACTTTAACATATTGCTTCCCGAATGCTTTGGGAAGCAATATGTTAAAGTGATCCGGTTTTTCATTACTTTTCACCAATAATGAAGTTGGAAAGTACTTTTGTATTTATACAACTTATGTTCCAAATAATAGCGAAGAATATTTTGCTCCGTTAATTTGAAAGGGTTTTGCATAAAGATGACATACGTAGAATTGTGATCCAAGAATTTCCTTATTTTTACCTCAAATAAATAATTGTAAATAAAATGTAAATCTTATCTTTAGAGTTTAGTTATCTCTTTAATATTTTAAGCATTCATAACCGCACTATAATTATAACTTTTATAACCGCATTATATTCCGTGCAACTAAGCACGTGGTTTAATACATTACTTGTTTAATTATTGACCCTAAATATTTTAATGATGAAAATAAATATTACACATTATTACAATATTATCATAATTTTAACGTAGAACATACAAATATTAGAGAGGCTATTGATACATTTTTTTATTAATTTACCAGCTTCGAAGTTTGACAATTGGACAGCTTCAAACGTAATACTTTGTTTTGACCGAATTATCTGGAGTTGGAGTCTTTCATCTAACTCCGGGGAGCAGCTAGGAAGGCTATGTTTTTCGAGGGGACTTCCAACCGAAAGGACAAGCTCAACAATCGAATGTCACTTCTAATAAGATGCGTAGACTGTAGACACCAATCGACCAGGGAGGTATTCCTGGGTGGACGTCAAGCAAAATACAGGGAGTGTTGGAACAATCGGTTTTTCAGTCACTGCCCCCCTTATCCGATCTTTTTCCGTGTCTCATCTACCCTGTGAGCAGTCCAGCATACTTTCAAACACACTTCACCCTCTATTCCTCACTACTGTACACATACTGTACATGCGTCTTACACACTACACAAACTTTTTAAAATTAAGAAAAATTAGTGCCATTCTTTTTAAAAACCTTGATTTCGGCTCTCCTCTTTTCCTTCTAATTGAGGGGGAGGGGGCATTTTTGCGGGCGTTCGCCCTGGGTCCCTCCTTCCCGCATAACAAAGGAAAGGGAAAAAGATCTTAAATGTTGAGCTTCATTGTGCTTGTGAATATAATAAAAAGGGTATAATCCCTTGAAATCCCACTGAAACAAAAAGTGTGTGGATAAATACCTTTAACATAAAAATTAAAAACTACACCGTATTTTATGTCGCATTTTTATAGGAAAATTTTCCTTCCTGAATGTATTTCAAAAAGAGAATTACAGTAAATATAGGAAAATTTTTTTTTGGAGTTTTGTTTTATGCACCATTTCACATACAATTAATCTTTCTCGTCTCTCCATTTCATAATTTCGCCTCAGTCTAAAAATTATAAAATCTCTTACGCTGTATTATTATATTCCGTTCCTTTCTAAATGCATCCAACCGAACCGCTCACAGATTTTGATCCCAATCCAGCTGCTGTCCATTAATACATCAAAGCCAAATTGAAGGAAACGGGAAATTTAATTTTTTCTTTATTATACAGTAAATACTAAACTCTTAAAAATAGTTCCAACTTTTTTTTTTTTTAAAGTTTGGGATTAAACTAAAAAGTTTAAGCGATAAAAATATATATCTTAAATATTAAAAAGTATAAGTTATAGAAAATTACCATCTTCAAATTTGAGAGGAAAAAATATAAATATTTTAAAGTGGATGGAAAGGAAATGTAGACGAAAATTTATGGAAGAAAAAATGAAAATTAAAAGTTTTATCTGAAGGATAATAATAATTCAAAAACAGAGGTTTATATATACGAAGTATTTTGGGAAACGATAAACAATGAATCTCATACGACAACTCGCAAAATGGTTAGAAAAATATGAAAATAGTTTTTTCCGCAGTATATCAATGAATTTGGAAGTTATTTCATTTTAGAACTGAGCAGAAAAGCGTAAAATCATACGGGGTGAGCCACATAAAAGCGGCCTCAAGAAAATTTTACACAAAAAAAAAAATTGAATATTTTCTTGGGGGTCGCTTTTATGTGGCTCACCCTGTATTTTAAAAATATAAACACTAAATCACGTCACCGTAATGTACGGTAATAAAATAATCGGAAGACACCTAAACGTTTTTTAAGAACGAAAAATAAATAGTATAAGCTTAGAGCCTTAGACGAAGAATAAGACATTTTTTATGATGTTTTTAATTTTTTTAACAGACGCTCCAATTAACTGAAGATAATTAATAAAGGAACAGAGAAGAACTAAAGAGAAAAAATACCAAGGTAAGGAAAATAAAGTGAATGAAAATGGGTAAATCATTTTTAAAATTAAATGGCTAACAAAGCTTATAAAGGGTGAGCCAAAAGTCACTGTGCACCTACCGTAGACGATGAGTATATTCAGAGAGTCCCTGTACATT
The DNA here is from genome assembly GCA_023014485.1 of Bathynomus jamesi. NCBI lineage: Eukaryota > Metazoa > Arthropoda > Malacostraca > Isopoda > Cirolanidae > Bathynomus > Bathynomus jamesi. The sequence goes on from JAJOZX010005259.1 coordinate 303,138, forward strand.
AATACAAATACATTTCTCATACTTAAGTTACAATAAATGTTGGAAATGGCCCCCGTACGTGCTTGTAGACACGCATCTACACGTCTTATCTTGTTTGCAAAGACACGCGACAACTCAATCGGAAGGTGTTCGTCTACGGTGGGTGCACAGTGACTTTCGATTCACCCTGTATTAAACACCCAAACGTACGAAAATATATACATACAGTATGTACAACGGGACGGAAAAATAAAAAGATTAACACATGATTAACAAGAGTTGATTAAAGGCAAAAAGTATTTTAACAGGATATTGTCAATTTTATACATTCCCGGACTGTTATTGAAATTATTTTTAAAATGGATAAATGCACACTCTAGAATATTCCTTTCAATTACAGTATATCTGTTTTCAACAAGCGCTTTAGACCTATCCCACGTCATACTGTGGTTACATTTGTACATATGGTTAAACAATGCACTAGAATTATTTGCTGTTCTACACGCATATTTATGCTGTTTCACCCTATTTAATAACTTAGGCCAAACGGAAAAAACGTTAGATATTAGGGTAAAACAGCATAAATATGCGTGTAGAACCGCAAATAATTCTAGTGCATTGTTTAACCATATGTACAAATGTAACCACAGTATGACGTGGGATAGTTCTAAAGCCCTTGTTAAAAACATATAATTGAAAGGAATATTCTAGAATGTGCATTTATCCATTTTAAAAATAATTTCAATAACACTGCGAGAATGTATAAAATTGACTCCTGTTAAAATATCTTTTGCCTTTAACCAACTCTTGTTAATCATGTGTTAATCTTTTTATTTTTCTGTCCCGCTGTACATATAGGGTGTCCCAAAAAAAACTATATACTCTTTATAGCATCATATATTTTATAATTAAAAAAACCCAAACAATATATTGTCAGCAATTGCCAATGAAAGGTAAATTAGTAATCTAAATGATCAAAATGTTATAGCGAGTTGTTTGCATATAAAATTTAATTAACTACGCCAAGTGCTCAAAATGTTCTCCGGCGGCATGAATGCACTTTTGAATGCGTCGACTAACTGATTCGCAGACATGGACTAATGTGGATGCTGTGATGGTCCCGCACTTTTCCCTAATTGCATCCTTAAGGTGTTCGAGTGTTGCGGGTCTTGTACCATAAACTGCATCCTTCAGGTAGCCCCACAAGTAAAAATCAAGTGGAGTCAAGTCCGGTGAACGTGGAGGATACTCAACGCTTCCTCTTCGTCCTATCCAACGGTTAGGCAACGTTTCATCGAGGTACCTTCTGACATCACAATGATAATGAGGGGGGGGGGCTCCATCTTGTTGAAAGCAAAAGTCGTCGTTTCCAAACAACTTCCGAACTGCAGGTATAATTTCATAATTTCTGTCCGCAGCATGTCGAGATATGTGGCACCGGTAACTGTCCCATTAAAGAAAAATGGTCCAACCAAACCCCTGGATGATAAACCACACCATGCTGTTAATCCTGGTAAATTAACATGTTTATCCACATAAACGTATGGATTATCAAGTGACCAGTGCCTGCAGTTGTGTCGATTTACTGTGCCATTCAGTTTGAAGGTAGCTTCATCAGACCACACGATTTTGTTGTATTGAAAGTGCATTCATGCCGCCGGAGAACATTTTGAGCACTTGGCGTAGTTAATTAAATTTTATATGCAAACAACTCGCTATAACATTTTGATCACTTAGATTACTAATTTACCTTTCATTGGCAATTGCTATAACAATATATTGTTTGGGTTTTTTTTAAATTATAAAATATATGATGCTATAAAGAGTATATAGTTTTTTTGGGACACCCTGTATGTATATATTTTCGTCATCTCGCCTTCTCCCTTCATTCCTTGACGATATATATATATATATATATATATATATATATATATATATATGATACACACAGACCGTACATGGAACAAGGAACTCTTCTGGGGTAATTAAATCCACTATAGTCCGAATAAGTAATGGTAAATGACAAATACCATAGTTTTTCTTTTTCATGATGCCAGCCCGACGTGGGCAACGGGTCACCCGCAAAGAGGTCCCATAAATATAGCTTCCCTCACCAGCTATCTGCAAAGCAGATAGGATCCAGCTTTGGGACATGGATCTAGGGTTTAAAGCAGCCTAGCCCTGCTACATTTAGAACCTCAATATAAGCAAAAGACTCTCTGTCTTCACGTCAGATTGAATACATCAAAGAAAAAGGGGTAACTATTATATTTTAGCCAACAACCAAAACTTAAACCTCAACTGGCAGAATTGAGCGTCCACTTTTCATGGCACATAACATGTCTGTTTCAAGATGGGAATGAACTCAGAATGGTCCCCTGAGCTTTTTATGATACACACAGACCGTACATGGAACAAGGAACTCTTCTGGGATAATTAAATCCACTATAGTCCGAATAAGTAATGGTAAATGACAAATACCATAGTTTTTCTTTTTCATGATGCCAGCCCGACGTGGGCAACGAGGATTTAATTATCCCAGAAGAGTTCCTTGTTCCATGTACGGTCTGTGTGTATCATAAAAAGCTCAGGGGACCATTCTGAGTTCATTCCCATATACATATATATATATACATATATATATATATATATATATATATATATATATATATATATATATATATATATATATATATATATATACATATATATATATATATATACATATATATATATATATATACATATATACATACATATACATACATATACATACATACATATACATACATACATATACATACATACATATACATACATATACATTAGGGTGGATCGATTTTACATTTTTTTCGATTTCCATATTCTAATAGAGACAAAAACTTGCGCATGCATGAGAGAATAGCCTCTGCAAAATCTTAGCTTAATAGGTAATCATCTTCTGCCCCCGGCAGAGCGATGAAAATCATATTTTAGTAGTCAAAAACGTATTTTTCTTATAATTTTTAAAATATTTCAAGATGCATCAAAATTATTCCTAATAACTATAAAGTCGATGAAAAAGACCTCATATGATCGTTTTTCCAAGCGCGCTGTCCTACGTTAATATCTTTTGCCCCCGGCAACAACGTCAAATGTTGAAAAAATAGGTAATTTATATACATATTTTCAGATCGGCTCTTTGTCTTAAATAATGCATTTATATATTTCCCATAGCATTTATATCGTTCCTTAGGCAGGAAATAACACACACACACATGCCTATTACTCGGTAATGAATTATCACTGCGACACATCATTCAAGACTTGGACGGCAAAACAACTGGGCCAATGGGCTTTACTGGACCAGTTGGAAAACAACTGAACGACTGCGAAAAACGTCCAATTACAGAATTCGATGCCATTCCATCTCCCGACATTGACATAGATGATGCTGAGTTGAGCACTGACCAAAAATATTTGTTAGGCATCTACAGAGCAGTGTCGAGCGGTAGCTGCTCTTCAGCTCTCGCGGCTCGAAATCCAGGTAAGATGGCGCATTCCAGGTGGCTGACAACAGCAAATAGATTTCTGCGCCTCTATGTTTCAACCAGTGAACCCTCCAGCACCTTCAACGAAATTGTGCGATTCATTATGACAGTTTACGCACCAATTTGGTTTAAGATAAAGAAAAACTCCAGTTTCACTGAGGGCGCAAAACATTTTTTCGAAATGATGCGTCTCTCTCAGACCATGCCTCAAAGATCTAAGACAATCGCCAACAAAGTCCTCCGTAGAAATTCTTTCTTTGCTCACCCAGAAAATATTTTGATATCCATGCTACATGCCGATGAGCAACACATAAGAGAATTGGGATGGAGAAGAATATTAAAAGCACGATCAAAACAATCACCAGCGGGGGAAATTCGAGCCTTCGCCATGCCTGAGCTGCTCTACGATAGTCAAAACTATTACGAAATGATCAACTGGCAAACGGCTGAGGTGACCGAACCCCCCGTTACAAAAACAATACCTGATACCCGAATAAAAGAGTTTGTTGAGACGGGAGACCAGCCTGATGGACTGATCCCACTATTCCCTTGTCATACTCAAGCAGTCGAGAGACTCATCAAATTTGTAACCGAAGCCTCTGCCAGTGTAAGTGGAATAGAAGAGAGGGACGGATTCATCCGCTCCCGTTTTCACTCCCGAACAAAATTCCACGATTTGATTCTAAGAAAGATTACCGTATGTAAATCGACATGCAGCCAAAGGAAGGGTGGTTGGGGCTGGATATGGTGGAACTCGACGTACAGCCACCTCCTCGTGGTGAGTTCTGGGTTGCTAATTTTATAAAATTAGCAAGCTAGGAGCTGTACTTAGTACTTATCGTACTTATAACATCGCATTAACGTAATTATAATCCACATTTAGACTTTTCTCGGGGACAGAAGATATTACTCTAGAGTCATAAAATTTTGCGTGTGTGTTATTTCATGCCTAAGCAACGATATAAATGCTATGGGAAATATATAAATGCATTATTTAAGACAAAGAGCCGATCTGAAAATATGTATATTATACATATTTTTATATCGGCTCTTTGTCTTAAATAATGCATTTATATAAGTTATTTCCCATAGCATTTATATCGTTGCTTAGGCATGAAATAACACACACGCAAAATTTTATGACTCTAGGCTAGGGTTTAAAATACGTTTTTGACTACTAAAATATGATTTTCATCGCTCTGCCGGGGGCAGAAGATGATTACCTATTAAGCTAAGATTTTGCAGAGGCTATTTTCTCATGCATGCGCAAGTTTTTCTCTCTATTAGAATATGGATATCGAAAAAAATGTAAAATCGATCCACCCTAATATACATACACACATATATATACACATATATATAATATGTAGACAACATATCCAACAATCTTAGATGATTTCGAAACGAAATGCCCTAAGACAAAAATCCCAAACCGTAACATGTCGGAGTTTTTTCCGTGAAGAGTATATCAAATAGGCACTACATTTCAAGTCCCTAATTAGAACATAAATCGATATCGAAATTTTATATTTGTACCGTTAAATAAGGAACTAAAAAGTAAGATTATCGAAATACGAAATATTGAAGTTTATGGATCTGCCTTGTAACATCCTTCAATTTCTTCACGACTTTAATGTAGATGGAAACAGTCTACTCACGGTAGGACTTCATATCCTTGGTCTGTGCGTAGAATTTACAAGACTTATTAAAAAATCAGCACTTTCAGATGAAGCATACCTAATTTTAGGTTGCAGTGATAACCAATTTGCGCAGTAATAATTTTAATTTGTGCAGTGATACATTAGGTTCTATATCCGATATAGAACCTAATGTATCACTGCACAGATTTTCAATTTATCACTGCGCAAATTGGTTATAATTGCACACTAAAATCAGGTATGAGATGAACGGCTTATTCACATCACGGTATTAGCATATTGTACATTATTTTATTTACGCTATCTCCTGCACAGAATTTAAATTTTTTTAATTTATTTTATTTAAATCTTTTTCTTTAAACATACTATAACATATTTTACTTATACTATTCAAATTCCATTCATCGAATAAGAAATAATTTATTTTAAGAATTTTAGGGCCTTTTCCGAAATTTGGACTGTTTCCTATTTTTTTTAAAGAAGATATTTAATGTAGATTTTTACGCTGATTTAAACATATTAACGTTGGTAGAGTGAACGACTGACGCGGGAAGATTATTCCATTTATCAATTAATTTAAACGTAAAGAAGTTTTTAGCGATATTAGTAATGAAACGTCTACCACACAACTTAAATCCGTTATCACGAGTATTGGTATTATCGAAAGTGAACAGTTTGTCAAAATTTACGTTATCAATGTTATTAACGATTTTGAAAACTTCAATAAGCTCCTCCCTCAATCTCCTAGTTTCGAGTGAATACAAGTCTAACACTTTAATCCTATCTTCATAAGGCTTGTTGCACAATGACGGAATTAGTTTTGTGGCACGACGCTGAACCCTTTCTCATCTATCAATATCCTCGCCCAAATACGGGCACCAAAACTGAACAGCATATTCTAAATGAGGCCTGACTAGGGACTTGTAAAGGGGCAATATAATATCCTTCGATTTAAATTCGAAATTACGCGCTATGAAGCCTAACATCCTATTAGCTTTTGTGCAAGACTCCAGGCACTGGTTCCTAACCTTTAAATTCTTAGATACGCGTACGCTTAAATCTACTTCCTCGTCAACGCTCGTTAACTCTCTACCATCCATCGTGTACGTGTAATTATTGTTACGAGAACCTATATGCAAATCTTTACATTTGTCTACGTTAAATTGCATCTGCCACTTATCCGTCCACTCCATAATCCTATTTACATCGTCTTGGAGCTGATTTCTATCGTCCTCGTTAACAACCTTCCCGTCCATTTTAATATCGTCCGCGAATTTTGACACGTTACTAGTCAATCCTACGTCTATGTCGTTAATGTAAACTACGAATAGCAATGGGCCTAACACTGAACCCTGTGGGACACCGCTACCTACATCCAACCACCCCGATTCACTACCATTAACAACGACCCTCTGTCTCCTAGCACGAAGCCATTCCTCTAACCAGTTAGCTACCTGACCGCGTATACCGTGCGCTTTAACCTTCGCAATTAATCTTCTATGCGGAACTGTATCGAACGCCTTTTTAAAATCTAAATAAATAACGTCAGCCGGTCTATGCCTATCGTATTCGCGCACTATTTCGTTATAAAATTCTATTAAATTAGTTAAACAAGATCTGTGGAGTCGAAACCCATTCTGACTACGATTAATCAAATCTCTACATTCTAATTGATCGATGATACGATCCCTAACTAAGGATTACAAAAGTTTACCGACAATTGACGTTAAGCTAATGGGCCTACAATTGCTAGGTACTGTGCGGTCGCCTTTTTTAAAAATAGGCGTGACGTTAGCTAATTTGAAGTTTTCAGGAATAATCCCCATCTCGAGTGACTGATTAAAAATCTTCGTTAAGGGGCCTACGATAACGTCTTTCAAATCTTTCAAATGTCTAGGATAAAACGCGTCAGGGCCTGGAGCCTTGCTAACTTTTAGCCTATCGATATAATGCGCAATCTCACCCTCGTAAACAGTTATTTCATCCAAAATAGTCTCGCTACTAAATGGAACGATATCGTCCACATCGAGAACATTATTTACATCTACTGCGGTAAAAACTGTCGCAAAAAAGTTATTGAAAATATCCGCCTGAGCGTCAGAAGCCAAAGCGCCGTTAACATCTACTATAGGGCCTATGTTATCTTTTATCGGCTTACGGTTATTGACGTATTCAAAAAACTTTTTCGGATTATGTTTAATATCTGCAGCTATAAGTATCTCTAAATTACGCTTAGCATTCCTAACTGATCTTTTAACCTGACGTCTAAGCTCGATATATCTATTAAAGTTAGCTGCCGTGCCATTGCGCTTATTAAATCTATACGCTCTGTTACGCTCGATTATGAACTCGCCTATTTCCCTAGTCCACCACCTGGGCCTACCATGATTTCTAGCGCGCTTGGGCCTACGAGGAATAAACACCCGTTCAGTATTCATAAAACTTTCTTTAAACGCCTCCCAATGCAAATTTGTGTCATTACCCATAAATACTGTAAGTTATCCCAGTCCCCTACTCTCATCCTATCAGCAAAACTATCAAAATTAGCCCTACGAAAATCAGGGACTTCTATTACGTTACTATCCTTAGTGTTTTCTATCAATAACTTAAACCTAAGAATTTGATGATCACTACATCCTAAACTCTCGCCTACTTCTAAACCTTCGACTATATTTTCGCCGTTCGTCATCACCAAATCTAAAATATTGTCACCGCGCGTTGGTTCGGTAACCATCTTTCGTAAAAAATTATCTTCCATGAATTCAATCAATCTCAAACCCTCCTCATTACCAGTAAAAGTCTTGTAATTAATATTAGGGCAGTTAAAGTCTCCGACAATTATACTATTCCGATTGTCAATAAAGTTACCAAGAAGTGAGTAAAATCCAGTATCGGTATCGAGGGGTTGAACGGAAGGTCTATAAACAACAACAAAATTAAAACTAATACTACGCGTCCTAACTTGAACGCATATCGCATTAATTGCTGCCTGAAAATCTATCTTAACGTCGATAGCCCTAAGGGAATTACGAATGTACAGCAAAACGCCGCCACCAATCCTATGTAACCTATCATTAGTAAAGAGTTTAAAATCCGGTACATGAAGTTCCCCCAACAAGTCCCGAGTCACGGTATTTAACCACGTTTCAGTGATAGCAACTATATCGTAGTTGCCGGAATAAATTATCGCCTGAAATTCGTTTAATTTTTTTGTAATACTACGCGCGTTACAATAAAAGACGTTTAAGTTATTTTTTACCACGGGCCGGCGTTTTAAACTATTTTTCACGTCCTGCCCGCGTTCTCCGGACCCACAACGTTTAAAGAAGGCTTCGACCTATACAGCTTTCGTACATTTTCGTCAATTAACCTACCTAGCCTAGCATTACCTATGTCATTAAAATGCACCTCCATCTTTTATAAAAAGGCTAGGATCACTGAATTCGGACCACAGCTTTGCTTTACGAAGGGTACATTTTCCTCAGCACAAATCTCTTCTAATTTATTATTCAAAAATATTGTTTTTCACGTAATCCTAAGACCCAAACAGTGCCTAGGGTAATACCTAGAACTAAACACCTATCTGACCTCGCCCTCAGGGGCCTAATTAACCCCCTATATCTCTCCAAAAGGTCAGGCACTCTCGTATCGGGCCTATACGAGTCGTTGCCTCCTACCATCGTCACCAACATCGAGTGACGGGAGGCAACGTCAATCCTTTCAACTTCGTCTCTAACTCTGTCAACCCTGGCCCCTGGGAGACAGACCCTCCTCCTCTTGGTTGGATGCCGTTTAACGAACTCTGTTTCCATATGGCGCACTAAAGAGTCCCCAATTAAAATAGTTTCCCCCTCATTCACGTCCCTTTTCCAAATGGGCGAAAGGGTTCGAAACCTTGATGGGGGGGGCCTAGCTCCACCCTTAACTTCTCTAAATCCCTCCCCATCTACTAATCTCGGGCCAACCTTAACCCCTTCCTCAACTCTATCCAACCTTCCCGATAAGGTACCTAAACTAGAAACTAGGTTACGCACCTCACCCTTCAAGTTACTCACGTACACTACGTTTTATATCAACTATTTCCTTCCTTAACTCGCAAAAGAAACAAACTGATCCCTCGGTAATCGCCATAGGACTGCCGTTATAATCTTTAAAATCCGAATACCATCGGTTTACCCCACACCTAACACACGACGTTTTCTGCGACGGCATCACGCAGTTAAAATTAGTTTATAACCGTCACAAGTATGAGTTAAATTAAGCCGGCACGCTATGAAAACTTCTAAATCGCTAAAAACCACTAATATTCAGTTACTTAACTATAACAATGTGAAAATAACGCAAGTATATAAAATTCAAAACTTTCCAAAAGTTATTAGCAATATGTAAAAGCAATATCAGTGAGCTCAGGAAATGCGTCCGTTCAGTACAGAGTCTGGCTGACGAATGAGTGCAGAGTCTGGCTGACGAATAAGTACAGAGTCTGGCTGACGAATGAGTACAGAGTCTGGCTGACGAATGAGTACAGAGTCTGGCTGGCGAATCAAGTACAGAGTCTGGCTGACGATATATTAATGATATATATTAATATATATCAGGACGAGGTTTCTAGTGAGGTTGTGGCTAATGGGCTGTGTGAGTTTTTAACAGACTTTACAGACGAGTATCGTTTGTTAAACAAAAAGGATAAATATGGACATATGTTTTTCTCAAATACTGCGCCGGATTGTGGAGATGTTTAGTTTGTGGAAATGAACGTCTAGTGAGTGATAAAACATTAAAGCCGGTATTGATTCATGTAGCGAAAAATTCTGTTTGTCCATGGGTACAAGTGTTCGAACAAGCCTGCGCACGCTTCAGCAGTTTATGGTATGACTCGATCCCCCCAGCGAACCGCCCACCCGTGTACGTCACCCCTCCGAAACACACGAGTTCGAACAAACCCGTACACGTTTCATCAGTGTGACTCACTCCGCCCGTCGAGCCGGTCCGCCCACCTGTGGCTCATAGTCATCTCAGAGCTTGAACCGACTAGACGTGGGAATACGATGGAACTTCCTTTGAGAAGCATTCTCAACGCCTCGTACAATGTGTCCGTGACGAAGTCATTAGGCGTGTTCAGGCGTGAAACCGGTACCATGAACTGTGTACTTGAAACGATTTTCAGGCAAGCAAACTCTGGTAAACGTAATGTTATTTATTTAAGTGTTGAGGAGATGAATAGAGTCTTCGTGATAGTTGAGAAATTGGGAGAGGACCTTTATAAAATACCTGCAGGTGTAGGTACAAGAAGAGAGCAGATTAGTGATGTCCCCTCATATGCTGTTGTTTGCACGTTGTGTATAAATAACGATCATCCATGCATTGATATACGACTGATGTGGAAGAATGCATCTGATAATAAAGTTCTTGTCCCTACGCGAAACCGTTTCATCTTCGACAAAATGTTTGAAATCGTCGGATTCCGCAAGCTGAAGCCTATATTAGACGCTCGTGTTAAGGATATGATTTATTTTGACACGGTTCTTGAATACGCATACTCCACTCTGCTCGACGGATTTATCGAATGTAGGAATGAACAAGCCGAGAATGGTCTAGAGCTGGATGCATATTTAAAAGGTTTAGATTCTTCGAAATATCCCGAACTTTGGCACAAAGTGCTTGAGCGGTACAGGGCAGAGCTTGCCTACACTGTTCACCCTGAAGAGCTGTACCTCTATATAATGAATAGCTGTCGTTATGACTTTCAAGATTATTTCAATTGCCGCAATGCAGAGTGAAGAAGAGTTCACGATTGAAAAGTTCGGGACTTTAAGAAAAAACCCTCGATTGGAAAGGAGTGTTTATAAACTTGTATTTAATAATGATGTGGTCAACGATGACCTCTTTGTGCGTGTTTTTTATTGTATTCTAGCCGTGTTTAAAGATAACTTACCAACCGAATGTAAAGTGGGAATAAAAATAGTATTGAACGATATGAAAGCCATTTATGTCGAGTATAGTCATCCGTATAACTAAAGCGGTGAAGTATTGCTTGGACGGTTTTACCATGTAGTGCAAAGTAATAACGATGTGAATGTAGACACGATTACGTGTGAGTAGCGTTTTGCGCCGTAGAACATAAAGTATTTTGATGTATATTTATTTATTTAATTATTTAATTGTGTGTGCATATATACATATATATATATTATATATATATATATATATATATATATACATATATATATATATATATTATATATACTGTATATATATATATATATTTTTTTTTCCTGTATTAATATGCAATTGAGTATACTATTTGTATATTATTATTTTCAATATATTTAATTATTTAATATAACAATATATATATTTTTTCCTGTACTAATATATTGATGGTTATACTACAACGTTTTGTATATTTTTTATTATATATTTCTCGTTCGTATTTCTTATGCTATTATTATTTTTTGATCATATATATATTCCATTGTATATTTATTTTGCTTATATACGAGTATTCATTGTTCGTATTTCTTATGATAGTATTATTTTTTATCATATATATTCCACTGTATATTTATTTTCTATATATTTCGTGAAATTGAATCCATTAATTCGCCAAAATAAACAGAATGATGTGATGGTGTTTTATTTAATTCTTTTGGTTGTACACGACATTTAATTACAGCAAATGGCTGCCTTGTAAAACGAATTTCTAAACCAACTGTCGAAAAGTATCTGGATAGCACAATCTGGCAACCCTAATAATGTACACCTGAACAAGCCAATTACACCTTCTAATCCAACTGGCTGGTTAAGTCAGAATATGTGCTTTAAATAAATAAATAAACGCAATCTAGTAACTCAATAATGTACACCTGAACAAGCCATTTACGCCTTCTAAGTCAACTGGCTGGTTAAGCAGGAATATATGCTTTAATTAAATAAATAGTGCAATCTGGCAACTCAGCCAGATAAGCCAACTGGCTGATTAAGCCAGCTGGCTGATTAGGAACATATTAAGACAACGCCCGCTTAGCTGAAGTCTTAATATGCGCTGGTAATATACTCTGGTAAACAATTAAACATTTCTTCTACTACTTCTTTCACCACCTTTCTCTACAAAAAAAAAAAAAATGGTGTCAATAATCCAGCAGGGTTGAAAGCACCTTAAACAGAAAAAACAAACAACAACAATATGCGCTTGGCTCCCGCCAGGCGAACACTTCTCTTCCTCTCTCTCCTTCTCTTTCTTTCTCTTGGGGGATAACTCCGCCTCCAAGTTGCATAACCCTTTTTACTCTTGCAACATTCCCCCTCCCCCTTTGTTGCATAACATATTGCAACAATCCCTCTAGAAAAAGTACAAAAGAGAACTACAAGGATGATACCGTGCCTTAGACACCTTAGTTACAAATAGAGATTGGAACACCTTAACATGTTTTCCCTAAAGCGACAAAACATATTTTAACATAACTGAAAACCTTTCTGATTTAATACTAAATTCAGCTGATCTCAGAGGTACTTAAAAACCATTTAAGTGGAAATAAATGAATACTAGGGTGTTTCATAAATTAAAAGTTTGGAAAAATTTTAATCCACATGGATCCCCTTGTTCCATTTGCTGAGGAGACTGATAAACCGAAGTATTAATTCAATAGTTTAAAGTTTACGGGTCCCCAGTTTGATGCTCTGGCAGATCATAAACGGAAAAAATTAAACAAAAATCTGTCAATGAATTTTTATTCAACAAACGAGTACCATTTCACTACACATTTTCACAAAGATACAAAAAACATAACCACTTCTTGCGAATCATTTGTCCATGAAATCCTTCTTGGTTTTATTCGGGTATTTCGCCCTATGCTGCATCACAGTTTTGAGCAAATACTGCTTCTGCTCTTCGTTCTTCGTCAGAGAACAGTTGAACTCTTTGGTGAGCGCGATGGCTCTTTCGGCCCGATCGTTGACGACAGAGATTTTGTTAACAGTTGCCGCTGCTTGCTTGAAGCCCTCTACTTCAGTCACTCGGCAACTGGCTTTTTCAAGAATTCTGTGTCCAAGTCGAATGCATGGAAGAAAGCCATCGTCTTTCCTGTCACGAACTCCGCCAGGTGTTTCGAGGCAAGATTCCTGACGTTCTTCCCTTGGGGTCGCTTGAGTTCCTTTTTCGATGCGGGCTTACCCAAACTGACGACCATCTGAGCCTTTTCTTCATCTGCCACATCTGCGTCGAAGAACGCCATGGCAATAAGAGTCTCAGAGATGTACCATAGGTGTCGAGACATGGCTTCTTGCGCAGCGTTAACACACGAATATCCCGACATGGCAAAGGCTTCCGCGTCACGCAGAAATTCCAGATCAACTGCGGCAGCCTTGCTTGAGGTTGCAGCACGAGTCCAACCTCGGATGTAGACGAGGGACACGAAGAGACCTACGGCTGTCAGAGCTTCCAACTCGTGACTCGACATCTTGAACTGCTTCTTCAGTAGAATTACTTTCAAGGAGTAGATGGCTATCGCCATCCATCGAGCGTGATGGTAAGCGCCAGGGGCTCTGAGAGGGAAATCCACCACTTTTGCTTCTCCCAGGAAGATGAGAACGAACTGTAGCAGTTCCTTGTAGTCATCGCGCTGATGCGACGTGCTCACCATCCCTCTCACCAGCAGGACTGACTTCTCCTCAGTTCCCTCATAGAGTATTGACTTGAGCAAAATCGTACGGCCGCACGTCCAACCGGTCGATGAACTTCCATTGTGCCTGAAACCTCTTGAAAACGGGTATATCGGGGCCACTTGAAGGGCCGTATGCACGCTTGAAGACGGAGCTGAGGATGACTTCATAGATGTGATGCCGACAGGGGAAGTACATGAGTTCTCTGCCAAGATCTTTCTCAATCAGGACGCAGGCCCCGATATGAATCCCGGTGTTCGACGCTGTCGTGTCGAAAGACAGTCCCCGCACGCGCTCTTCCATCCTGTGTTCCTTGACCAAATCCAAGCAAACTCGCGCTATCTTCTCGCCGGTTCCGGACGTCACCTTAGGAACGCCGAGCAACTTCTCCTTGCCGTCGCCAGAGACGAGGACGGCGATCCGGTCAACGCTCTCCTTCCATTGCTCATTGTCAGGTAGGAGCTTACCGTCCCAATGCAAGACAAGAGGCTGACCAGGACAAACTTCGTCGGATTGATAACTTTCAGCAGCCACCTTCCTGAGAGCCTTGCGTGTGCGGTACATGGTACTGGCAGAAATGGACAGTTCATCCAAGTCAAAACCTAGTGATTTAGCCGCTGCAGCGTACGACATAGCTGAATCGCGGTACGAAATATCAGCCGATCGTAGGTAGTCGTCACATCCTGTGAGATCAGATTCCTGCGTCGCTTCTTGGTATTTCCCTTGGAGGAGGATGGAAAAACTTCCACGGTTGGGTCAACGACATCTGAGTCAGTCTCTGACGAAGTTGAAATCACTAAAGCCCCCGTATCTTCTGCAGCTCCTTGTTCCTTCCTGGCCTTCTCCTGTTGTTCCTTAATCTTGTCCAGCCTCTTCCTTTTCCTAATCTCCTTATAGTGAAGCTTCATGTCAACAGGGCCCATGCTGCAGGAATTTGGATCTTCACGCTGCATGTCGAGAAAGTGGATGTCCTCCTGATTCTTCATCATTTCCTTAGCCTGTGAATGAGCAATGTCCATGATCTCCTTCGCTATTGCCTCCTTGAACATCGCCTCCTTCACTCGGAAGGACTCTGCTTTATGTGACTTGTGCTTCACAAGCCGGTCGTATTCCTTGAGAAGGGATTCCATCTTCCTCAAGGCCGAATCTCGACGCATCATGGGGATTCTCGCTCTCTCCCAAAATATGAGACAGGCATCCAGGCACAGGTTCAGGCATTTAGTACGTCCAAATTTTTGCTCCTTTTGGTGGTAAAAGTACTTTTTGAGTACTTGCAACTGAGTTGGAAGGCCACTTGATGTGATGTTCGCATCCGTCTGGCCAATAAGAAACACTTCTGTTTTCGCTCTGGTAGACACCTGGAAAAGAAAAAACTAAATAATTCCACAGAAATAATTTCACATCGTAATTAATTTCATTAATTAAATAAAGAAAAGCAGTAACTGGGACTCGAACCAGTGTCATAGCCGTTTGGCGGCATCGCTCAAGTCGGCGTACACAGCACGCTATCCACTACACCACTAGGGAGTGGATAGCGTGCTGTGTACGCCGACTTGAGCGATGCCGCCAAACGGCTATGACACTGGTTCGAGTCCCAGTTACTGCTTTTCTTTATTTATAAAACTGATACGTGTACACTACGTTCTCTTTGACAATTCATTAATTAAATAAATTTCAATACCGCAGTAAAATTACATTAATTAGTATCATAAATAATTACCAGCTTAGTTGTCCAATATGCAACAGACTAATTAATTTCATGTAATATTAATAATAAATATCACTACCACAGTAAAATGACAGAAATTAAATAATAATAAATTTCAATACCACAGTAAAATGAGATAATTAGTAGCATATATAATTACCTCCATAGTTGTCCAATAGGCTATACAACACGAACCGCTCAAGTGACGAAGAAAACCGTCTTCACTGCAGGCAGGCGAGAAATGAACTGACAAAAAGTCGTCAAAGTTGGGGACCTCTAAATGCAGCGCGATCTGGTTCAAACTTGCACAAACGTGTTTTCTTGTTCTTTAGAATACGGGGAAACGTGTGGATTAAAACTCCAAGCTCATTTTTATTTTACCCTATAGGTATGAAACACCCTAATGAATATATAATAATATATATATGTACAACTTTATAGCATGTATGTGTCCTATTATATATAGATATATATATATATATATATATATATATATATATATATATATGATACACACAGAGACCGTGCATGGAACAAGGAACTCTTCTGGGATAATTAAATCCACTATAGTCCGAATAAGTAATGGTAAATGACAAATACATAGTTTTTCTTTTTCATGATGCTAGCCCGACGTGGGCAACGGGTCACTCGCAAAGAGGTCCCATAAATATAGCTTCCCTCACCAGCTATCTGCAAAGCAGACAGGATCCAGCTTTGGGACATGGATCTAGGGTTTAAAGCAGCCTAGCCCTGCTACATTTAGAACCTCAATATAAGTAAAAGACTCGCTGCATTCACGTCAGATTGAATAATAAAAGAAAAAGGGGTAACTATATATTTTTAGCCAAAAACCAAAACTTAAACCTCAACTGGTAGAATTGAGCGTCCACTTTTCAAGGCACATAACATGTCCGTTTCAGATGGGAATGAACTCAGAATGGTTCCCTGAGTTTTTTATGATACACACAGACGTGCATGGAACAAGGAACTCTTCTGGGATAATTAAATCCACTATAGTCCGAATAAGTAATGGTAAATGACAAAATACATAGTTTTTCTTTTTCATGATGCTAGCCCGACGTGGGCAACGGGTCTCTCGCAAAGAGGTCCCATAAATATAGCTTCCCTCACCAGCTATCTGCAAAGCAGACAGGATCCAGCTTTGGGACATGGATCTAGGGTTTAAAGCAGCCTAGCCCTGCTACATTTAGAACCTCAATATAAGCAAAAGACTCGCTGCCTTCACGTCAGATTGAATACATAAAAGAAAAAGGGGTAACTATTATATTTTAGCCAAAAACCAAAACTTAAACCTCAACTGGTAGAATTGAGCGTCCACTTTTCAAGGCACATAACATGTCCGTTTCAAGATGGGAATGAACTCAGAATGGTCCCCTGAGTTTTTTATGATACACACAGACAGTGCATGGAACAAGGAACTCTTCTGGGATAATTAAATCCACTATAGCCCGAATAAGTAATGGTAAATGACAAATACCATAGTTTTTTCTTTTTCATGATGCTAGCCCGACGTGGGCAATGGGTCAGTCGCAAAGAGGTCCCATAAATATAGCTTCCCTCACCAGCTATCTGCAAAGCAGACAGGATCCAGCTTTGGGACATGGATCTAGGGTTTAAAGCAGCCTAGCCCTGCTACATTTAGAACCTCAATATGTGCAAAAGACTCGCTGCCTTCACGTCAGATTGAATACATAAAAGAAAAAGGGGGAACTATTATATTTTTAGCCAAAAACCAAAACTTAAACCTCAACTGGTAGAATTGAGCGTCCACTTTTCAAGGCACATAACATGTCCGTTTCAAGATGGGAATGAACTCAGAATGGTCCCCTGAGTTTTTTATGATACACACAGACAGTACATGGAACAAGGAACTCTTCTGGGATAATTAAATCCACTATAGTCCGAATAAGTAATGGTAAATGACAAATACCATAGTTTTTCTTTTTCATGATGCTAGCCCGACGTGGGCAACGGGTCAGTCGCAAAGAGGTCCCATAAATATAGCTTCCCTCACCAGCTATCTGCAAAGCAGACAGGATCCAGCTTTGGGACATGGATCTAGGGTTTAAAGCAGCCTAGCCCTGCTACATTTAGAACCTCAATATAAGCAAAAGACTCGCTGCCTTCACGTCAGATTGAATACATAAAAGAAAAAGGGGTAACTATTATATTTTTAGCCAAAAACCAAAACTTAAACCTCAACTGGTAGAATTGAGCGTCCACTTTTCAAGGCACATAACATGTCCGTTTCAAGATGGGAATGAACTCAGAATGGTCCCCTGAGTTTTTTATGATACACACAGACAGTGCATGGAACAAGGAACTCTTCTGGGATAATTAAATCCACTATAGCCCGAATAAGTAATGGTAAATGACAAATACCATAGTTTTTCTTTTTCATGATGCTAGCCCGACGTGGGCAACGGGTCAGTCGCAAAGAGGTCCCATAAATATAGCTTCCCTCACCAGCTATCTGCAAAGCAGACAGGATCCAGCTTTGGGACATGGATCTAGGGTTTAAAGCAGCCTAGCCCTGCTACATTTAGAACCTCAATATGTGCAAAAGACTCGCTGCCTTCACGTCAGATTGAATACATAAAAGAAAAAGGGGTAACTATTATATTTTTAGCCAAAAACCAAAACTTAAACCTCAACTGGTAGAATTGAGCGTCCACTTTTCAAGGCACATAACATGTCCGTTTCAAGATGGGAATGAACTCAGAATGGTCCCCTGAGTTTTTTATGATACACACAGACAGTACATGGAACAAGGAACTCTTCTGGGATAATTAAATCCACTATAGTCCGAATAAGTAATGGTAAATGACAAATACCATAGTTTTCTTTTTCATGATGCTAGCCCGACGTGGGCAACGGGTCAGTCGCAAAGAGGTCCCATAAATATAGCTTCCCTCACCAGCTATCTGCAAAGCAGACAGGATCCAGCTTTGGGACATGGATCTAGGGTTTAAAGCAGCCTAGCCCTGCTACATTTAGAACCTCAATATAAGCAAAAGACTCGCTGCCTTCACGTCAGATTGAATACATAAAAGAAAAAGGGGTAACTATTATATTTTTAGCCAAAAACCAAAACTTAAACCTCAACTGGTAGAATTGAGCGTCCACTTTTCAAGGCACATAACATGTCCGTTTCAAGATGGGAATGAACTCAGAATGGTCCCTGAGTTTTTTATGATACACACAGACAGTGCATGGAACAAGGAACTCTTCTGGGATAATTAAATCCACTATAGCCCGAATAAGTAATGGTAAATGACAAATACCATAGTTTTTCTTTTTCATGATGCTAGCCCGACGTGGGCAACGGGTCAGTCGCAAAGAGGTCCCATAAATATAGCTTCCCTCACCAGCTATCTGCAAAGCAGACAGGATCCAGCTTTGGGACATGGATCTAGGGTTTAAAGCAGCCTAGCCCTGCTACATTTAGAACCTCAATATGTGCAAAAGACTCGCTGCCTTCACGTCAGATTGAATACATAAAAGAAAAAGGGGTAACTATTATATTTTTAGCCAAAAACCAAAACTTAAACCTCAACTGGTAGAATTGAGCGTCCACTTTTCAAGGCACATAACATGTCCGTTTCAAGATGGAATGAACTCAGAATGGTCCCCTGACTTTTTATGATACACACAGACAGTGCATGGAACAAGGAACTCTTCTGGGATAATTAAATCCACTATAGTCCGAATAAGTAATGGTAAATGATAGCTGGTGAGGGAAGCTATATTTATGTGACCTCTTTGCGAGTGACCCGTTGCCCACGTCGGGCTAGCATCATGAAAAAGAAAAACTATGGTATTTGTCATTTACCATTACTTATTCGGACTATAGTGGATTTAATTATCCCAGAAGAGTTCCTTGTTCCATGCACTGTCTGTGTGTATCATAAAAAACTCAGCGGACCATTCTGAGTTCATTCCATATATATATATATATATATATATATACCTGAACCTTCAGGTCTGCAAAATTATTGTAAGGTACTGTATATAAGTAGTTGACAAGCAGTGACTAAGATCCTCCAGATCCATGTAAAACATCCTGAGATAAGATAATTATATGTTGTTTAAAATTAGTACGGTAGTAGTATTGAAGAATGATCCACAGGTTCCAAAGATTTAAAGTTAATGTATAGCAAGTAGATGAGTGACAATCTGCAAGCTGCAGAGATCAATTGTATCTTAATTTTTCTTGTAACTGTGTTTGTGGTTTGTTTATATTAACAGTGAAGCCACCCAGATGGGCCGAAGGGCCCCTTGTGTGCCCACTATAAAAATTTTTACATGTTTACCATAGGGCTATATTTCAGATGTTGATAAATTTAACTATTTATTTTAAAGCACCACCACCTGATGAGGGAGTAGTAGGTCCTGTCTCTTTATAAAAAAGGTCAAGCATCAGCCTTTTTAATTCACAAAGCAATCTAATTTACTCAAATACATATAAATTAAAAAAATTTCTTAGTGTATTGCTGATAAGAATCTGCATTGGAATGCTCATGTAAATAAAAAACGCTGAAAAGATTTTTTTTTTTTTAAGTTCGGGAAGAACCGATTCGCCTCTATTTAAAAGGGCATATCTCGGCAGAAAAACAAAGAAAAAGTGATAGGAAAGACAGAAGAAAAAGAAAGGGTGGAGGGGACAGTCGAAGTGGAAAATATATATATATATTATATATATATATATATATATATATAATAAGAAATCTTTCTCCGTATATTACTTAAAGAATCAATTGAAGCATATTAAAATCAAAATATTCACCTTAAGAAATTTAATTGAAGCATATTAAAACCAAAATATTCACCTTAAGAAATTTAAAATCGTAAATTACTGACACCACTGGCCTTTCCATTGGAACACAGGTGGCTTTTTTTTCGACTCCAGTACATTCAAAATAAATTTGTCTGTTTTCGTAACCAATTCTATCTTGTGATGCTTCTGTTACCACATTTACAGCATGTTCTACTCCCTGGCTGTGACAGGGAAAAGGAATAAGCTGAAGTGGTTCATTTCGAACTTTAAGAAGATCATCATTGTCAAATTCTGTAAATAGGTGGAAGGGTGATGGTTTCGTTGTCCCAGTAGATCATGTTAGGATAATCGTCTGCTTCAAAGTTCAGTGTTTTTGGCAGCTCAAAATTTCTCGCATTGGTGCTCCTAGTTCTTGCTCGAATGATGTGCTGAAGAGCCAGCTCTCTGACCTCTCTTCCTGTGTCTATTATCATTGAGAGTAAGATCTTCTCTGGGTGGGCAAAATAGGCGTTATTTCTGAGGACACGCTCCATAATCATCCGATGCTTTTTATCTAAGCCTTTAAGCAAGTACATGATATACGAAAAATTAGATGCTCCCTCATTTGCCTTTGAATGAGACTTTATCCAAAACCAGCCTGGAGCGTAAACCAGCATTATAATTTTTACTAGGTCTTGGATGTTTTTGTCTGGATTCCGTGTAGAGACATATAAGCGCAGGATCCTGTTTGCTCGTGTTAGCCATCTTGCATGATGGAGGGCACCTGGGGATCTGGTGGCTAACGCTTGTGAGATGCGTCCAGATTGTATGCTAATGCACATTTCATACATATATTTTTGGTCACTGCTGAAACTTTTAACAATATCGGCCGAAACTTCTTTAATGTTGCCCTCTACAGGGATATAATCAACTATATCCAGTTTGGTCAAATCCTCTCGGAGTTTATTTCCAAGAGAAACTTTGAAGGTGTTTGGTCCCGAAGTTTTTCCATCAATCGCTTCAAATACGTGCCTGAAGGGCAGTCCGTTTGCATGCAAAAAGCAAATCAGCCATTGTACCGGCCTGTCCAGATAGAATTCAGTCAATTTTAGCACTCCGCCAATCCTGCCAGTGTTCACTGGGGTGCCATCGCATAGCAAAGCTTTGAGGGATTCTTTGCTATTAGAATCAACTATAAGTTATTATTTCATCTGCAATACAACAAGCAGTTCCGTTATCTGGAGTTATATGATCCATGTAAACATCACCAGGTTCTTTGACTATTACATAATGTTCTTCGTACTCCATTCCCTTCTTTGTCTTAGTTTGATATTTTCTACCATCAAATCCGATGCCTTCAATCTGTGTGTTCTCTGATTTCACTTTGATTATGTTCTTTTTACCCGCACGTATTCTTTCTCTTTCCACTTTTTTCCTATCCAACATATTGGTTTCGTCTAATATTCCCATATCCTTCAAAGCTGCATTTACATAGCTGCAGTAGCTCTGTAACTTATACGGTATCTATCTGCTGTTATTGTTAAGTTATCATAAATAATTCTGTTTTGATGGTTTTCTCTCAGCTCAAAATTCGGAACAAAGTCAATATCGTCGCTGTCATCATCAATTTCCATGCCCTCATCTTCCATATGTAAAGGGCCCAGTTTGCTGGTTGAGGCGACATTCCTATCTAGACTTATCTTGGCTCTTCTTTCTAATCCTTTAACTCTATCGTGAGTCCTTTTTCTTGCGGAAGTCGTTACTCTGTCGATTGGTCTTAGTTGGTTTTTTCTTTGTTTCTGCCCCACAAAAGACTCCCACTCAATCATTGGAACTCTAATATCACATCTGCAATCCGTTCGACTGATTTTTTTATCGTAACAAGTTCAAGTGCAAATATCAAACATTTTATCGAATGTCTCCACCTTCTGCTGAAAACTGTTATTTCTTTGTTTTAATGGTACTTTATTTAGCTTTGCTGCAGATTCTATCAATCGTTCAACTTTTATAGCTATTCCTTCAAATCCCATATGTGGAAAGGAAAACTTCTCCCAAATTGCTTCCACATCTTTAGTGACAATTCTGTAACATTCTTTTGCTGTTCTAGAACCTTTCGAAATCAGTTCTTCTCGTTTTGTTACCAATAAATAATGCCTAAATACGTCAGCCTTTGAAGGAGTCATTGAAGGTGGAAATTCTGCAGGGTGACCAAATGTTGAATTGTGCGTTTTGCTTCTTGTCGCCATGATTTCATTTATTTAGGCCTAGTAGCATTAATAACAAGAAACTAATTGTTAAATTCTAGCAATTGAATCATTCAATCTGAATTTAATATAACTCATTCGAAATTAAATCATAACTCATTCAATCATAAACAATCTGAAAATAACAATCTGAAACTAAACAAAAAAACGTGACAATAATTTATATAATTCATCTAATCTATCTAAATTAATCTATGTAATCTATTCAATCTATCCAAAACTCTATCTAAATAATTATCTATTCAAATTAATCTAATCTACTTAATAAGACTTAATATAATGCATGATTGTCACATTTGGGGTTTATATCTGTAGAGAGAGTAAAATGGAGGGGATGCTATGGAAGGGGTAAGGGGGGTCGCATATACTCATTTTTTTTACAAGAGGTTGAGATCATCATTTCCAACTGTGGAATTGTGGAAATGGAGAAACTCGATTTTTTATGTTTCGACCCCCATTAATGCGTAGTTTATCCGCTTATATTATACTCTTAAACAGGTATCTTGTATCTCACAACTAACATGTATATATACAGTATATATATATGTATATATATATATACAGGGTGGGCCGTAAGTTTCCATACATAGGAAAAATAAACATTTTTTTATGGACAACCATTTTTATTTATATAATATGCTCTACATGGTTGCCATTGTTTTGAAAACACATTTCAATACGTGTTCCCCACTGTTGATGAACACGCATTAGCACAGTTGACGTTATGCTTGTAATGGCGTTGGTGATACGTTCCTTTAGATGATTTATGTCTCGTATCTTTTCCTGATACACCATGGCCTTCAAGTGCCCCCAAAGATAGAAATCAAGGGGGGTGAGATCTGGGGATCTGGGAGGCCACTCCACAGGACCACGCCGACCAATCCAAGCATCCGGAAACTGCTGATCCAAATACCGACGCACGTGAAGACCATAATTTAAATTTTCCTATGTATGGAAACTTACGGCCCACCCTGTATATGTATATATATATATATATATATATCAGCACACACCACAACCGTTAAAACTTAATTTACTTTACTGGAGGGTAAAATTATAATTTATAATGCATGCAAAAAGGAAATCGGGGTGGAGGATTCGATTCTTTATAGAAGATCCGAGGAATTCCTCCATCCAGAGTTTGTTTGGTTTATTGTTTATAGTTTCATTACAGTACCCAGTTGTTTCACGACAGCTTAAATAGGCCTACCTCCTTCTCAAAGACTTTTTTGACAAATTAGCTGATACATATAGCAAATTCTGTGCAATCGCCACAATAAATGAGTACGATAGTAATCTAAACATGGCCTAACATAAGAATTATAAATTACAGATGACTTCCCTACTTACTCTTGTAGCTAACAGTCCTATTAATAATACCTATCAATTTATTTGACCTGTTTCTATCCTCTAGGCTTTCTAGTATCTAACCTAGCAAAGATGTGGATCTTTTCCGTTTGACTGCCGCCATTGAAACATAGCCTTCTTTAGTTAGCTTTATAAGGCTAACTAACAAAAATATCACGACCTAACCTAACCAATCGTCAAGGTCGTACAGTTGACCTAACGATTGGTTAGGTTAGGTCGTGATATTTTCGTTAGTTAGCCTTATAAGGCTAAGTAAAGAAGGCTGGGGGCACTCACCTCTTATGTTTCAATGGCGGCAGTCAAACGGAAAAGATCCAAAGATGTTAAACTATTACAAATGGTGAATCCACCCTTAAGCATCAGACTTTTTAAATCACAAAGCAGACTAATTTAGCCAAAGCAAGAGAGAGGGAATGAAAACAGTCAGTAAGAGACAGGTTGTAATGTTTACATAATATTATTAAACAGCAAACAGCATAACACCACATTGTAAATTCAAATCTTTTCATTTAATCCTAATTGAACTTATATTTAAGCTCACAGTCTTTACACTTTCCTGCATTAGTCACTTCATTGCTAGTCATTTCATCAAACAACTCGTTAGACAAATCAGAAATATGAATAATTTTATTTTCAGGATCTATAAATATGCACATAATTGCATTACATCAAGAAAGGACCGAACATAAGCCTACTAGCTAATTATTTGGCTCTTTTCCGTTCTACCCCAGCAGCAACAAAAAATGAAATTATATATTATTTTCTACTGTAGAAATTAATAACAAAAGAGTTATAGTTCGTTTATTTTACTTAAAAGTAGAGATTGCATTTAAGATTTCAATAAAAATGTCCTTTCCTTTTTGTCTTCTCCTCCACAGAAATTCACATAAATAAGAATCTATCATATTTCTAGACATTCCCCAATGTCTCTTGTTCCTTTGTTTAGCTAAATCAACTGTACGCCCTTGACGATTGGTTAGGTTAGATCGTGATATTTTTTTTAGTTAGCCTTATGAGGTTAACTAAAGAAGGGTAGAACATTATTTCCTTAACTATGTTTATGAAATTCCATTTATCATCTATAACAATATCTACAAAAGAGAGAAAAAAATTAATAATTATAACAATAACTAATTAAAGCACGAATACTTTCTCCAAAATAAAATATATATATTAGTGAATTCAGCAAGTAAAACTACACTAGAAATTGTTGCTGGGGTAGAACGGAAAAGATTCAATTATTTTCCCCTAATCACTGAAGAGTTTACATTAGACTGATCTTTGAGTGATAATGTTTCATCCCAGCCTACATTTTTCTTCCAAAGCTCTTGGAGAAATATTTTTGCTCTACCAATTGCAAAGTAGGGACAAGGCCATGGGATCAAATATCTTTGAAGCTTCAAAAAGTATTTCTTTTTTTGTATTAGCTACCAAATTAAGTTCAAATTCCTTTGTACAAAGTGAATCATGCTTAGCAGAAGCTTTCTCAAGTTAGATGATGAGTCAACAGACGCAATTAAGCCCTACTTAGATACATTATTTACACAAAGCAGATTAAGGGGATGTTATTAGCTCAGTAACAACAGTACGTAACCATTTTGTGATGTAAACTCAATAGTGAGACCTTTATTTCAAAAGTTAAGAGGTAAAATGGGAAATCTTTTCAACCGATATATTGCTAAATAATTTTTAAAATACCCCCTAAACATTGTAATTGCACATTAAGTTCATATGACAAAGTCTAATTCACAATTGGTTTCTCTCTCTACTCTACAACTACATAACTTTCATACCCTGGGACTCTTACACTGTTCACATACCAAAACATATTTTAGCATAACTGAAAACCTTTCTGATTTAGTACTAAATTCAGCTGATGTCAGAGGTACTTAAAAACCATTTAAGTGGAAATAAATGAATACGTATCAACTAATGCTACATTGTACAACTTTAAGCATGTGATGTATCCTATTATATATATATATATATAGTTATCAGAAGATGCGGTTATCCGTCATTCACTCAACGGAGAATCGAGTTAACCGTGATTTACTTATTGTGCCAATTATTCACTTATTCGTGATCATTACACCGAATTAACTGTGATTTGGCGCGGTGTTTACATCCGTGGCTCGCCTCCCACCAGCCCAATAAACTACTTATTTGTATATTACACCGTAGTAAAAGAATACTCTGTGTGGTGGCGCGTGAGGTGGCTGGTAGCAGCGGCTGTACCACCCACCACTGGCGGGGTGGGTATACTGAGTTAACGTGAAATTGGGTTATCGTGATGATGGAACGCCCCACAATCACGAATAACTAGGTGAATAACAATTTTATATATATATATATATATATATATCAGTGTGCGGTGATTTTTCGTCAAGGGGAAGCAATTCAAGCAAAAACAACAAAGATTATATAAAATAAAAATAAAACTTTAAAATACTCGTATATAATAAAAACAAAACACATATAATCATCTACTTATAGGTTAATTCTATTCTTCTTTCTTTTTTATTAAATATATCTATTATTTCTTCGTAAAAGGCATCGGTTTTCATATCCTTAAGAAGCTTTTTCTCAATTGAGATTAAAGCTAAACTTGCAAGCCTTTCTTCCCCTTGCGCATTTCTAGCGTAGTTATGTATTCGCTTTAAATGAGAGAATGACAGCAGACAGCACGAAAAGTTGCCAGATATTTCAAGAAAATTAACTATAAGATCTGGACAGCGATTTCTAAATTGCTTCCTTTTTGACATAGGGAAGGATAAAATAACGATAAATATATATTCTTTTTCGCTTAACATGGCCATGGAATTTTTTAGTAGAAAAACTATATATGAAACTTGTTGTATTCAATAAATACTACATCATTAAACATTAAATGAGTTTTTAGAATGGAAAGAAACAATTTGTAACAGTAAAAAAAAAGCGAAACTCATTGCGAAAAAGGATGCATTTCGTCAATTGTTGTCCAACTCGAGATTTTTTGCGTCGGCTTTCTTAAAGGTTCTTGCACGAACGGCAACCAATGTGTATATACTATGTATCCACCTGATTACAAATCAAATGCTATAAATAGTATAATAAAATGATTTTGTACAAATTATTAACACATATTGAACTGTTTAAACTTTAAGTATAATACAGCATTTCTTCTTTCTTGAATAGGGAAGCATTGCTTCCCTTGCTTCCATGGACCGCACGCCACTGATATAATATATATATATATATATATTTGACGTACACATAACCTTTGGTTAGCTTCCGCCCGAATTGTTCATTCTGACGAAGGTCAAGCTTTTCACTTCACCTTAGACCTACAGTTTAACGTGGAATCCGAAGCACGCTCCATCAGCAGCCCAGCGTTTTAACCACTAGGCCACCTAGGGTACCCATTTATCTACCAAACCACTTTCTTTATTGTGTGGAAGGATGAACAGCTGGGTTTTGCTGCGCGCCGGCTGGCTGCCGTCGGGTCTCGAACCCGGGGCCGATGGTTTCGTAGTCAATGACGCTAACCACTACACCACCGAGGTATGTGTGTATATATATATATATATATATATATATATATATATATATATACAAGGTGCGCGCAAAGTCGCGCATCATAGGAATTTTCAGTGTTGACTATAATATATTTTTTTCTTTTAGGTTGAGGATGGCTGCGAAATTAACAATAGAAGAGAGGATGAGTTTGGTTTTAATGTAAGGAATACAAAGTGCATTAAAACCAAGCTCATCACCGTCTATTGTTATCGTTATTTTTATCATCTACTGTTAATTTCGCAGCCATCCCCTACCTGAAAGAAAATATAATATGTTATAATCACGCTGAAAATTCCTATGATGCGCGACTTTTGCGCCACCCTGTACATATATACAGTGCTTTTTTTTGTAAAAAAAAAAAGGTGCCGGTACTCATTGGTATATACATATATATATATATAATATATATATATTAACATACATCATAACATTAACTTACCGTTTTATAGAAAATTCCAAATTTTCATCAAGTTCTCATCTGTTTCAATATGTCGACTTCGTTCCTTGCTGTTAGTGTCAACTGCTGAGTGGCGCATAATAAATTGTAATGTGTACTAGCTCGTAGTTGTTTATTTTTAGATGCCTTACATTTGTTGTGTATGTAAAGTTTATCTACAATTGATTTCAATGCTTACCATATAACAACTATACTTGCCATGAAATAAAATAGGTATACAGTATAATTTTATACTACAAACTATTATAATACAATATCGCTTAAGTTTTAGAAAACTTAAAAATTTAATAAGAAAGATTCTAGATAATCTACCAATTAATTATTCAAAAAAGGTGCCGGTACGCCGTACCGGTGCGTACCGTCACAAAAAAGCCATGTAAATATATATATATATATATATATGAAATTTCTAAGGTTAGTTAACTTTACGAACGTTTGAAATAGAGTTGTTACGATGAGAAAGAAACCGAACTTTATGCCAATATTTTGTACGATATTCATAAAGACTAAATTTGGGGGAAAGTGGTGCTTACAAATGTTTTGAATATCACCATCGATATATATATATATATATTAATATATATATATATATGAAAATTATTTCACGAAAGTACACGTGAAAAATATTTATGATGAATAAAACCACGAAGGAAAGGAAACACAAAATGGTGCTCAAGCGCTTTCGTGTTCCTGAGGATGTCATTAGACGAAAGCGCTTGAGCACCATTTGTGTTTCCTTTCCTTCGTGGTTTTTTCATCATATATATATATATATATATATATATATATACATACATACCTATACTGTAATACTGAAGAAGATATTAAAGATAAGCAGAGAAAAGGAGATTAAAAACTTCGAAAAAATTAGCATAAGAAACAAGGAATTGAGAGCAATCAATTTAAGCTGACCACCTGAGCGCCGCTAAACTTTTCTTTCCCTTTTTTTAAATTTTCTTTTTTAACCCATTATCACTTCTTCCTTTTTTTTTATTTTCCCTCATTAAATTTTCTTTTGAAAAGTGAGTTTTATTTATTTATTTATTTATCGAGTTTGTATAATACAGGTTTTATGAATACGCATGCGCAGTTGAGGTTATGAACAATATTTAAGTTGTTTCAATGTAAATAAGTGAACAAAAAAAAAAAATTCTTTCGTATGTTTTCCAAATTTATTTTTTAGTAGTGAAGTTCTTTACAGAAGAATACAGTAGTTACAACCTTTCTTGTATTAAACGCTATTTTATGATGGCAATATTTGATTTGGAAATGTTTTGAACTGATTTTGATTCTTGAATGGAAGAAACGGTTTCGACCCAATTTCTTTATAAGCGTTGTTAAATTCTCGATGTTCGCAACCTTATTCATTGTAACGTAACTTAAAATTACATCTAGTACGTACATGGAGTGAAAAATTACTCGTATTTTCCAGTGAAAACCTTCAACAGATGGTGTCCCTTTTAAGTTTCATTCCATTCAATGCTAGCTTTGCTTAATTTTTGCACGTGCGCGAAGGTGTGTTTGGGTAACATTGGTTTTATTTTTATTTGCATTTATACGCATTACAGTTCTTTTTCTATCTTCCAATTAGCGACTAAACGGATAAAGTCTACTTTACTCAGTAAATCTCAATTTTATTATAAAAGAAAGTACCAAAACTGTAAACATCCTTAGATGCTTCGAAGACTCCTCACATCGTTACTAAGTAAATTGAATTTTAAACTGAAATTGAGAAGCTGAGATTTTTTAGATTACTTGTGAAGCGCATACATAATTCAACATTAACATTACACAAGAAAATGGAGGAGGGCTCTATTTAATCAGATGTTTAAAACGCCAAATTAGCAAGTTAGCCTTTCCTTATAAACTGGAAACTTTCCATTTTGGGTTACTGGCGTATTTCATCTAATATTTCCGAGAAAGAAAATCCTCTTTTTCTTAAATTTTTTTTATTTTTGTATGTAAAGAGATACACGTACTTAGCCATAAAATAACACTCGCTGACGGGTGAATAAGAAGGAAATATTAGAACTTTTAAATCGTGTCATTTGCATTTTAATAATGACAAGAAATTTAAAGAAATTCTAACAATGGAACAAATTGTGTTCTTGCTTTCTCCGTCAGTCGATTGCATTGAAAGCAAATCTGTGGAAAGGCAATTATTCTTAACAATTAATGGCGTGAAAAGAGTAAATTTCAACTTTCTTTCTCTATCTTTTAATAAATAAAAAAATAATGGCTTGGGATCGAGATTGGTAAAGATTAGTTGGGTAGAAAGCGTCTAGAATATATATCCAATTAATTTCAGTACTTACATCTATCTTCTGCGATCCCAGATAATGATAATCATGATAATCATGATTATCTCCTTATAGTGTTTATATGATGGCAATAGAATGTGCCTGCTGTGTCTGCTTAATAAAACTGGAAGTGTAAAGAGAGAAAATGTACAACTATGGCCAAAGGTTGAAACACGTTATCAGAAATGTAACAAATACCCAAAGGAATAACTTAAGTACGAGTGTACTTACTCTCTTTTTTAAATATATATTTTCTTCTGTACTGTAGTTACAACGGTTTTAGTTTTATTAGAAAATTTTAAGTTCATGAATATTTTAATTGCGGTTAATAAATTTGGAAGGAACCCATTACCTACTAATGATTGGTTGGTTGCTTTCCCGTTCATACGAGATTTGCTCCAACTACCACCTCCTTCA
This sequence comes from Bathynomus jamesi, assembly GCA_023014485.1. Lineage (NCBI taxonomy): Eukaryota > Metazoa > Arthropoda > Malacostraca > Isopoda > Cirolanidae > Bathynomus > Bathynomus jamesi. The sequence continues at coordinate 333,812 of JAJOZX010005259.1, forward strand.
TACCGAATTGGAATTTATTAAAAAGTTTTTACTAAATATGGTTTTCCTTCCAAACTTATTAACAGTGCAATTAAAATATTCATGAACTTAAAATTTTCTAATAAAACTAAAACCGTTGCAACTACAGTACAGAAGAAAATTGTATATTTTAAACTTCCCTATTTTGGACATGAAAGCCTTGTATTAAAAAGGAAAATAAATAAACTAATTAGATTTTATCCACAAATTTCTGTTAAATGTATTTTCACATTAGAACGAAAATTACACTCTTTTTTTTATTTTAAAGATAAAATGGTTAAGATTAGGTAGAACACATCCACCAAACTCGATATTTATATTTATACAGCGAGATAGAGCGAAAAAACCCAAGAATACTTTATTCTATACTAATTTTGGCGGAAATTCCTATTCATCAAGATATTTATTTTCGAAATTATTAAATTTTGGCGCCATTATTCACTAGTCAAACCATCTCGTCCCGTGAAGTATGTAATCATGTTATTATCATTAGCCAATCAGCGGCTGCCCCATTGTTACGTGATACTCCCGAGCAGGTGGCTGAAATTTGAATTCAACAGTCGCTTTAGAATGGCTGTCTGTGGTGGAAGCTCCCAGTCCGAGTTTTAACGAAAATATCACGACTTAACCTAATCAGTTGTCAAGGGCATACAGTTGACCTAACCGGGCATTCAAATTAACCTTTGTGTATCCAACGCCAGAAACGATTATCCCGGAACAGGTAAGGTTGGGTCAT